>VZRE01005592.1:185483-249216 GCA_013396775.1 Cephalopterus ornatus | reverse complement strand
TGGGGGGGTGGCAAGCACGATCTTCTCTTCAATAAGTGTTCCTAAACACACCCAGAACAGATTGAAGTTACAGAAAGGGCATTTCCCCCCCGTGTCTGTCTTCAGACAAAACACCTTACATGTTAGCCCTTAATCTTTCATTCACCAATATTAAACCAGCGAAATCATTTCCTGCTAACAAATTTAAAGCGAAATCCACAAAGGCCAGTTAAAGCCAATGACCAAGGTGAAGATGTATGGAGGATAATTAAAGAACTCAAGCTTTAGACAATTCACACTGCCCTCTCCATGTGCGACTGTGCTGGAGAAGCCGCATAGAAGAGAGTGTAAGGCAGCAGATGAGGTGTGAACATGCTTTGAGATTTGTCAGTAAAAAAAATTAAGAAAAAAAAAAAGTCAGATTAATTGAGCAAACCAGAAGAGCGATAAAGACCTGCTGGCAAGGCAGAAGACCCCTACAAAGGGTAGCACATGAGCCACAGCTTAGACAGACTGCTTAGGGATAAAACAGATGCAAAGAAGGAAGAGGCTGTTGCTGTAATAAAGCAAACGTAAACTGGCACTTTGAGGAGCTCCTGCTCTGCTGAAGCCCTTTTTGGCCCTTACCTAACTTTGTGGTCAGTTCTGTTACAGCTGGTATCATTAGCCCTGCTTTTGCAGTTACTAAAGAACCCTCGGAGCTAAGAGCTACCCCCACCAAGCAGTATTTCGTTTTATTTATTTTTAAACCCTCCCACTTGGCCACATCCCCCACGCCCGAGCCCTGCTGGCAGCCGTGCTGTTCCCGTGCCACTCGCTGTGCCATCAGTTTGCTGTTCAGGTCACTTGGCTCCACAAGAACTGCAGATGTTGTCACTGCTCTTTTCAGCTTCTGTCACCAGCTCCGCCAGGAACTGCAGCGTGACAACACTTATTTGTGACTTAGTTCTATTCTGCTTCCCCTGTTCTCCCTGCTGAGAATAAGGCTCTGCAAATGCAAGACAAACCAAGACTGGTCCACACCAACACACAGAACTAAAATTTCATCTACAGGGGCAACACAGACCTGACTGACACATACATGACCAACAGGCATTTATCACACGATGAAGGACAAATGAATATGGTGGGACAATAACCAGATCCACATTTTAATCATGGTACTGGGTGTACAAGTAGGTGAGCAGAACACATCCAGAAAAAAAAATCTCCAAGTTCACACCAGCTGGAGAACAGGCAGAGATTTGCAACAACAAGGAATTTTCAGACTTTCTCCTTCTTCCAGAATTTTTCATTTCTGTTTCTGTTATTAATGGAAAACAATTCCTACTTGCTCGCCAGGCACCCCATGAGTGTGCTTATAACATTTTAGCTCTCAAATACAACATACCCGAGTCTATCAAACAGACTGATTCTGCCCCTTCCTCTCAGGTCTATCACCAAAAAAACACCCAACAATTAACCCCCAAACAACCACTGTGTTTCCTGCCCTGGAGTTTCAATTAGAGTTTGCATTAAAGAATACAAACTGGACCAATTCTGAATCATCAGTACAGGAAATCTTAACTCTTTACATTTTCATGAGATGTATCAATGTTCTTGTTTCCTTTTAGTGAAGAATCTGTATGTTGAACTTGGTCTTGCAATTATTGTACTCTTCAAAAAATTTAACAGCTGTCACCTACTCTGCTCCAGGTTTCAATAATGTGCCTTACTGCATACACTTAATATCAAGACTTAACGAAGCGTCGTAAAATTACCCCTGTAAAAATTTAAAAGTCACATGAAAAGTTCTTCAGAGATTACTGTTTTCTACAAGTCACCTAGTCAATGACACGCTTAGCATAGCTAAAAACTAAACCTCCCTGGAACTTGTATTAGTATTACATCATTTAACTCCTCTGTGCTAATAACAGCCCTTCTTAAATGCTCATTGGACTACAGCTCCTCATCCCACCATTAATTCCAGGAATGAGAAAAAACAGATGCAGACAAGTCATTGGAAGATCCCTTGCTTTTCTTTCTTCCACATACTTATGAATCTGGGTGCAGGGTTGCAGAAACCTGATGGAGCAGCACAAGTCTAAAAAGTCCCCAAAGCCTACAAAGTTGCTACAATTTTCACAAAAATTGGCAAAAAGGTGAAGTCTATGTGAGTCCCACCAAACAGCAAGGCTTTAACATCAAACAGCTGCCAAGCACGAGGGAAAACACACAGAGACCTTGTAAGACTGCAGGGACAACAGAAAAACATGTAAAACACTAATGTATAAAATGTGAAATTCAGTTAGTCAATCAGAAAACATAAATGCAAGGATCTGGATTCATTTTGCAGGCCAGGGGTGAATGAAGGCTTCTCCATGCTCCTGCTTCTCCAGGCAGTGCTCAATTTGTAGAGCCCACTTCATGCCTTTCTGCATTATATAAATTTCAGATATTGCATAATTTCACCTACTAACTAACACAAAATCTCCCTGTGACAATGTGAAGTCTGACTGATGACACCGGAGCTGGCGAGCGCGTCATTTACGGGTATGGAGCCGAGAGGTGAACTGGAAACCAGTACATCTGGGGGGACGAGTCTGTGCGAACAAAAGCAGCCGCTGAAAAAGCTGCTGGGCTGAAATTCTCGTTTCCAAGCTAAATCATCTTGTTTATTAAAGGCACAAAAAGCCGCAGTCAGGGCAAAGTAAGTGCAAGGGCAAAGTTTCATGCTGAAGTAAGCTCAGGAGGAAGCACCCACCCCGAAGCAGACTGCACAGAACGAGGCGTGTCAGGTTGGCGCATTTCTATATTTCTATTGGGGTTTTTTTTTTCCCCGCGTATATTTCACAAGGGAAGTGTTGGAATGCTCCGGTTCGGGTACACAGGGGCTCCGGCGCTCCCTGGCGGCAAGCTCCCGGCAAAACGCAACGTGGATTGAGATTCCAGCGTTAATTTTAGGCTCCTTTAGGAGCCTAATTCAAGGGCCTTGAATCGAACCGGGGCTTAAAAGCAGCGGGGGCTCAAAGCCAAGGCGGCCCGAGCGCTTGCGGCTCCCGGCTAAGCCATAACACCCAGGGGAAACGTTACACTCTTGTCTCTTTCTTGCTAAAAAAAACCCCCAAAAACAGAAAACAAAACCCAAGAACCAAACCACAGAACAGGGAAATAGAACTATTTGTTTTCCCGGTGGCTTTGGCGCACGGAGGTTGTCGGTGCGTCGGCAGGCCGCTCCAGCGCGTCACTGCGGATGCCGCAGCCCAGGACCTCCCAGCGGCGCCAAACCGAAATCCAAGGAACTCCCAGAGCCAAAGGAGTTCCTCCCCGGCTCTGCCCCCTCGCTGAGGTCGTGTCCCCCCCCAGCCACAGCCCCCTGCCCGCCAAGTGGAGAATCCCTCAGGCCACGTCTAGTGCCTGAGCGAACGTCGCCCCTTCCCAAAACAGCTGTCAGGATGGGACTGAGGCTTTATTTACTTCCCATTAGGCTGATTAACGTTTCCTAATGAAAACACATCTATATAAAAGCTGACTTGATAATGCTGACGGCAAGTGACAGTCCTTCCCTGCACTCCGGCTGTACCGGGATTCATTTGTCATCTCCCGTCCCTTAATGGAGAGCGGGTACCTCAAGGTTCCCCTTTTAGGCACCTTTGTTCAACACCACACTGGAAATATTATTTGGATTTGGAAGTAGAATACTGCTGGTAAATTTTTACACAGAGCAGACACATTCCTTAAAAAAATCTATTTCTTTGCAAGTAAAGCATCCAAAAATAATGAGAATAGCACAGCACCAGAGCTAATGGCATTGTGAGGCCACTGCCATCACACATCTCCAATTCCTGCCTCAATAGTCACTATTTTATTGCTATTTTGGGCAGTTTTATTTCAAAATCTCTGTGCTACAACCAGCCATACAAAGTAAAACCTCCTTGGTTGGACTCAACTCTGAATCAAAGTTAGACCCAAACCCTTTTGTTTCACACCCCACAGTGCCAAGCCATGCTGATGATAAAATTTTATCCTCTAAATATTTGAAGGTCTGCTTCTCTGTGACGTCAGAGAGCCACAGAGCACACAGTTAAATGGGTCAGAGAAAATGTGACCGTAAAGCAAGGAAGGATGAGTAATTACGGATACATGATGAACAGAAATAAAAGCAATTCTCATGCATTAATGGTACATCAAGCTAATTCAAGAAGGCTAAAGTCATTAAAAAGGCATCCTGGGGCAGTACACAGTCATTACAATACTGTGCTGACAAGAAATATTAATATAATCATTTCCAATGTCATTGATAAAATCCGTTCTGATAAGCAGGGGGAAAAAAATCCACTAATCCTTAATTGGGAAATCTGAAGAAAAATGGATCTTATTGGCATTTGTCTTCTTTTTTAAACACATTTTCCCTGTTCAACAACTCCAAATACCACAAACTAAATAAGAATTTATTCTCTACCCTCGTTGGGCACGTTGCTAAGCTAATCCCCTGGAACCTGGAATTTTTCTTCTTCATTTCAGCCTGAAATTCAGAGCCTGCTCGTGCAGCTGCAAATTCCAACAATACTTGAGATTAGACCCAAGTAGGACAAGGCCAAAGGCTAAGAAACACCCTCTAAAATGGTCAAAATCCCATTTCACTTCAGCAGCATTCATTGGACTCTACGATCTTGGAGGTCTTTTCCAATCCAAGTGATTCTATGATTCTTTCTCTGTTACAATCAATACTGAGCTTATCAGCTGTAATGGAGCGTTGGGAACGATTTATTTGGATTTAACTCAAGAATAAAATAGCATTTTCATCACAACAATAATCATTCAAGTTAAATTATTTTACCACTCAACTGTGGGGAAAATAGGAAATGAGTTAT
Source organism: Cephalopterus ornatus (assembly GCA_013396775.1). Classification (NCBI taxonomy): domain Eukaryota; kingdom Metazoa; phylum Chordata; class Aves; order Passeriformes; family Cotingidae; genus Cephalopterus; species Cephalopterus ornatus. The sequence continues at coordinate 244,384 of VZRE01005592.1, read as the reverse complement.
AAGGACAAGAATCATAACAGACGACCATGAATAGTTCAGTGGCTGCTTGCAGGGGAAAAATTAGTATTTGAATTTCTAATGTGTGCGCAATGAAGGAGTAAAAGGCCCTTCAATGCCCCTTCCAATTCCATCCTCTGAAAGGTAGGTCTACATCACAGGAACACCACAAACGGGAAAAGAAACCAGACTTTAGGAAAAGCTTGTAAACCAGCCTGAACTAGGAACTGGTGTTGCAATCCACTAACCGTGTGCTAAAGAAAAGCCCCTGGGCTGGTAACAGGGGTTTGGACAATGGCAGCTCACAGACAATTCACCAACTCACTGGCAACTCGGGGCTCCTGAAAAACAGAATGGGGAGGAAGAACAAGGTGCACTTGGAACACAAATTCTGTCGTAAATCAGAGGTGAAGGAAAACACTGCACAGTGTTCAACTTGATTTAAAAACATCAAATGGGAGTTACTGAGTGCTAAGTAAGAGCACTAAAGGTAACGTGACTAAACCAACCCCAACCTGCCTATTGCATCCTTATTCTAAAAATTTAAAGGAATTGAAGTGTTCCACAAAGTTACAAGCAACCAAAAGCTGAGGGGACCTTGGCCACCAGACTGAAATATCCTCACAGACCTACCAAAAAAACACGTGGAAGATATAACCACCAAGCGTTACCTACCCCGGAATACAAAAAATACTGATTAAATCCTACACCTAAAGCCCATCCACCTGGGAGCAAAGTCTAAATATAATTTCAATACACAGAAAATATCTTAATAGGTATAGTAGCTACAAGTCTTGCAAACAGCTACTAACTCGTCAACATCTCTTTTTCCTGAGTTACACAATTAAAAAAACCCACCTGTCTTATCCATTCAGCTATTAATGAAATGCAATAATTGTCTGTACCCCTTGCAAGTTTGATGAAAAACTCAGATAATTTAGGAAGGCTCTGGCCCCAACTTACGGTTTCCTGAAAATAATAAAATTTGCTTAAGAACACTCTATGTGAACACCTGTACTTGGCCCACCCCTCCTCCCACTGTCCCTTCTTGTCCAGGTTCATTGATCATTTACATCAAGAAGGGTTTTTTTTCAGGTCACATCACAGAATCACAGCATGGTTTGGGTTGGAAGGACCTTCAAGTTCTTCCCATTCCAGCCCCTGCCATGGGCAGGGACACCTTCCACTAGCCCAGGCTGCTCAGCTCTGAAGTTCCACAAACCAAGTGTCATTTAATCGAGTGCTCCCTATTAGGAGCTTGCACTGCTCATTCACACCCCCTGCCCCGTTTAATGGGGTTAAGAAGTTGCTTTGTTTGCTGCTGAAATAAACAGCAAAAATTCTCGGGAATTGGATCCGGTCCCAGACATGTCTGGCAAGTGTAACCCATTTATACAGAAGCATTTCTAATCCTATTAGTTGGCCAATATTAAGGAGTTGGTTGCCTGCCATGTAGGTAAAACAAAACCTTGATATTTCTTAAACACATGAGCTCTGTCAATTCTTTCTACTTACTACTAAATTTAGCAGAGAGACAAATAAGCCTCCTGGAAGCTTACAAGTTTATCCCACCAGCTTTGTGCCAAGAGACTTCTCTCAGAAGGTCTCTGAGAAAGAAAAAAAAAAAGAGGAGCAGACTGCGGAAAGAGCCACAAACACCACGACTCGGAATATGTAATTAAAAATCTAACTATAGCTAGCACTCCAAAATAAATGTGCTAACAACAAAAAACCCTAATGGCTCTTGGAAACTCCTAATCAATATAGAAAATCTAGGCAGTGAAAACAGTAATTTTTGCAACTAGTTCAAGAGAAAACAGGGAGCAAAGCACAAAGATGCAGCTTCAAATCTGCTTGAAATCTGATCAAAAGGACAAGTAAAAACATCTTATTTGGAATTAAACTACTGCAGTGCACGTCAGAATTTTCCATGTAAAATCAGGATGTTTTGCCTTTTTTTTTTTTCCCCATGCAAAAATTACAGTGATTTGCTATTTTCCCCCATGCAAACAGGAGAATGTTTTGCCTTTTTATTCCATGTAAAAATATGAAATTTTTGCCTTTTTATTTGAGAGGCCTTTGTATACGCATCCCTTATAAATGCTGAGGTGAAACCACCTCACATAACCACAGACAGCACAGGAATCTGCAATGACAAAGTGACAACGCACCAACCCACAGAACCAAGGAGCTCTGAGAAACATTTACACTTAATTAAGAAGGTTTTCAGGCACAGACAAACTGCTGTGATAAGGGGCTGACTCGCTCAGCCACCAGACAAGCACAGTGAGAAGGAAAGCCAGCAAAGTCTCCTGGTGGAAATTCCACTAGAGGGGGCACAGAGCCCATCTCACGCAGCAACGCTCCAACTTGAGGATCGCAGAATCACACAACACCCCGAGTTGGGAGGGGCCCACAAAGATCGTCAAAGCCCCTGCACAAGGCTCTCATGGAATCACAGCACAGTTTGAGTTGGAAGGGACATTAAAGCCCATCTCATTCCACCACCTCCCACTATCCCAGGTTGCTCCAAGCCCCGTCCAACCTGGCCTTGGACACCTCCAGGGACCCAGGGGCAGCCACAGCTTCTCTGGGCAACCTGTGCCAGGGCCTCCCCATCCTCCCAGGGAAGGATTTCTTGCCAGTTTCCTTCTTGTCAGTTCAAAGCCAACTATCTACCTCTCAACTTCTAACACTCCACGAATACCACGGTACTCAAACGTACACTTTAATTTTCAACTACTGTGCACTAAGAGCTTCTCCATGAGCACTAAATCAAATCAAAGAAAACTTGGCTAAAGTAAAGCAAATGCCAAAGAACACTGAAAATTAAATAAAAGTTAAAAATAGATGCTTAAGACTAAAAGTGCTGGTAGGGAAAACATCAGTGTCCGTGTGCCGTGTTCAGCATAAGGAGCCTTCTACTCCAGATAATGTAACTAAAGTCCCTAAAAATAAGCATTTAAACGTTAATGAGTGCTTGGTAAACACGGAAATAGCTGAGCTATCAGACACAGGTGGTTATCTAAAAACTGAATGATATACTGGATGAAAAAGGTCTCGTGTACCGTCATGGAAGACTCTCTCCACGTTGAGCCCGTACGTGGCACAGGTCTCGTAGTAGGTGCATCTCTTGAGGTCGTTCGACAACTTCCTCGCTCTGGCATCGTCGATGACCCGGGGGTTAGTGGAGCTTATGGCATCTGCAGCAAAAGCAGGGAAAAATACGGATTAAATATCATCTGAAAACATCATCCTGTCATTCAGAGTAAATCATTAAGGTTGGAAAAGACTTTTAAGTTCATCACGTCCAACCATCAGCACAGCACCACCACCACGTCCACCACTAAACCATGTCCCCAAGGGCCACATCCACACGTTTTCGGAACAATTCCAGGGTTGGTGACTCCACTACTCCTCTGGTCAGCTCCTTCCAATGCTTTACAACCCTTTCCATGAAGAAATTTCCCCTAATGTCCAATCTAAACCTCCCCTGGCACAGCTTGAGGCTGTTTCCTCTTATAATGACCAGCACCCCAAACAATGAATTTAAGTACAAACCATGAGAATGTCAGAATTTTCAGAGACACCAGGGGTGCACATCACTAATTTTACACCTCCTTACTAAAATCACCAGCACGCTGATTCCGAAAACCAGGCAAAAAACCTCCAATGCTTTTTGTTTACCTTAAATACGTATATTTAGGTCAGTAGTTGCAAAAAAAATACGCACTCACAGGAAATAACATGAGATTTGATGTACAACATACTCAGCAAAACAAGTGGGTGATTACTACAAACACATCAAATTATTTTCAAGCCTCCTGTAAATATCAGTTCCTCACAAGTAACTAGAATGTGAAGCACAAAACATGATGTGCTTTTAAGAAATACAACATTTTCAGGGAAGGAATTTTAAAAAGTGCTGATGTACTACAATTAAAATAAAAATAGATATATCTATTGAAGTTGCCCCACCCCTGGAAGTGTCGAAGGCCACGTTGGATGGGGCTTGGAACAGCCTGGGCTGGTGGAAGGTGTCACTGTCCATGGCAGCGAGTGGAATAAGATGGGTTTTAAGGTCTTGCCGACTCAAATTATTCTGGGATTCTACGACAGGCACCAATTTCAGCATTTACAGCTGCCCAGAAAGCTGTCCTAAAACTCTGCTCCTAAGCACGAAGTCAGTGCCTACTGCAGTGCTGTATCTGTGGCTCAGCCCTGGGCCTGACAGGACCATACCTCAGCTGATGTTACCATTACCTTCTCATCAGATCCAATTAACACAAATAAAGCGATTATTTGGAAAAGTAACAGACTCTTTTTTTTTTTCCCCAGCAGAGGGCGCTGACAACATTTAACCAGAAAGGAACCGATAAGGAACACTTGGGCTTGGAAAAGTTTGCCTTGTTGTTCTGGTCAGGCTGTGGCACTGAGCTGGCTTCGTAAGTCAGGGGAGAACATCTGGAAGCATCAGGCAAGTGCCAGCATTTGGGAGAGACTTCATCTCATGTCTCATTTCAAGGATATCAGTCAAAACCAAGGAGGCCAGGCTGGACGGGGCTTGGAGCAACTGGGGGTAGTGGAAGGTGTCCCTGCCCATGGCAGGGGGGTGGAATGAGATTATCTTTAAGATCCCCTCCAACCCAAACCATTCTGTAACTCTATGATATCAAATAGGTACATTCCAAATGTCTTTTTAACAGGTATATTTATGCATTTCATATGTTGCATTGCACTGCACTGTTTGATTGTCAAATACAGCCAAAAAACTATTTTGCCCTGATGCTTGCTCCCAGAATTAGCAGTATTTTCATCTTTAGCCACATTTTGAAAAATCCCCTTTGCATCAGCGCTGCAACAGAAAGTGAACTTCGAAAAAAAAAACAAATTCCTTTCCAGTAATAACGGGAAGATGGGAAACCATACCCCAAAGTGTCAGTGGAGCACAAAGAAAAACAGCTCAGAGAAACATCTCCCCCTTGCCTCTTCAACTCCAGCTCCAAGCCGACAGCTCGGCCCTTCAAAGCAGCTCCTTTCTGCTTTTTGGTGTGGGTTCTGCTGTCCTGAGGCTTTTTGTGTCCCTGCTTCCCCTTTCACTTCCCATCATCTGTTTCCACCCTACAGGCTGGGTTGTGATTGCTCCTTCCAGGCTGTCACCGCTCTGCAGGAGGCAGGGCAAGGCAAACTGCTCCCTGACCACAGGGCTGACAAAAAAATGAGCTGAGAAAGCAGCAAAAAGCTTCCACACAACCAAACCAACTGGCACAGACCAAAGAGGAAGTTGGCCAAAATTGAACCTACCGGAACAACTCCTGACACTTGTGTTCTCCCTCTAACACAGCACAGTAACCTGATGGTGGACTTGGAAAGAGACCTTCCAGTGAGAAGGAACTCACAAAGAGTGAGAAGTGGCTGAGGGAGCTGGGTTGAGATAACTCAAATGCCAAAGACACTGAAGACTGTAAGTACCATTCCCCTGCCACATTTCCCTCTAGGACAGCTGTGGTTAGATGCTGCTGCTGCTGCAGAAGGGATTTTGGGAAAACTGGGGGAGGGTCTGTCTCAAGTGGCAAAAAGCTGCATTTCTGTTTGATATACAGAGGCCTTCTTGAGGCACTGCATGGGGACAGGGTTCAGTTCTGCTGGAGGTTTTCCACCCCTGATCCATTTACCTCTTAGCAATGCCAAGGTGTTGAACACTTCTAGACTGCCAAGCACATGGAAACTGGACTTCAGACCTTTGTTACTCAACTGATGCACCTGCCCAAATTCGACTGAGCATCCCCGCTGAGCAAGAAAACCACTGTGACCAGCAAGCACTGAAAATACTATTTAAAATCTCCTTGTAAGTCATAAAATCCCAGAATAGCTTGGGTTGGAAGAGACCTCAAAGCTCATCCAGTTCCACCCGCTGCCACGGGCAGGGACACCTTCCACTATCCCAGGTTGCTCCAAGCCCCGTCCAACCTGGCCTTGGACACTTCCAGGGATGGGGCAGCCACAGCTTCTCTGGGCAACCTGTGCCAGGGCCTCCCCACCCTCATAGGGAAGAATTCCTCCCAATATCTGACCAAAATCCCACCTCTCCCATCCCTGCCGAAGCCTCACACCCCCTGTCCCAGAGTGCAGCCAGGACTTTTGACTCCCACCTCAAACCAGCCCTGCCGCAACGGGGAAAGGACAGTACTTTGCCAGGCTGGAACGGTCTCTGTGGTTGGAAAACCAGCCCTGGGAATGAAGCCTGCCCTTACCCTGTGTTCCCACGAGGACCATGGGGATCTCACTAGTGTTGCGATAGTTGGCCATCCGGCTGTAGTAGTGGTACACAGTCTGGAAGCTGACTTCATCCTCCAGGCTGAAGACAAAGATAACAGCATCCACCCACATGGCAAACTGCAGGAGGAAAACAGAGAGGGCAGACGGTGAGAACAGCAGCACAGAAGGGAAAAGAGAAAAAAAAAGGAGAAACATTCTTACCTTCCTTGGTGAGAAATACACATCAGAGAAACTTAAGAGACAATAAATAGAGACTTAAAAGTGGCATCAGCTTCTAAAATGATGAATGTCTTCACTCTGCAGGTGATGGAGGTCTCACCAAGTCCTTCCCCACACTCACAACAGCATCCCTTCCTCACTGGGGTCTGATACTACAAGCTCAACTACTGTGAGTGCATGTTGGATTTGATTCACAGAAAACACGGCAGGCCCAGGTTTCCGAACCTGTGCATTTTAAATGGGTAACACTTATGTCCAGGCACGTGATAGAGTGTGGGATTTCCCCCCTGGGATTTCCATGCATGCATGCTGATGATGTTGCCAGGACAAGCCTTGCTAGGAATTCTCACATCTTGACCAATACCCAAAACCACTCATTTGAGATGTCCAGTTCTTCACTCTCCACTGAGCCAACAGCATCGAATGCCTCGTTCTGCTTTCAGAGGAAGAGCATCAGTAGCCTGCTGAGAGACATGCAGGTGCACAGGCCAAGGCAGGGTGCCCTCAGGTGACCATGTAAGTGAGAAGGTTTCAGCTCACAGGTGAAATAAGATTGTTTAAAGACATTTAACTTAACAGTGAACATACACAGGACATCAAGAGAAGACTGCAGTTAAGCTTACCTCACTGCCTTTATTTTTGCCTAAGTGACTCCATTCCTACCCAAATTTAGAGCAATGGAAAGAAGCTTCAGCCATGAGCATTTTCATGCTCGTTGTGTTATTACTATGTGTCAGGGACACTGGGGGGGACACTGAACGTAGAGGGCTGCAAGGAGGTTCACTGGGGAAAGGTTCTGCATATTCAGGACTGTCTTGTATGGAAACCAAACACCACCTGATCTGCTACGGTGTAAAAACAGCCAGAAATGTTCTGAGGTTTTCAAGACAGTCAGGAAGCCACTGTTCCAGAGGGTAAGGACAGGACTGGTTACACACAGCACAGCTACTGCCAGGATGAGGTCAACCACCATGCTGGGAAATTTGAACTGCTCGACCTAGAAGATGGAACCAGAGGAACTGGAGACAGCAGCATTACTGCGGGTTTGGGTCTCATTCTAAATAGTTTTCACTGATTGTACTCAGCACCATCATGCCAAGAACTCTTCCCTACAACTAGAACATCCTTAAAGTCTCCCTAATCCTTCTAACTATTTGCTTAGTGTGCAGCAGTAGCCTTCTAATGAAGATCACTGTAAAATATCCACAGATTTATACAGTGCAGTTCCTCCAGACACAAAATATTTCCACTAATTTCTTATTTCTCTTTCTGTGTTGAAATACAGCTTAATCTTGGTGGATATCAGACCTGTGGTACTAAAATCTCAAGGAATTTGGAGAAACACAAAAGGTCTGGAAATGCTGGACGTCTTATCCACAGCACTGTGCAGGGAATGGCTTGAAATAAGGATAGGTCAGCTGCTGTAACACAAATCCATCCTCAGAGTTAGGACTATGTGTGGGCAGAGCTGGTAATTCAAGGAAAGCCCAAAACCAAATTATATTAAAAAAAAAAAAGCTTTACATTTCAAGAAAATAGCATGCAACAGCCTGTTATAGGTCAGTTACTATGTTAATTAGGTTTTAAAATAGGAAACTGAATTCTTTTCATCTTTGAGCAATTTCATCTTAGACAAAGAAAAGAGAGATCACAGACCCACAAAGTGAGTCTTCAGGGGAGTTTGTTTTCTGTCCCTTCCTGCCAAAAACAAGGGGGCAGCAACCTGGGGAAATCTCCCCAGCCCAGTGCCAGGAGCAGCACAGTTCAGCTCCTTACTTATTACATACTCACATATTACAATATAAACTTATCCTCCTTAGGAAGTCGTAACTCTATCTCAATTATTCATGAACCCAGAAATGAACTTTTAATTCCAGGAATTAATAAACATATTAAAGACTTTCAATACACATGAGACCTGAGATTATATCCAAAAACTCCAAAGGGGATTTACCTGTGAAACCCACGTGCTGAAAGGTGAAACAGCACTGACACCTTAAACCTCTCCATCCTTGTGACTTGCTGAAGAACAAATCTGAGCCACGAAAGAACCACAGAATGGTGTGGGTTGGAAGGGGCCTTAAAGCTCATCCTGTTCCACTCCTTGCCATGGGCAGGGACACCTTCCACCAGACAACAGTAATTAAACCCCAAAGTTTACCTCACACAGATCAAAAGCACACCCCTTGCCTGTTCCTTAGTCTGCACTTAGCTCAGACAAACTCTGAAAACCCAATTCTCTGGGTAGAAAAACATTTCCCATTGCTGTGTGTACCTTAACACCTCCAGTATTCATGTTTTTAGATGAGTGAATGTTCTCTAAGCACCAGGGCCTGGAAGCTGTGGGGAGCTTCGGCCAAATCCCTCCCAGCCCCAGACAGAGCACTCCTTGTAGGCTCCTGCTGACAGGGCTGCAGATGTGCCAGCAACACTCATTTTTTTTGTCTTTTAACTTCCTTCCAGGATGTCTCCCTCGGTCTCCGTTTCCTCCACCTCCTTTCTCTTCCCCTTTGTCCGGGCACCTTCCCCTCCTGCAGCTGAAGTGGTGCACTGAAACCCAAGCTGCTGCTGCTGGCACCGCTCCCCTTCAGCTGCTCCTGATGTTCAATTATTGCTTGTTTGGAAGCTGATCCATTCCTGAACAGCCCAGCAAGGCAAGGACAGCAGCAAACACATTCGGGAACCTCTGCAGGTGCCCAGGTAAGGAGAGGAGAAGGAGGAGGAAGCTGTCCAGGACAAGGACGGTGCCTGCAGACAGGCTGAGTCTGCAGTGATTTGAGCAATGGCACAGGGAACAGGACACAGGGAATGGCTTCCCACTGCCAGAGGGCAGGGTTAGATGGGATAGTGGGAAGGAACTGTTCCCTGTGAGGTGCTGAGGCCCTGGCACAGGTTGCCCAGAGAAGCTGTGGCTGCCCCATCCCTGGGAGTGTCCAAGGCCAGGTTGGATGGGGCTTGGAGCAACCTGGGCTAGTGGGAGGTGTCCCTGCCCATGGCAGGGGGTGGGACCGGATGAGCTTTAATGTCCCTTCCAACGCTAACCCTTCTGCAATTCTAATAAATCCTGACGTGTCACATGCTGTGAGAGAAGGAGGTAACACAGCACACACAGAATTCCCAGTCAGAAATCCAGGAACTTGGTGGTGCTGAACTGGAACTTGCCAAGTTGAGTCTTAAACAGCAAAGTACGGAAGCAGTGGGGAATGCAAAGGTTTGGACACAAGCATGTGTGTCACTGTGTGCATGTCTACTTTGTATTTTAACAATTTAAGGCTTTGAAATGAGAAGAGAACTTGACTTAACATGCAATTTTGTCACCGGGGAGGCGCACTGATTGGGCTTTCAAGAGACATTAACTATATATCCTCATTTACACAGGTTTAGTTGTAACACTAAATATTTTCTACCCGGACTCTTTCATGCATTGTAATTGACATCCCAAACATTTTCTGAACAAAATCTTTTTCACCTGAGGGCGACACAGGAATTTTCCCAGCAGAAGGATGAGAGGGACCCAGGGCAGAACAAAGCAAAGCCAGTTCTTTTGAAGGAAGGTTTTTCAAAGCAGGGAAAGCGAGGCTTTAGGCTGCCAAGGCTCTCCGAGATGCTCACCTGAGCCTCCGGAGGGCCTCCTTCATCTCTAATCAGCAGCAGGTAGCTTTGTCCATCAACTACTATCTCCTTCTTGAATCTCCCACCTGTCACACAAAGCAGCTCGTTAGAGACAGCAAAGGCACAACACACACCACAGAAAAAGGCTTCGCTTGTGGAAAAACGGGCTCCTTAAGGTCTTTTGCAATTAACCAAGTACTGTAACGTAAGCTGAGTTTATATGTACACACATAGGAATTGCTTAAGAAAGGTAAGGCATGTACTTGCCTTATTTATATATACATACATATGTATTTTTATATATATATATCTCTATATCTGTGTAAGCAATAAGGATAATGTGGAGAAAAGCCAGCAACTACGTTACAAACAGTAACTCCCACATCAGGTGTCCCTGGATTTCATACATATGGTTGGAACACCGTGTGTATCACCTTTGATTTATATAATGGTGAGAAAACTATCTCTGAGAAAGGTAAACATGGGGCAGTTGTATACAAACAATGTTGCCTATCATAACCACAATCAGTTTCCTGTGTGGATCAGCATTTCCTCAAGGGAAGCCCAGTTCTTGGAGCACACATGGGATGTTATGGAAATGAGAGTTCTATATTCAAACACCACAGTTAGGGGAAAATACCAGACACATGTTAGACAAAAAAGCTACAATGGTGGTACCTCTGTAGAGACGTGCTAAACTAACGGAGAACGTCGTGCTGCTGACCCAGGATGGATCCCAGACCTGCTCTGGACAGCCAGATAAAGAGTGGAGTTGTAGCCTCCAAGCACATCCCAGCCCTGACCCTGCTGATCCAGGCAGATGCAGAACACTGGGTGCTTTGAACACCAAAGAGGCACCGACCCCAAAGCCCAGGCACCTGCTCCCTCCCCTCCCCTCTGCCCTGGCTCAGGGGGACTCCAGGCCTGACCCCAGGGCAGGCTTGGCATTGCCTCCTTTGGGGCTAAAAGCCTATTTTGGGCACTCTGCCATCTCCCTTCAAAAGGACAAATCCCATTTAGGGCTGCTGGTGTGACCGAGCCTAAGCCAGGATTAACAAACGTGGCCTAAGTACTTGGGAGGCATTTAGGTTCCTCTCCTGGAAGCAAACCCACTCTGATCTCCCCACCTAAGCCCCAAAGTCCCCAAGGCCTCCTGCTTAGCAAGACCCAACCTCACACCTGAGCTGACCACGCCAAGATAAAACACTTCTATCAACACACCCTAAACTTCTTCCTTCATCCCTAATTTTTTAAACTGGAATTGTTTCTAATTTGAACCCTAATTCCCAGTTACACACTTTAAAACTTGTCACAGTACCAAAATACCACCTTTAAACATGTGGTAGGCAAGTAAGTCAGCAAATACAGGGTAATGCTGAGCCTCAAAACACAACAATTTGCACAAAAATTGCTGCCTTAGGGGAACACCACACTGGCTTAAACCCACCATTCCCCAGCCCAACCACGACAGCAGCTCTCAAACCAAGATCACTTCACAAGTCAGCTCTATGCAATATTTAAGCATGTTTAAACACACTTGGAGTTTAATAAAAGATGTAAGAATGGGGGTGGTGGTTGTGGTTTTCTGCTGGGGTTTTACTGTTGTTCTTGTTTGTGGGTTTGGGGTTTTTCAAAAATCTTTTCTTTATAAACATACCCTATCATTATTACTCTATTAGCTGTACTAAACATGCAACAGTTAGGACTATCACATTTCTGGTTGTTTAATGGCACAGAAGGAGCAGGAAAGCTACACATGGATTTTCATTTCACTCACAAACTGGATTTCAATTTTGCCTTCACAGATCCAGCGGCAGATAAATATATATCATTAGTGAACTTGAAAAGAACAATCAACCGTAAAGCTTGTAAAGGAAAACTAGTCTCGGCTCTCAGGAACCGGATTTCTATTAATCAGATCATTATTTCTATATGTTGTCAATTAATTGCACGTGCTTCACACTGAAGTGTGTTCATCTTAAACAAGATGAATTACTTAATATAGAGCCCTCCAGGGAGGCTCTTGAAAGCTGTAAGTAACAATGGCAATGCAGTATAGACATGATTGGAGAGTGAAAGTTCTGCCTAATTGCCATTTCCTATTTCCTTTTTTTAAACACTGAAAGTTCACCCAGCTAATTATGAAATACCACAAACTGCGTGTGTTTCAGAGCCAACTTATTATTCCCCTGGTCAACAGGACACCTTGCAAGTCTCACTGCATCTTCAGAGAAGCTACAGATAAGGAGAAATAAAACACTTAGGCAGAGAACTGAAAACCAAAAATATTCAAGTCTATATGCCCTGATCACACGTGAGCACTAAGATTTATTCTTCTTGATCACTACGGGTTTGGGTGGTGAGAGCAACTTGGAGAAGGGTACTATGTCTAAAAAATACAATATAAAATTATCCAACAGCTCTTTTCCTACAGGAATCTACACTAAATGACCAGGCTTGTGGATCTGCTCCTTGCCTTCCTCAAAAGCACTGTGTGTGGAGCTCAGCACAACCATAACATATTGTTATTTCCAGTATTAAATTCAGATCTTGACATGCTCTCCCACTTCACCAGGACTGTCACACAGTCAGTTCAGATCTACTCAAGTGGCTCCTTCATCCTTAAAAGCTGGATATGCTCATTAGCTGGAATAGTCACATCCTCACACATCCTTCATTTCTGTCTGGGTTTAGGTATTTCATGATAAATAGTTTAAATTTAATAGCCCCCAACCAAACTCTTCAAAAGAATGACGTGCATTTCCATTCTGTACTAAATATTTCAAATCAAATCTTAAGATCCAGAAATGTAACAGCAAACCAATGCTCATCCCTCAAACAAGCATTATTTTATGCAAATCTCAGCTCACAGCAGGATGCATCCCTAACAACTTCTGTGTCTACAGTGTTATGGAGCCCTTATCATGAGCACACCACAAAATTAGGAGCTGCACAGGACAGAGATTGAGAGAAACTCTCTCAGTATCAAGAATTTACACAAACAAAGGCATAAACAGTGAAGAATATACAGAGCAAGGCTGTACCCTGCAGATATCTGTGACTGTAGCATTAAGGCAAACAAACTGATTCTGCCTTTGACCTGAGCCTTGATGAGACCCATCGCTTGTTTGGGGAAAGCAAAGCAGGGCCAGGGCAGTGGTTTTGGGATGGTTCAGTTTGGACAGCACCGCAGTAATTATTTTTTAAAACTTATATCTTTGGAGTTTGTAAAGCACCAGAGGGAAAGAGGAATTGGAGAGATCAGCCAGTTCAAATATTGAATTACAGCAGCCTGTAAATACATCAGGAGGTCTCCCACGGCTACAAGACAGCCCTGTGTTTTCCTAAACATTCGTGTATATGATGGAGCCACGAATTACTGCCTAAACCACCGACACTGAGAACAAAGAAATGACCTTCTCAATTTAAAGGAGGAGCTCAAACCACTGCACTATTCCCACAGGATGCACTCGCTCTGCTCTAGCACCATCAGTGTAGTTACACGCACAGCTTTTTAATGAGGGAACTTCCCAGCTCCCAGATGTACCTGGGAGGTCACAGGGAGACAGGCAGCCCGCAGCACGGCTCCCAAGGACCTGCATCGCTCCTGCCAGGGCACCACAGGCACAGGAAAGCACGTTATTCCCACTTTTCCAGGGCTAGAACATCATCTGTTCACATAAACATGTACCAAATCTTGCAGCAGGTGGCAAACATCACTCCTGTGCCCAAATCCATCAGCACAGAGAGTGGGACTTCTGAGAACACCATAAACCACCCGCTCTCTCAGGTGCATCTGCCCAGACTCCTGGTATAAAACACTCCACACATAAATATACTGCTTTGATCAATATAAAGCTGAATAAATTCTGTGCATCAGCAATTTACAGCCCCGCCTAAAGCCCCAGCACAAATCAGAGCTCGGGGCTGGGGGGATCAACAAAAGCCTCCTAATCTCATTTTCATGCACGACGCTCTCTAGGTTAGTGCTCAGAACCAGCACTAGCGCAAAAATTACCCAGGAAGAATTGATATTAACTGTAAACACAGCACACATTTGTAATCAAAGGTGCTGCATATCACAAAAGCTGGCTGTTACATGGGGAATTCCAGGGCGGAAGGCTTTAATCCAGCTCTGACAGCCTGGCCGGGAGCTGGGCCACTGCGTAATTGCTCAGCGGAGCAGCCGCCGATTTTCATCCCGTATCCCCAGGCCCCACTGCACTCACCAGGCTCTTCAGTCAAGCACATTGCCACGGGGATGAAGCTATTTGGCCATATGAGAAAGATAAATTCAGGGGGCTGGCCACAAACAAAGCAGCTGAACGTCTACTCTGGCAGGGCGAGACAGGAGGTGGGACTGCAGCAGCTCCAAAAGCCTGGATTTCATATTCCCAATGACATGTGCATTCTGACAGCAGCAGCCAATTGTCTTACACGTGCACACTCTCTGCCTTTTTCTTCCTCAGAAGATGGGAAAGAGTGCCAAGAATCCGGCTCCTCGTCAGGGAAACACGTTAAGAAAACCTCCATTCAAGCATATTGGCCTTGAGGTTTGCTGCTCCGAGATTTTCATTCAAATAAACTACTTCAAAAATGTTTTCCTCAGCATTTCCCCAGAAAGCCTATTACTACAAGAAGGGTTCAAACCCTACAAGAAGGATTAAGACTAAATTTACATGTGGTTGAGCTGGGTCGAGTGTTTAACCACAGAAGTGCAAAGACTGGGGAACCACCACTCTCACACGATCTGCAAGCAGATCCCTGCACCAGGTTCCCAAGAGGAAAAAAAAACCAAACAAAAAACAACAAAAGCAACCTAGATCGAGCCCTTCAAACCCCACCATCTGCTTCTCCCAGCAGATCTGGGATACAGTTCAGGAGATACATGGATGGGTCTCCTGGAAGGATGAAGCCATACCCAATTAAAGCAAGGTACCCCCACAGGCACCACACGTGATGCAGTATTACAGCATATAGATAACCTTTTCTTTACATAAAAACTGGCAAGGAAGCACTGACACGTGACCTCGCGATTCTGTGGAAAGAGCGATTACTGCTGGAATTTCCGAAGCAGCTGCAATGACGTTTACCAACTTAATTTTGAGATATAATCACTGATGTATTTTCAGTGCCCCCCTCCACAGGGTCCCCAAAACTTGGTGGTGATTTCAAAGGAGATCAACTCAATTTTAAGCTTTTAAGGATTTGGGAAAATGGTTTATACTTAAAATAAATAAATAAATAAAATTAGCTATTCAAGTTGCACAGAATCACAGAATATTCAGAGTTGGAAGGGACCCACAAGGATCACCAAGTCCAACTTCTGGCCCTGCACAGAATCAGAGGCCAAATTTAATGCCATTTAATAGGGGTTAGATGGAAAATGGAGAGGTGGGAGGTTCCATGCTGAGGTCAAATAGAGGAAGTTATGCTGAATGCTATTTTTCAGAGGTCTGTGGTCTCAATTCCAAGCAGCAGAGGATGTAACTGGCAGAGCAGTGCAGCTCTGACCCTCCTGACTGGCACTGCAACTTCAGGAAACAAGGGACAGAGTGATATCCTGCTGCCACCCACTCTTGGCTCGACACCAGCCAGTGGGCAGGACATACACAGCAGTGCCTCCCATTAACCTTAACCAGCTGCAAGCATCTAAGGAAACGGAAAACCCCAAAACCCCGTGGTGTTTCACAGGCCAGTATGGAGAGAGCATCGATGGCAGCCAACACACAAACGTGGTTAAGAGACACTCGGGTGCAGGGAAGGAATAATTCCCCAGCAGACTCTCTCTCTGCTACAAGAATGTGGCAAAAAGAGAAGCCAAAAGTAGAGTAAACGTCATCCTCTGGCCATCCAAGGGCAGGCTGTACAGGGCTTGGAGCCACCTGGGACCGTGGAATGAGATGGGCTTTGAAGTCCCTTCCAACCCGTTCTGTGATTCCATGGTAAACAGGCTGAGATTATATCCAACGTTGCATCTCGAACAGAGGGAGAGGAAGAGACCAATTAACCCCCAAGATAAATGAGAAAACACCAGAGCCAGCCTCGGAGCAATTACGTTTCCTTCACTCCATGGAGACGGGAGCAGAGCAGTGCATGTTCTACTTTCACTACAAAGCTTCCTGCAGCCAGTGCAGACTGTGTTAAGCCAATTAGAATAAAACCACTGTCCTGTGAGTGCAGACATAAAGGTAAAACCACATTGTCCTCATCAAGCGACTCCTCTGAAAAAGAAGGATGATACCAAAGCAAGTTTCTGCGGCAGCTTCACCCCTCATGCACGCAGCTTATTAATAGCCTGGAAGATGGAAATAACACAGGCTACTTAATTTCTAGATAATGAAGCAGGAGGGACTGCAATTATCTTAGAAAATTGGATTGTACTTCAACGTGACCATAACGAGTTGGAAAAACAGAGGGGAAAAACAAAAGCAGCATCACGGGGCCAGATGGAGGGACCAGCTCCCTGAAGGAAGATGGGGCAGGATGGAAAAACCCTCTGGTACTGCAGAGAAGCAGCTGGGAATTCCTTGTCCTAGCCCGTGTCACCATCCCAACCTCAGCCTGTACAGTCTGGGCAGGGCACCACATGGAAGATAAGGACCAAAAAGGTCTGCCTAGAAAATACCCAGTAAGAAAAGTAAGTGTATTTTACTGACAGCAGGTGCAGAGCGTTGCTTACACATCACGCCCACTAACTGTATACACACTACAAGTCTAATTTTAAAAGCTTATTTTTATCAGGCCAGCTGGAGACAAACAAAACCGAGTCAGCTTCCCCGGGCAGGATGTGACACCACTTCAGCACACTCCTACCCGTTTCCATCACCAGCCTTTTCAAGTTTTAAAAGTTGACACCCCAAACCATCCCTTTCCAAACAAAGCTCCTCACAAAGTCAGCCCCATGCTCTTTCTTGCTGCAGTTCTTTAAGTTTCCTTATCACACATTTCATTTTCCAGGCAAACCCACCCTACACCTTTTTAATCTAACACATAATTCAGCTGCTCAAAGTTTCTGTTTGACTTCACAAACTTCCAACATCATTTCAAAGATTTTAACCTAATTACTAACAAACCCTAAACAGCATAACCAAGATAAACCAAAAGCTTAACTCCTAAAAGCGCTGAACCACAGATTTCAAGCCCTTTTTTACCTCTCTTTTTTTAAATATCCCTTTGCTTTTTTATACATGGTTTACAGCCAGCTTCTATAATACTGTCCTCTCATTACAGTTTTACATCACAAATAGTAACCCTGAAGTTAGAACTGGACTTAGCTGTGATTATACTATAATCTGTCCTCCCTAAAATGGGTACTAACACAGTGACATCCTGTGCAAATCAACGAGACTGCTGAGAATTCATCACACTGTGAAGAAAATGAGCTCCCTCCCATGCCCTGCCTTCTGATACAACTTCCTAAAACAACAGCAGATTTAAAGGAAGGTGGAAAAAAACTACAATAAGAAATCAAATACAGGCTGAACAAGAAACATGTTCAAAGAACACGTTAAGATTTGGCTTTGGGATCCAGTGTGAAATAATGGGCTACATTCAGAAATACACCCAGGAGTAATATTTGAAAAATAAAGTGGGAGGCAGGTCCTTCTTCCAGCAGCAGCCACTCCAGACTGGCTGCTGACTCAGCAGCAGAAAGCAGGGAGCACTGGAGAGCTGGAATCCTGGAATCATAGACTCAGTAAGGTTGGAAAAGCCCTCTAAGATCAAGTCCAACAACTGACTCAGCACTGCCAAAGCCACCACTAAACCATGTCCCCAAGTGACACATCCACATTTTTGGAACATTTCCAGGGATGGTGACTCCACCCCTGCCCTGGGCAGCCTGTTCCAATGCTTGACAACACTTCTGGTGAAGAAATTTCCCCTAATATCCAATTTAACCTTCCCTGGCACAGGTTGAGGACACTTCCCCTGTCCTATCGTTTGTTACTTGGGAGAAGCCACTTGAACTGCTATTAAGAGCAGCTATAAATCTGCATTAGTTTTAACTTTGGACACAACATTCCAAGGAGCCTTTTAGGATAAGGTCACAAATCCTACAGATGTTATTCATCCAAACCTTGGAGTATTCAAGGTGCAACATGTTAAAGACATCACCTTAAAGAGCTCAAAAAGGGAAGCCTCTTGTAGGAAACTGCTTCCTTCAGCACCGTCTCCCCAGGAAAAGAGCAAATTCTTGAGTTCTTCTTTTAATTACCAGAGTTCCTTATTTGTGTGACACTTGAAACAGTCGCCAAGCCGACGGCTGGAACAGAGAGGTTTTCAAAGGATTCTCCAACCCACACAGGCAGTCCCAGGAGGAGAAGGAGAGGGAAGGGCTCCAGAGGGGAGGGGGCAGAATACATAAACATTTTGTGTCTTTTATGCTAAGCCTGAAAGGCTCCAAAATCCCAGGAGAGCCCACTGCAGCAGCACTTTAAAAGGATCAAAAAGAGGTAAGTGTTGTTTTATATCTGGGTGTCAGCATGAAACGCCAAATAAAAATAATCAGCCGATACCGTTTTAAAAGAATAGAAGACAAAGAACTGGAAATAGGTAGTTTTGAAACACGTGTCGCAAGCCATCCCTGTCTCCTGCACACGTGTGGGTTTGCACAGAAAAACTACTCAGGTACCTTCAGCTGCCTCAAAGTGCTGCTGGAGCTTGTGAAACATCTAAAGGCTCTGTAAACAAAAAGCTTGTAAACACTGAAATCAAGGTGGAAAATTTCAGCTTCCCTGCGTTTTGCAGCCCAAGAACCTCAAAATGCGAATTTAAGGTTAATGTGGCTTTTCTGAACTCATATCCACTTGGCACTCTTGCAAAATCTCCCCTTACAAGCATATAAACAGGCATGATATAAGTATATAAACGTGCATGGTGGTCATTTTCTGGAATTCCAAAAAATCATGAATGAAAAAGCAAGAATGTTTCCAAGAAAAGCACCTAAGTACATCCTCAGGGGACACATTTCCCTGCTCCTCATTTGCATTTCAGCCAGCTGCTTGCTGAGAACAGAGAGCACAGATCAGTCTGGGGCACATCCTCTCTTTATTCAGGAGAGATCAAATTGGGGTGTTTACTAAAAATGGCCTTCCTACTTATTTGAAAAAATATTAACTAGATAAAAATAGCCCGTGGCTTCTGTAAAGAGACTGGCAACCTTAGGAATCTAATTGTTCCCAGCAGGAAGAATTACATGAATCACAGGGAGAAGGGAACAAGAGTCAGAGCTACAGGAGGGAAAACTGTCCAGTTCTGCTGCAGCTCCCACATTCTATTCAACCCAAAACACCAAACTGTGAGCCCCGAGGGATCCCAGAATCTTAAAGGGTTTGGTTTGGAAGGGACCTTAAAGCCCACCCCGTCCCACTCCCTGCCATGGGCAGGGACACCTTCCACTAGCCCAGGTTGCTCCAAGCTCCATCCAACCTGGTCTTTTTTTTTTTAACATTTCTTTTTTTCCCAGAAGCAGCTTCATTCTTGGACTCGCCCCAGCAAGGGAAGCATCAGACCTGACTGAAGCCACCTGGAAGGTCATCCCAGTTAATAGACTGTGCTTGAACTTTCTGCACAGATATTGTGTAAGAGCCTGTAACCAGACAAAATCTCTTAAGAGGATGGGAAGGAAAGCAGCTGAAAATTTAAAGCAGTCTGCCTCAATCCTCCTTGCATAATTACCCTCTGCTGGGGAAGAATGGGACAGAAATAGTTACTAGAGACAATAAATTGAAAAACATGGACATCCATCCCCCAAGATGTAATTTCTACATAGAATCAGAATCCTTTAGGTTGGAAAAGACCTTTAAGATCATTAATGCATGTTTTCGTTACAGGCCGGGAACTTATTTTCTTCAAAGGGAAGGCTGAAGGTGACACTCTGTTTAGCATTTTAATAATAACCATGACCATTCCTGCTATTTTATGACCATTTCATGACCATTCCTGCTATTCAAGTGATACACTGTTCATTGTGCTACTGAAAAAAGCTATTTGGTGAAAGCTGCAATAGTATAAAATTACTTTTAGGTCAAATTTGGAGAGAAAGTAAATGTTCACAGCTTTCTGGAGAACACCATTAAAGGTTTTATTCTGTACCTCTTACTGGGGGAAAATTTCATTTTTATTATAAGTTCCTCCACGCACAGGAGATGAAACCTCCACTGACTGCAACAGCTACTTGCTGCCTCGAGTGAGGATGTTGGATGGGTTTTATGCCTTTGGAAACACAGAACTCATTTACTCCACGTGAAAAAAAAAATAAAAAAATAAAAAAATCTTAAATATACCCCAGAGTACATGGAGGAGAAAAACCTCCTTTTTCCTCTCCCAGCTGAGGCACCGTGGGCAATTTATCTTCCTTTTTTTTACTATACTCACTGGAAAAAAAGTACTGAAATAATCACAATATGACTTAAGATATTCACAGACACAGCAGAGGTGTGGAAAAGCCTTTAAGTCATGTTTCACACCTCGGTGGCTTTTTGGAAACAAAGCCCAAACAGTAACAGGATCTCCTGACACTCCCTGTTCCTGTCAACTTCAGCTCACCTTGGTCTGCAGAGAACTCGGCCTCAAATTCCACAGCCCGCCCCCCATCCCGCTTTCACTTTGTTCCTACAGGCAGAATTCGATTTTAGCTGGGGGAACAGAAAGACACCAGGCTTCACACACCTTATCTGTTGTTTCAGCATGTCAGACACCCAGCAGAAGCAGTTTTTCTTCCAATCACTTGGAAGGTACTTAGAAGATAAAAAAATCATTAGGATTCCCTATTTCCCATCACTTCCTTGTTGTATCATCACAGTAAAAAATGGAAGAGAGTCCCAGATTCCTGAGACTTCCACTGACTGCAGGGTAACACATCACTTCTTTCCTTACATCCAAATCCATCTAATTTTAAATGTGTCACACAGGAGCACAGCTGTGTGCTAAATATGCAGAAGAAGAGTCTAAAAGCAAATTTTCTTCCTTATAAACGCTTATACTTTTCTGAGAAAACAAAGGTTTTCATGTTACAAACACACCAGGGACTAAACTGAGTTCTGAACAGGAACAAAAGCTAGGCCAGACACTGAGAGAAAACTGCTCCACCCCTTAACGTGAGTCCTCCTTTTGGAGGGGAGCTGGTGTCGGGCAGCAAGAGAAATATCTCACCTTAAAGAGCTGAAGGAAACTCAAAACCACCTTCACATAAAATTCATTCACTTGAATGCTGCAGCTGCCTCCAAGGGCTCCAGGAGACCCAGCACCTGGTTGGTTCCAGGAAGGTTTCATGGCAACTGGAGCCATGCAGAGGCAAAAGGACAGCACAAAGAGCAGTCCCCGGCCCTAATCACCACTTCCACGTGGGGCAAGACCCATCGCTCGACCCACTGGGTGCTCACTGCATGATGCCTGACAAATTGAGCTGTGAGGAAGTCATTCACAGTCCGTGAACTTGGGGGTTTCTTCCCTAATCAAGCAGCTGACACCTCAACCTCCCATATCCATCCCTTCTTTATCAGCTGAACAACCCAGCACATTTACCATCCCTGGGGGGGCTTCAAGATCCTTCCAAACCCACACCATCCTGAAATTCTATGACAAAGAACTAAAACACTAACAAACCACCACTACAGGTATTTACTAAGGATGGTTTGTATGGGTTCAATCTCCTTCAGTATTAACTTGATTAGAAATCTTCACCTTATCCCTCACACAAGGCGAATTAAAGCTCTTAATTATTCCAGTTTTCCTCCTGTTAATGAAATGCAGCAGTGTCATTAGTGAGGCTTGTCAGCTACGCTTATGTGCAAAGAAATGATTTGACACTGCTTTTGTCATCTAATCCTTCCAGGAAAAACAGTCGGAACGTCACTGTAAATAAAAATCCTTCAAGACAAAGAGGACAGATGGCAACACTCCCAAGGAATACCACCCAAAATATTCATCCTTCAGGAGGAGAGAACTGCCAGCCCTGGGAACAGCCAATAGATCAGAGTCTTGCAAGGAGAAAACAGCCCAAAATATTTTGTTTGTGCAGAGAGGTCGAGATACTGATTTTTGCTGAAGGGTTGCTGTAAATCGGTGGATCTTGCCCTCACCTCACCATTTCTCACTGTCAGCAGCCAGAAACAGGATCTACACGTAGCTTTGGGGAGAGGCTTCATTATTATTATTATCACTCATTATCAATATCAGTTCTAGCTACAAAGCAGAAAAAGCATTTCAGGCAAACTTAGAAACTGGAAACCTTCACTGTTGCTGCAATTCCACACAAAAAAGCCTTGTCCATCCCTTCCTTTCCCTCTCCTCCCACTTTAACTACAATTCCAGGCTGTTAAAATGTCAACTGTTGAGCTGAACAGCTTCCTTTGGTAAGAGTTAATTAGGAACAAATGTTATCAGAGATGCATGAAGCTACAAACTACTGCTGAGGAGACAACTACAGCAAGAGACAAAAACAGTGAGATGTACTAAAGACTTGAAATCAAAAGGGAACAACTCAAAATGATACACAAAACAAGGGGGAAATGCTCTAGTACAGAAACCGCCATCTGTCCCTTCCAAAGGAGAGCTGCCATGGAGACAATGTATAGTTACCTGCATCCATATCTGCAAAGAATGGAACAGCCAGTAAGGAAAAGAAGGAACCAGAAATTCAGTGTCTCAGAGTTGGATTTAAAAGTTCATAAGGAGAACAGATAAAGAAAAATAATCAAAAAAGTATTTATTGTAAGATACACCTCGATACGGTGCTATGCTATGATATTTTTGGATTAATGTTAAACACTACAACATACAAATTCATTTGCTATGCTATGAGAACATTAAAAAAAAAAGTCAAGACCAAATACTTAATATATTAAACAATGAACAAATTATATCTTTAGTTTAAGTTCATGAAGTTGTCTTATTTTCCTCAAATCCCAATTCTGCAGAAATCCTCCACTACAACCAGTGACTGTGGCTTTCAACAGCCCCACTGAAAGCAGCAGCCCCACTGAGAGCAGTCAGCTCCTCTCCACCAGGACTGAGTTTCCCATAAGGACACATCCTGGGGGCCAAAGCATTTAAGGATGCTCAGGAGTTATGGAACAGCTACAGTTATATCATCGTGCACACTGAGCTCAGTCTGGAGAACTAAAGGAGAAATATCCATGAATTCTGAAACAGCAAATCAGATTCTTTGCTAATTCACTTCTGCGTGATTAAAATGGATAAAGATGCAGTCTGAGGGGGCAGAGCAGTGGTGAGATGTGCAGTGCACGTACCTTCGGGTGACTCCTCCTGGACGTAGGTGCCCGTCAGGTACCGGTGCACGAGCGCAGACTTGCCACTGGCCAGGTTACCCACGATCCCCTGGACACAGACAGAGGGAACAAAAACCCGGTGCATTAGTCCCTGGGAAAAGCAGTACGTTCCCTGAGAACCTTGAAATAACATCTCAGCGCTTGAGGAGAAAGCCCACACAACTGCAACAGTCCCAAATAGGCCAAGACAAAGTTTATAGCAAAGCTGACACGAGAACTCAGGCTCTGTCCGTAGAACTCCTTTACTCAGCCGCCCACTGACGCTGAGTGGGGACACCAGGGAACTCCGAGACTTTAGGGAGGGAGCCTGGCACCTCTTTACTGGGAAACAAACACATCACTAAGTTTTCATGCTGGAAAACACCTCTGGAGGCTGCACACTGTGATTACCACTGACTCACCTCTGAAGCACACACGATACGTGCGGCTGTGGGCAGACACATCTTGGCATGTCCACCAGCACAGGACGGTTTGGGATGGAAGAGACCTCAAATATCACCCACTCCCACCCCCTGCCATGGGCAGGGACACCTTCCACCAGCCCAGATTGCTCCAAGCCCCGTCCAACCTGGCCTTGGACACTTCCAGGGATCCAGGGGCAGCCACAGCTTCTCTGGGAATTCCAGCCCAGGCCTTCACCACCCTCACAGGGAGGAATTCCTTCCCACTATCCCATCCAACCCTGCCCTCTGGCAGTGGGAAGCCATTCCCTCTTGTCCTGTCCCTCCATCCCTTGTCCCAGGTTCCTCTCCAGCTCTCTTGGAGCCCCTTTAGGCACTGGAAGGGCCTCTCAGGTCTCCACCAGGACGTGTTGAAGTCCCTGACTTTACCAAGAAGTTCCCAACTCAAACCATCCATGTCCAACACCTGCCTGGGAACATCTGACAACCACCAGCAGCACTTGATCCTAAAGCTCATAGGAGTTTTTTGCTGAGCTGGTTCACTGGCATTTGTTTGTCCAACCCAGGCAGAAGTAACAGAAAGCAGCCCAACACCACACGCGTTTTCCTCCTGGAGGTAAGCTCACATGCCAAACGACATGGGGATTTGCATTTTCTCTTGCTATAAAAGGGCACACAGTGCTGAGGACACTCGGTTTCTGGGGGAGGAGATGGGAACTTACTTCCCCCTTTAAAACAAACCAAGCCTACTCTGTTCTCACATGTTTACTTGACCCTCACCAAAGGTTCAGAACATAAGATCCCTGGAGACAAGATGAACTCTGCTGATGGGCCCAAGATTGCCAAACTGACCGAGGCAGCAGGAACAAGTTACACATTAGTGCACAGTCTCTCCTCCATTTTCTTAATTCTAAACCCTAAGAAAACACCCTTCATATCCAAAATTGCTTACAAGTCCGTGTGTACGGAAATTAACATTATTTTATATTGTACTTGTGCCAAAATTTGAACTGCCAGGAACAACAGAAAAGCATCAACTTGGGGTCCAGTGAGAGCAAACATCCTACATACTTTGGCCATGGATGGGGGTAACTTACTCTATTGAGAGACCCTAAATATTTGAAAGCCATCAACTGATTTGAGAATACAACTTTTTTTTTTTTTTTTAAGTATCCCAAAGGTCACATCACAATTCATCATTTTATGGCACTTCAGGTTCTCTGATACATTTCTCCTTACAGGGACCCAAAAAGACAAGGATGCCTGGCCACAAGAGCATTTGGATATTACAGTGCTGCAAATTGATGCAAAAAAGCACTGAGATCAGGAGGAAGAATATGTATTTCAGTGAAGAAACCACTAATTCATCCAGAATCCCAGACTGGTTTGGGTTGGAAGAACCTTGAAACTCATCCCATTCCACTCCCCTGCCATGGGCAAGGACACCTTCCACTAGAGCAGGTTGCAAACACAGCTATAAAATCTACATTTGCATCACAGTTTTATTTTCTCCCTAGACAGCTCCTTCAGAGAGCACTCAGGGGAGATCTGCCTTCTCCTCAGGTGAAACAGGATTCCTTCAGATCCCACCTCAGAACCTACCAGGCACCACCTCTTTCCTACCGGGGATCAAACCAGTACCTGACATGAAAATCTAAGAGAACTGTCCTTCTATTGTTCAGTGCAGGGCTTGGCATCACAGCTCCAGGTCTCCCAATCAATTGCTCCCAAAAGGCAGGAGCAGTTAAGTTTTACACCAGAAAAAATCTGGCTTCTAATCCAGTTTCTCTCTTCATCGGTATTAATACTTGTTTCAGGCTGATCCCCCACAGTATGACAAACGTGCCAGCATGTTTTCACAGTAGTCATATTCCCCTCTCCCATATTTTATACACACACCCCCCTCAGTCATCTCTATTTATTTATGGATATATCTGAAATGCACAAAGTTATGACAAGCATGTTAGGGCACAAAAATACCACCCTAACCCAGTTCAGAAAGGAGAAAATTCAGCTACAACTCAGTGCTCTTGTCAGTTATGGCTTGTGCAACACTGAATCATTTATTTGCATGTGCCAGACACGCTGTAAAATGAAGCCAAACCACTATGCCCACATCCTACTAAAGCCTGTTGGGGAAAATGCTTAAACATACTGATGGCACTTGGCATTTTAAAGCTGCCCTGACTGCACTTTGTATATTTTTTTGCAAGACATAAGTGATTTTATCCAAAAAGGCCCCTCATATTTATTCCGCTTAACATATCCTTATTTTACACTTGAGTACACAGGATCCAGGAATACCAAAGGTACTGGGTCTCACTACACTCTGACCATCAGAGAAGCACCAAAATCCTTAGGTAAAAGTCCGTGGAAGTATCTGATCAGCACAAACCAATCACAGAATCCCAGGATGGGTTGGGTTGGAAGGGACCTCAAAGCCCGTCCAGTCCCCCCCTGCCATGGGCAGGGACACCTCCCACTATCTCAGGTTGCTCCAAGGCCTGTCCAACCTGACCTTGAAAATCCTTCTGAACGCTGGAAAGAAACCAAGCCCCGAGTGTACTGCTAAAACAGGAGGCAGAGGCAAAGACTGGTGTTCTTTCCTCAGAGACATCCTGAAATATAATCCTTCCTTTACTGCAGCCCTGGCTGCTTCCCCTGCTCTCCCAGAGCAGTTTCTATTCCTTTTAAAATTCTGCAGAGCCCAAAGTGTACAACAACAGCCACTATACAAACAAATCAAAAATAGATAACAACCAACCCCTCAACTTAAGGACCTCCCAGCCTCTGCAGAGAGGACAACCTCTCCCAGTGAGCTATTCCCCACATCCTGCCCAAGAGGATAAAGCTGGATCTCCTTCCTAACCCTGCCACACCAAGTCTGATCCCCACACCTGCCCTGCTGGAGAAGCAAGTTTGGCTTTCATGTGGCCCTTTCCTCCCTCAGCCATCAGTGAGCTCCGAGGATGAGGCTGGAAGGAAGGGAATGACCCAGCCACGGCTGCTCCCCAAGGGCAGATGTGCAGCAAAGGCAGAGCACATTTCAGCTGGAGTTCCCAATTTGCCCTCCCTGCTGCAGCACAAGTTAACAGGCACAGTTGGTGCTGCTGGAATCCACAATTTGCAGTGCTCTAATCCAATTATTACTTTTGTAATGGTCAGAGTTCTGCCTTCACCCTTGGACAGCCCTCCAGTGCATGCTGACCATTGCTAATCAATTCTCTGCACTGCAATTTGTTTTCCTGCCCCTGGTTCAGGCACCACGGGGGCAAAATACCCAAGACAAGTACTCACACGATGCGACCAGGCTGTCACAGGAGAAAAATGTACCCTGAGACCATCACCTCGTGCTTGGGACTTGTCTGTGTTCTGTGTCACAACACACAGTAACACAGCTTGGGTCTCACCTGCAAGCCCCAGGTTTCTTGGGGGGTGTTGTGAATTAGCAGGGCTCAGAGAAGGCGAAGGGATTTGCAAGGAAACCCTCTGTAGATCCTCCTCAGAATAAGCCACCACAGTGTTGGACTCCTACCCAACCAACACCTTCCAGTCCCAAATTCTTTAGAGTTTTACTTCTGTGAGGTATTTAGGGATGTGTTTGTCTTCAAAACTACACCCCAGTGACAAGGCCTCAGTAACTCTGAGCTGCTGGTTTAATTCCCACTACCGGGAGGTCTCATCTCAGCCTCCATGTTCACATCTCTTAAAAGGGCAAATCTGGGAAACTCCCCCAATCTGTGTTATTTTTGCCTTTTCTTTCACCTACATGGAAAACGGCTCAGCCAAGGGAAGTAATTGTTAAGCAGCTCACTGCTCACTGTTACAGTAAAATGTAGGTTTTGATTCACTAAATGTTAATTGTTAATCACTGCTCACTGTTACAGTAAAATGTAGGTTTTGATTCACTAAATGAACCTTCAATATTTTTTTTTTAATTCAGTATCAATTCAGGTAAAGTCTTTTAAGAGAGGGAGAAAAGACATTTGGCCCTTGAAAAAAATGATGAAAAATTATTACAGCGAGATAAAAGGACCTTTATATATCAGCTGCAAACTTCCACCCCCCTCTTACAGACGTGTCAGACCTCCCTTGGAAGCTGCCAAACAAGTTGCAACAGCAATAAAATACAGAGAGATCTTTGCAGTATGATTATAAAAACTGAAGGTACGTGAAGACAGTCCCCTCCCTGGAAGGCAGCTGGACTCAAGGCCAGGTTGGACAGGGCTTGGAGCAACCTGGGCTAGTGGAAGGTGTCTCTGCCCATGGCAGGGGGTGGGATGAGATGGGCTTTAAGGTCCCTTCCAACCCAAAACATCCTGGGATTCTATCATATTTGTGTAGAAGAAAAATGCTTTACTGATTAGAATTCCTTCCTATGTTTTTTCCCCAACAGCAGATTTAATGAGGCGTGGAAGATTCACACTTGTGTGTAACATTTTTAGGGTGTTTTCCAAGCCAGAAGTAAATACAAACTCACCACTTTCAGCTCCGGTACGGATCGGCTCAGTGTCCATTCCTGGCTATTTACAAAGGCATCTGTGAAAGAGAACATTCCCAACGTCAGGATAATGACATTTAATGGTCTGCTGCACACAATTTCATGCCAGGGCTCTGGCTGACCAAAATTCACCCCAATCGCAGGAGACTGACAGTCCAACTTGACAAACACCAGGGGTTTGGATAAATCAAACAAAAAAGTCCAGAATCCCAGAAGTGCCCGTTCTGCACAGATTTGCCCTCAGTAGCGAGTCCCCCTGTGTCATCTGCCCTGGCATTAGCAAGCCCAAACTACCTCCAGGCCTTCAGGGTTCTGCAAAGACTCTTCCAGTGCATCCATGGTTAAACCATTTCCCATCCACCCTGACACATTCCTTCTGTACAGGAAAAGCCTTGGACTCGTTGTCACACCAAACATCTACGACTGCAGCTGCCACCGTCAGCAGTAATTCCCCCCCACAGGTAAATGAGAAAATTTGCTGGTTCCAAAACATGTTATTTTCTACTGCACATCACACTTAATGTCAACAACTGCAGCCACCAGAGTCGCTGGGCACATCCCTGCCCAAGGAGGGGAAAACATCTCTTTATTCATAAACCAGGCTATTTTTCTGTGGTATAACCTAGACAGAAATAAACCACGGAGCCATTTACTTTAAAATTCAAACTGCTGGGGGCAGGGGTTGATTTCTTGAAGAATGGTGAATTAAGTTCATCGCTGCTCCCAACAGAAATCAATTCCTTAGGGCTGCACCCAGGTCCAGCCTCACTGGCAATTCCACAAGGAGGACAGAAATAAGGCTTTATTTTTCTAGCTCCAAACATCATTTTGTCCCTTCCACAAAGGTCTGGTCAACTGTAAGCAAACAGAGTGTGGTGTTTCTGAATCCAATCTGAATATTGATCAAAGCCCTCCACAGAGCAGCAAAGCCACTGCTCCCCCTCCAATGCACCCATCAGCCGAGGGAAAAGGCTTTTTCATTTGATCTTCTGATCCAGAGAATAAAGAATCTGGAGGCAAATCCCTACCCTCGCTAACTTAAGAGACCATCCAAGCTTTCCCAGTGACCAACTGAAAACAATCTCAAAGCAAATCTGTATTTTACAGTGTGTCTCTTTTAATAAATAAATTACTTCTGCTTCAGTATTACAAAAAGACCCATTAGCCAGGAATCTGGAAGCCTTCCCCAGTTTTATTTAACACAGGGCTTTGTATTTCAGCTGTGAATTGACGCCCGTGTGTACAGTGGCCCATGTGTGTTTTTATGAAAACGCAAGGAAAATAACCAACATTTTGGTGGATTGCAGATTGGAGCTGCCTCCCACACACCCACTGGCAGGAGAAGGAAAACCAAAGGCTCAGATTAAAATGCTCTGAAAACTCAGGTTAACCTCTGGCATCCCAGATGCAAGGCAAGACACTGGGGTCATTAGGCTTCTGTTCTATGACCTGAAACATCCCATTCCATCAGAACCTGAGGCCACAGGAAGATTCTTTCTGTACCGTGCCCAGGTGAAAATCACAAACAAGCAGCAATTTCCATTTGGGAACACTGCACGTGAGACCTGCTGCAGGAGCCCCAGGATTCAGGCACTCCAAAGGGACACAGCTTGGTCGAGATGTTTTCCTCCGTTCCGGAGGGAAGGAATATTTTTCCTTACAGTGGGCAGTGGACTGGGGAGCTTTAGATTTGCTATTGGGTCCTGACAGGAGACCACCCTTCCTCATGGTCTGCTCTGAGCTACTGTGGATTTGGGAAGCTGTGGCTGCCCCACCCCTGGAAGTGCCCAAGGCCAGGCTGGGCAGAGCTTGGAGCAACCTGGGATAGTGGAAGGTGTCCCTGCCCACGGCAGGGGGTGGGCCGAGATGGGCTTGAAGGTCCCTTCCACCCCAAACCATCCCATGATTTCATGATTCTACCCTGCATTCCTCTTCATAACCCCAGCTACCATTTACATTCCACAGCTCTATTCCAAAACACTTTTCCCTGACAATTAATTCCAGAACTATACATTTATATATATCTATATGTTCATATGACACGATTTGAACAGACCTGCTTCTCCTTCCCCCATACCTGTGCATACATCATTTCTTTCCTCATTACTGCAAAAGATGGGTAAACAGATAAAAATTCCCATTTTATCTGCAAGACTCAGCAGTGGAAGGACCAGCCAAGGCCAAACAACACAATGAGGTTTCAGCTCCTCTGCAGATTCTCAGGATTCAAGGAAAACCATCAGTCTCAGGGCAATATTATCCCTGACTTGTAGAGGTTTATGTGTGTGAAACAAAATGAGAGCTCTCTATTAATGTCAATAAGCTTCAAAAAAAAAAGGCAGCACTGGATTTTACCACCACAAAAAATTCAAAACAGATGAGGAGCTACCAATTTGGAGAAGTGCAGAAACATCTCCCAAGCCAAAGGGCAGATGCACAAGGGTAACAAGAATATCAGAAGCCCTGACACTTTAAAATAAAACTTTAAATATTATTTTGGAAGATTTGTACATTCCCAAAGCACAAGTCAGGGAGGAGAGGCAACGAAACACAACGAGGTTTGTGAGCCATCACTGGGATGGATACTGAACTACCCACGGACCAAGTCAGTTCTCAGAGGAGTTCCTCAGGAAGCAGTGATTTATTCCAAATTAATCCCAAGACCCACGGAAGTTCAAGTGAAAAGGTCAGATACTTAAAACATCACAAACAAGCTCAGGGATTTGCCTCTTCTTCCTAAATAAAGGAAAATAACTTACAGCTACAGCATGACCCAAACACTGATCCATCACACTGGAGCAGGCAAAGCCCACATTGTGAAGTCCACAACAATCCTCTGCTGAAGCACCAAACCCCCCAACTACCACATGTGGAGTTAAACATATTGGAAGAGATTTGCATAATAAATAGAACCACATGTATGAAGTTGACTGTTTGCATTACTGAATTTGGAATTCAAGTGAACTCAGCCTTCACGTCTCACTACGGACCGTACATATGAAAGGAATGACTTCTGTCAATAATTAATCACAGTTGCATGTGCTGCTCATTTAACTTTTGCATCAGTGATCAAAAGTACTGCACACTCATAGTGTCACTTAAAGTGGGCACCAAGATCATTTAAACTGCATTTTCCTTGCCAAGTTTGCTTTTCCCCAAGATGGTCTTTGTGGGGTTTTTTGTGTTTTTTTTTTTTTCTCATTTCCACCACTACATCCAGAGTTTCTCAGTTCCACTTCCACATCACTACAACTAAAGCACAAACTCCAACAAGATCCTTGGCTATTTTAAAACCTCAGTTTAGTAACTCAGCTCCACTCAGAGGAACCTTCTATCTCAGTTCCACTACTAAGAATGAGATGTGCACTCTATTTTGGTTCCCCACGAATCCCAGAAGGGTTTGGGTTGGAAGGGACCTTAAAGTTGATCTCATTCCACCTCTGTCATGAGCAGGGACACCTTCCACTATCCCAGGCTGCTCCAAGCCCCGTCCAACCTGGCCTTGGACACTTCCAGGGATGGGCCAACGTGTTCTGGTGAAATCTCAGGGGTTGGTGGCCATTCTTGGCCAGTTCTGTGCACTCCAAGGCACAGAACAGCAGACAACTTCCACAAAAGCCCAGCTCAAAATCTTCAAAACAGAAAAATTTACTTCTTCAAAGCCAGGATTGATCACTAAAAACTAAATATTAGCAGAACAACATTAAAGAGAGACAACAGGACCAAGGTCAATCCAACCATCGGTCATTTGGAAGAGGGGAGTTGAAAAAACACATGAAAACTGGAGGAGTTTCACAGCCTTTATGGAAATAACCACAGCCACAGCCTGTCTCAGTGTCCAGCAGTCTGTTTCATTCCACCCTTGAATTTTAATGCTGGAAGCCCTCTCCTAAATCAACTCAGTTTCCTGCCGTGGGCAACTGCAGCAAAGCAGCTAATCAGACCTCAGAGTCAATAGTTTTAACTGGGGCCAATTAGATTTACATCACCCTCTCCATCCTCTGGGTCCCTCTGCTCAAAGAATCCCCACAAGCCAATAAAGTCTGCCTGTTGATTAATATTTTAGGAGAGTCTAAGCTGCCTCAAAACTATCCCAGCAGCCCACCGCAGGCAGTGCCGGCACAGCAGCCTCTCCACCACCAGCCCTTGTGCCACTAACCTTGTTTTGCCCTTTTTTCCCCCCAAATCTCTCACAGCTCTCTCTGCCTCTGATCCAGATGAAAACCCAGTGGCAAACCTGACCAAAAGGAGGGATGAGGGAAGGGCGGGCAGATGCCTCCGCAGGACAACATGAAAAGACTGAAATCTTCCAGGATTCTTGGAAAGCTTCTTAGCAAGAGCTTCCCTCAGGCAATCCCAACATTCCTTTGCTGTCCTTTCAAATGAGAAAAAGCTATAAATAAATAAAAAATAGAAAAGCCATGGGATTTCTCTGGAAACACTCAGCAAAAGATCCTTTTTGCTAAGAACAGGAGCCCTCAAAAACACATGAATGAAGTTAAAAGTACCAACAGGCACATCACACCCTGCTCCCCCTTCAATAATTTCTGCATTACAAGCAATATTTAGAGTTACTTCTGACTTTGAAATAAAAACCTGAGAGTGAAAAGGTACAGAAAATATTCCTACAAGCTCCCACTTGCCCACAAGGATGCACATGAGGCCACACATGTCTTTCTTGGAGCTGTATCAAAGCAGCACTTTCAGGACGTACTTCCCAAAGCTCCTGTGCTAATTTTCTTAGCAAAGAGGGAAATATGCAGCTTTTGGGTTGAGACTTGTGATACTCCTCAAACATGCATTTTTCAGGAGGGGTAATCTCACAGCACATCCTCCCAACCCAGCCCCCTCACTTCAAGTCTAAGCACTGACTCAGTTCCAACAGAAAACAGCAGAAAAACACCCTGACATGTTTATTTCTAAGCTTGGCATAAAATATTATTTGGAAGAGCGTGTCACGTTCCAAAAGGCCCTTTTTGTATCTCATTTGGGGCTCTGAGCAGCCTGGTCCAGTGGAAAGTGTCCCTGCCCATGGCAGGGGGAGGAATGGGTTGAGCTTTAAGGTCCCTTCCAACCCAAATCATTCTATGAATTGTCTCATTTAGACCTGTTAAAAAAAAAAAAAAAATCAGTTTTTCATATGGAGTCTCTCTGCTTATATGTTCTACTACACCAAACAACAGCTACATAGCAATAACGAACAAAATACTCAGAAAACCAATTCAGCAGTATCAGGATAAGGTTTTTTCCTTCCTTTCTCAGTTTGATAGAATTATGGATTATCTGGCTTCCCACTGTATGCCAGTTAAGAGATGGGTAGCTGCAGCAGTAATTCCTAACAGTCCCCTTTTTCTTTCCTGAATTGCAGCTGTCATTTATAATTCTAAGGCAGTTTAAGCAAAAGGCAGCATTGCAGGGTGGCCCTGTCCCCTCCCAGCCCTCCTCTGTCCGGCTCCAGGTGGGAACCCCAGCTGGGCTCTGGGAGTCACATCCCAGCACGGCACAGCGCTGTGTTGACACCTGGTTAACAGCATTAATACACACACTGCAGAGAAGTCACACAAACTGCCCCCGAGCAATTCAGCCACAGTCCTGAAGGCAGAGGGACTGGGGTAGCTGTCAGTGTAAGGCTCCCCCCCTCACTCCCAATGTTGTCAGGATGGATAAAATCCCACAGTTCCAACACAAATGTTTGATATTGAACAGATTTATCTCTGGCCATCCCCATTTGCTACTCCTAAATGGGAAAACAGCTCTAAGCTCAGCATCTTTAAGGCACCAGGCACCTCAGCCCAAACTCGTCAGACCCCGCGGATCTCTGACATCGGAAAAACCTTCCCCTGTAACTGAGACCTGTATTAAACAGATATTTAGGTCAAACCCCTAATCTCTCTTCCAGCAGCAGCTGGCAGCTGCAGCAGCGTTATCCTTTGTGCTGCCATGGAAACAAAAGGAGGACCAGGATGCAAAGAGCTGCACACCCTCCACAGGCAGGAGCCAGCCTTTCCCAAAATCCACTGCTGGGCTGGGGAGCTAGGGAGCACTTTGCTCTCTCACAGCACTTGGGTTCTGTCTGGAACTTTTAAATTGCTGAAATTGAGAGGTTTTTAGCTGCTGCCAATATTCCTCCTCATCTCTCTCAGAGCCACGCTCAACCTTGTTCAACACAGCTTTTGGGTGGGTGCACGGGTTTTATCTCCTCAGCTGACACAGCTGGGGTAACCCCATGCTCCCTAAAACAGCATTGAATGATGGATAATGTATCCAAGTATATTCCCAACACCAGTCTCATGTTTGAAGTTTACATCTAACACCACCAAATTATTTGTTTTGTCTGTAAATATAATGTAGCTCCAACCACGGCTTGTCATCTTAGTCCTCCCCACTCCCCCAAACCAGCCCCTCAAGAATCCCAAAACCAAACAGACTATTATTTCAGCTCTAAGCTGTTTACAAAGAATAATAAATGGCATACTTAATAAGAAAACCTTTCCATTCCCTGTGTTTTCCCAGCGGGTTGGGTCCTGGAGCTGACACACAGTTGGTGTAAGAGAAATTATTATCCCAGAGATGAAACACAGTTTTCTCTTGAGATAACTCTCCTCGGGAGAAGCAAAGTATACATCAACAAGGGATGTTCTGAGTGAGAACCATCAGGATCCCAGCTCAATTCCAGTACAATGCACATTTCTTAATACTCATCCCCATCCCTCGGAGAAAAGTGACGCTGGGCCAGGACACCCCTTTTCCAACAGGGCAATGACAACCCCACCAAGGGCTTGAAAGGAATATAGAAAACTGACAAACAGAACATGAAAGCATCACTGTAATAAAACTGCCCCCTGCTCCAATAAAACTGGGGAAGGAAATGATCATCTCTGCCGTGCAAAGGAATAACACATCTTTTTTTCAGGCAATAAACTACATTTCTGTAAGCACCAAAGCCTCAGAGAAACGCAGCTATAAACGCACAATTACAGCAGCGTTGGAGTCCAGGAAGAAAAAGAAGCCACTGGAGATGAAATGTTTAGTAAAGGCCTTGTTTTGCTGGGTCTACATAAAAGCAGGGCAGTGTCAAAGGTGAGGTCTGTTTTCTACTGCCTCCTATCTCAGGGGAAGGGCAGTGCCAGCACAGGAAAGATTATCCCATGTGTAACTAAGTGAAAATCTGGAGGTAGGAGTTTGAGCTGTTCAAGCCACACTCAGAACAGCGGGAGGGAAACTCCAGGACTGAACCCATGTCCCAGCAAAGATGTCCAAAGCACTCAAAATGAGAGCAATTGTAGCCCACGCCGCCTTTCCCGACTACAGACACAAACGGGGAATTAGCCTTTCTTATCCAAAGCTGAATATTAATGAGGAACCTTCCTGTGAAGCATCAAAGATGAAAAGGGACAGCTCCTACAGCCGGCACAGGAAGAATTGGTGTCAAAGGACAAATTTAAAAAGATGAAGTGGGGGGAAAAGAAAAGAACATTTTAAAACAATATGGAAACAGATTTTGTCTGGCAAGGCAGAAAGAAGAAAAGTCACAAAGTCACAGTAGAGATGCAAAGAAGTGACTGAGACTCTTTGCTTGGCAGGCTGAAAAGACTTTCAGCTTTTCAGATAGGCAAGAATGGCTGCAATCCACAAAAAAGGCAAAAAATTAACAAGGGGAACTTGGTCCCTAGTTGGTTGAGAAGAACATAGAATCATGGAATATCCTGAGCTGGAAGGGACCCCCAAGGATCATCCAGTCCAGCTCCTGGCCCTGCACAGGCCCATCCCCAAGAGTCACACCATGCACCCCAGAGGATCATCCAAACACTCCCTGAGCTCTGGCAGCCTTGGGGCTGTGCCCACTGCCCTGGGGAGCCTGGTCAACTACCCTCTGGGGGAAGAACCTTTCCCTGAGATCCACCAAAACTTCCCTAACACACCTTTAGCAACAATACTCTATAAAAGCCAAGTATACCGTGCGTCAGCCTGCTCAGGATTTCCACCACTGTGACTGCACAGAAGGGTCTGTGCTGGAGTAACACCTGAGCATCACCAAAATTTAATCAGCAGAACATGAAGCACATTGTGGTAAATGAGCAAAGCCACAGTAAGCTCTGGGGGGAACAAAGGCACAGGAGAAAGGAGATAAAGGGACTATCAAGTCATGCTTCATAAAACGGTGACAAAAGCACAAACTCGTAAGACTGGCAAACACTAAAACCCCGGACTAAAAATTTACAGGGACCTGCAGTAACAGGACAAGGCTTCCCACTGCCAGAGGGCAGGGTTAGATGGGATATAGGGAAAGAACTGTTCCCTGGGAGGTGGGGAGGCCCTGGCACAGGTTGCCCAGAGAAGCTGTGGCTGCCCCATCCCTGGAAGTGTCCAAGGCCAGGTTGGACGGGGCTTGGAGCAACCTGGGCTAGTGGAAGGTGTCCCTGCCCATGGCAGGAGGGTGGAACAAGATGAGCTTTATGGTCCCTTCCAACACCAACCACACTGTGACTGAACAAGCAGTTCAGGCAGGAGCAGCCTTTTGCCATACACACAACCCCCAGTATTCCACTCCCTGCTGTGCATCCCTGCCCAGGGCTCACACTGCCAGGGCCCTGCAGGGACTCACACTCAACTGCCTTTCAGATTGTAACAAAGCGGGAAACTACTGGGCTGGGTTTGAATCTGCCTCGTACTAGTTTCACAACACACTTCTTAATCCTTAGGTAGGAAAGGGATAAACCAGAGTCACTCCATCTTTACCTTCCTCTCCTCTCTCACGATGATCCCTCTTGCCTTCCCCTCCCCAGTGGGAGGCTCTTGCCTGGACCAAACACTGTCTTTCTGACACCCCTTTTTGCCCTCCTATACTTATTTGCAGATGTAAGGTCCACCATCACCCCCCAAAACCTTCTGAGATGGCCACACTAGGCCTTTTTAATGGAAACAGGATTGGAAAAGACCTCTGAGATCACCAAGTCCAACCTTTGATTGATCACCTCCTGGTCAACTAGACCAGAGCACTAAGAGACAGGACAACTCCCTCTGTTCTCTCCTCTCTGCTCTGAAGCCTGCAGAGCCCTTCAGGTGGGATTTCCAGAGAGCTCTTCCCAATGCCAAGACCTCTGCCAAGACTTACAGCTCATTCAGGGCTGTGACACGAGTCAGGCCTGTCCTCTCCCTGTGCCACTCTCCCCAGCCACCCACAGCAACTTCAATCCACCCGGATATCCATCACTAACCATCACAAGGTTGTCCTGTAGCTCTGCACAACCTGGTTTTCACTTTCCCAGGGCATTTACCAATATTTTAACCTGAAGAGGCTGCAGCAGATTCCTCCAAGATTTGCTGCCAGGTTTTTTTCAATAGGAAAAATCATGTATTCCTATACATGATTTCCTTCCTTTAAAAAGGTTTTGTACACAAGAGGACCCTTCCTCTTATCTGATGGCAGCTCAGCTCAGCTCAAGTCTTTAGGCAGAGAAATTCCTGCAGTTGCCAAAATGAACAGATTTCCCCTGAAGAACTCCAGTAAACATGAGGTATGATTTCCCCCATAAAAGCAGAGTCTGCCCTTCCTCAATGTCTCATTTACCCATCCATCTACAGATGGGGATTATTACTCTCCATTCCAGCTTGGTGCTTGCATGCTCTGAGTGTGATTAATGTGGACAGAGGCAAACTCTGCCCCTCATCACACCCAAGCAGCCACGATGAAGTCAATGCAGCTTAATGGGTGTGATCCAGTAACTCAGTTAAACTCACACTCTCCCCATCCCTAAATGCTCTTCCCTCTCAGGGAACCTGCACACGAGGCCACGAGTGACGGTGTGATCGAGGGTTCTTTATTCTTTGCTGCCCTGGACCACCTGGTGCAGCCACAGCACACAGGTGCCAAAACAGAGAGTATCCAAGTTCATGACTTACAAACCCACTCATGGCCCAACTTCCTTGCTCGTCCACCAAAAGCTGTGCTCTGGCATCATATGATCATTCAGATGAGCTTTTATTTGAGGCTCCGGAGAGCGGGCCCAGTGTGTTTGTACAGACGTACATCTCCAAAAACAGCTCCCCTCTGCACAAGGGAAATGATGACTTGTTTATGCAACACATTTCTGAAAACATTTTTTAGAACTGGAGTCATGTCTCCCAGATTGCTATGCTGGTTGTCAAAACAGAGCCTCTTTTTCCCTAACTATACCATATGCAATCCTAAATCCACTTTCCCTAACTTGATATCACCCATGCAAGACTTGGAGATGATCAGTGGAAAACACACAAATGAGACACTGTTCTCCAGAGAAAAGCCCAGCAGGAATAACATGAGAGGGTTTATATTTATTAGCCTGATGCACATCTAACTTGTTTGAACAAGGCTTTTGTCAAATGTCAAAAAAAAGGTTCCTGCAATCCAAGGCTTGCTCTCAAAGGGAATTAATGCTGAGCTGCAACCAACGCACAAGCCTTGGTTACAGCAACACAGAAACACTGCAAAGGGGCCCCATTTTAGTTCCAGGGCACACAGACCTGCTGAGAGAGAAAGGTTTATACTCTGGGGGCCAAGATGGAGAACCTGGAGCAGGAAATTGGGGTGGGAGCAGGTCCTGGGAACACCTGCTCCGTGTCTGTGTGGATGGGACTGTCTCCCTGACCTCACAGGTGGTCCCCTGAGGGTCCCCTGAGAGGGTCCCCTGAGAGGTCCCAGTACAGGCAGGTGCCCTGGATGCTCTCCCTGTCATCTCCTTCTCCATGGGAATGCGCAGACTCAGCTCTGGCAGCACACAGAGCAGAGCAGACACTCACCTCAGGCACTTCACCTGCCCAATTAGTTTTTATTTTCGGCTAGTAAGGATTTAACACGCTGCCTAAGAGACTGTTATCCAGCAAAACATTAAACCATCACAGATCCATCAGAGCATCCCTAAAAACCTGGGAATTATCACTGCACAGCTGAGCAAGGGACCAGGTCCTGGAGCTGAGAGAAAGCCAAGCAAGGAGGGAAGGGCTCAGGGCTGGCAGCACCTTTTACATGAAAACTGCTTAAAACATAACAGTTCATAAAGGTAATGTGTGACTAAATGCTCCCTTAGCAAAGTGTTTCCTTCCCCAACTTCCTATTTAAAGAGCACCTGCTATCACCAGGCATTTCAAAAATATGGGACCCATGCAACTACCAAGTATTTATTTTGGAAACTCAAAATACTGGTCAGATGAACTTTAGACTCAGTGACTGTAACACAAAGCCTTTTTCAACAACTCTCACTGGCAGATAAAGCTGCAAGTTTGCAGGAAGCCAGAAGTGAGTAAATCAACCTCCGGGGATCCCAAGGTCCAGTGGCTCTTGCTCCTTCACCTTCTCCCTCCTGGAAGTGTGTCCCACCTCACCCTCCACCCTCCTGGAGAGGCCTCACAGTCCGTCCTACAGCACCTGAACAATTAGTGCAACATCCGAGACCTAAATCAAGACAGAACCATTGCAAACACCAGCTTACTAATCCTTCTACATTTGAGGCTTATAAAGCTGAACCTTTAGCTTTGCTAAAACTGGTAATACAACATTTTTTAAAAACACTCTCTCAGGAATCAAACTGTTGTGGGTCTCTGCAAAAATCCTGCCCTCTGGCTACGTTCTTATTTGTGTTTCCTGGGCGAAGCCAAGAAACTCGAGTGTGTTTTCCAAGCTTCATCAGGTTCCCATCACCTCAGGCACGTACCTTACACTCAAAGCACCGCACTAGAAATGGTAACTTTAGAGAAGCCCATGCAGGGCTCAAGAATTAGAAAACCATTTTGCTCACCTAAGAGACCAGCACCTGCTTCCTACAGTCCTTGCTCTGATGCTTGTCGCACTCACTACTGTACAACATGCAAATGACCCCTAGTAAAGGAGAATTTGGACAGGAATAATCTATTTTTGCCCAAGTTGTCTTGTGCATCTTGACCTATAACATACTCTAACAGACAGGTTGAAAACAGACTCCTACTTAATCCATGCATCTGAATACTTAAAGAATTGCTCTCCCTTCAAATCCTGTTCCCTTTTAATGCCATAACCTCCTACTGCCTTTTCACAAGGTGAGAAAGGAATTCTGGGGGCCAGTTATCCCATCACAGCTTTTATTCTTTGCCACCTTGGTGCCACTTCCTCAGGTAAACTCAACCCCATCAGCCACTGAAATTCATTATGAGAATTTTTCTTATGTTAGAAAAATAAAGGAAGTCAGAACAGCCAAAATGTACTTCAAAGCCTCTACTCCAGCACCACCACGCTCTGAAGAAAATAATTAACACAGTCAAGTGCAGCCTTAAATCCGAAACAAAGCGCAGCCACTTGGATGCAGCACAATGGGAAAACAGAATGCAAAGGGCCACAGTCTGCCTGTCTCAACAAAACCACCCAAAAAGCAGCAGCAGAACATGCAACACTGAGTGCCCACCTCCAGCACACCCTGGAAATCACCACGAGGGACCAGAAGGAGCAGCTCTGCCCCTGTGTGAAGCTGTTCTTTGGAGCAGCCGTGCCCACCAACCAGACATGCTGCGAGCTTCATCTTCTGGGTGCAAAAATGGCAACTTCTCCATATTTTCCACCTGGAGACTTCCCTCTGATTCAGCAAACCACATCTGTGCTATGAAAACGCCCTGGGGTCCCTCCACACCACCCTCTGGCAGAGCAGAGCAGGGCACAGGAGAGCTCAAAGCAAGGCAATTTGAGACGAGGAGTGTCAAATACTTTGACAAACCTGTTTGTCAGGCACAGCAATGACGAGATTGGGCTCAGCATATTTACCCCAATTTTTTGCACGAAGCGAGGGGAACTGGGGCTGCCTTTGGGATCACATGTACACAGACATGTGGTCAGCACATCAAGGCAGCTACTGCTGCAGATCAAAACAATTCCTGGCTCCTCCTCCCCATCTAAACGGATTTAGCTTTTCCCAGGCAGCAGGACAGCCCAGTGCAGGCTGCAGCTGCTGCCAACAGCTGGGGCCGACCCCGGCATAGCTACAGGATTTGAATTTTTTTAAGCTACAGTGCATAAGAGTTCACATCCCAGAGTGAAAACAAAGCAAACCCCAAAATAAACTTCACTGTCTTACTAATTAAAGGGATTTGTTGCTCCAGGAAGGCCAACACAAACCACTGCTGTGGGTTAACAACGTATTTTTAGCCTTCAGTCCTTCCAACATTTGTACTGAGGCCGAGCAAGGAAAACCAACTACCCCTGGAGCATCACTAAAAGCTCTGCCCAGGAAGGGGGTTTCTTTGCATAGCTTTATTTGAAATGTCACAGGACACGTGCATAAATGAAATCTCAGCACTA
The DNA here is from genome assembly GCA_013396775.1 of Cephalopterus ornatus. Lineage (NCBI taxonomy): Eukaryota > Metazoa > Chordata > Aves > Passeriformes > Cotingidae > Cephalopterus > Cephalopterus ornatus. The sequence continues at coordinate 202,780 of VZRE01005592.1, read as the reverse complement.
CTGGAATTTCTATTCCACGACCAAGGTTTTCATTCCCTGTTGAGCAGCCAGTGAGTGAATTTTCACAGTCACCACAGAATGGTTTGGGGGTTGGAAGGGACCTTAAAACCCGTCTCATTCCACGCTCTGCATGGGCAGGGACACCTTCCATAGACCAGGTTGCTCAAAGCCCCATCCAACCTGGCCTGGGACACTTCCAGGGATGGAACAGCTTCAATAGACCTATCTTACTTTAATAAATCTGGCGCAATTTAACCATTTTAACCTCTGCTGACTTTTCCACTTAGTGAGGGGGGTTTACCATCCTGCAGTTTACACTATCAACAAGTAATACTATTTATAAAATAAAAGCTGGAACTTAGCAGGCACAGGCATAGGGGAAAGGGTCTGAAGCCAATAGAAAAACAAATATTTTCCAAGTATATTCCAAGTTAACTATCTTCACCTTGCTCTAGGAAACTGTGTTCCGAAAAGTATGAAAATCTCACTTCCTTGGCGAGAGTTCACTGCTTTTCTAGGAAGCCAACAAGTTCCTGCTTGAAACTCGGTCCCAAATCATGTCTGTAACGTTGTTCCAACCACATTCCCGATTTCTTTCTCCTCTAGTGCTCAAGTCATCTAACCTCAGCATTAGTAAAATGGCATCAAATTGCTCCTCAGGGAGAGCAGAGCTGGAAAAGTGAGGTGTCTCCTGCTCTGTATACTGTGTTTAAGGAAATCCCAAACCAGTTTAATACAGAAATCTTCAGGTTAAGCAGATGTGCTTGTTATATGCAGGAGAATAAGGGGACAGACCTTTGTATACGGTAAAATTAAGGTATTCCCAGCAGTGAAATCTCCTCATTCCACAAAACTGTAATGCTTTTCCACGTTTACAGACAAATAAAACATTTAATACCCTAAGTACCAACAAGAGGCAGCCAAGAAAACCCAGCTCATTTTATAATGGGTCATTTGGGTGACCCCCAACACCTGAAATGCAAGTCTCCAGCCCACGTAATGCAGGGCAGAGGTGACTCCTGATACAAATCAGCTGCCTCCAATTGACCCCTCACCTTCCTCACCTGGGGAAGTGTCTCCTCGTGGGCCCAGAACCACCCAGGTCTCTGCTGACTCCCCCAAGGTGTTCCACCACATCATGCAAACGGGAGAGCACAGTCAAGGATCTGACAAGATCCACCTGAGTATACAACAGAATATCCACTATAAGGTAACAGCAGGATGAACAGTTCTAGGAGCTCTTATTTATGTAAAAACACAGTTCAGTTCAACAACTTCCAGTTATTACAGTCACAGAATAGTTTGGGTTGCAAAGGACCTTGAAGATCATCCAAGTCTAAGCGCCTGCCATGGGCAGGGACACCTTCCACCAGTCCAGGTGGCTCAGAGCCCCACCCAACCAAAACGTCCAATGAAAAAGGCAAAAGAATATGGATTTCAGATAATCCCTATTGTCCAACGCGTTTTCCTCCTACTCAGACAGTAAGGTGAATATCCCAGGACCGTTTGCTCACCTTGTCAGCCTTGTGCCAGCCTCCAGTGCCAGGGCACAACACTGACATATCATTTGGGACTGGCCCACTCACTGGGAAATCTAACAGAATAAGGGTATCACGCTGTGCTGCCCTTCCCTCTGGTACCACCTACAGAATCTATATGAGGCTAAGAAAAGGGTGAGATGGCTCACTGCAGTTTGCCAGGTTGCATTACAAAATTAAAGTCTGAACACAAGCCTATTGCTTTTATAGAAGAAAACATCACTTTTACTAAAGAGAACAAATGTTTTTATGAAAGAACTGGAAGCACTACCTTCCCTGAGACCAAGCTGCCCTCCTCCATGCTGCCCTTGCCTCCGTGCTGCCTCCAGGCCCCCGAAACGCTGCCCAGGTGCTTCCCAACTAACCCTGCTCAGCATCACACCTGCAAGGAGCCCTGTTCCACCCCAAACACCGTGGAGACATATCACCAAATGTCTGCACAGCTGCTAGAATCGCAGAACCATTGGAGAAGACCTCCAAGACACCTCTAAGCAAGGTGTACATCTACAACCAGACGTGTCTGTCACCTGTAACACCCCGGAGCAATTATCACAGGAAATTATACCAAGGCTACTCTGGAAAGAAATAACTCAAACTATGTTAACTATTAAATGGCTCTAGGCATTGTGATACACAAGAAGAGTAACAAAATTATCTAGGGAAGAGTTATATTATGGGTTTTTCAGACGAGCTTTTCCCCACCAAAAAAGCCAGGAGGCACTCAGAGGACTCCCAAAGAATTACTGAATGAAAAAATCTCTGTCCAGACCAGTCTCCACAAAGGAAAAGCCCAAGATAAATGCCATAAGAAACCCACTATGGATTTTACACTGAAAATTGCACCTCTGAATTAAACACCTACTCAAGATCACATCTAACACCAAGAACTGATAATCTCTGACCACTCCCAGTGCTATAGCACTGAAACCTTAAAATATCTGACTTGCCAGCCCACAAGGGTTTGATCTGCTGTTCAGGTACCCCCAGGATGTGATGATCTCTTCAGATGCCCTGGTTCCCAAAGCCTGTCTCTAAGTCCTTCCCAAGCATTCCCCACCTGCTGTGCTCATTCCCACCACCACCAGGGCTCGTGTTCCTGCACCAACAGCTCCCTGGGGGAATGCTCTGAGCACGGCAGTACCCAATACCCTGGCAAATACAGCATCACTGTGCTCTCTCGCTACCTTTCAGGCCTCACCATCTCCTGCTGCCCATCAGCCCCAGGCTTCCACCCTCATTGCTCATGAAGCCAAGAGAAATACAAGTGGAAGTTATGACAAAAGACAGTGAGAGAAAACAACAAACAACATAAAAACTCCAGTTCTGCCACCATGTTCCCATGCATCCCAAAGGATGCTACAAGAAAAATGTGCCTCCAGAATGATGAGAGACCTGGTCAGCTGCAGCCCAAGGGCAGTTGATGCAAGTAAAGGAGGGAAAGTTTTCACCTGGAGAAGAAGAAACCGTATTGAAGCTGAAAGCTGATTTCAGGCAGCCAAACTCTGCAAAGTCAGGCACTTAAATTATATAGAAAAGTCACCACAGTCCTTAATATTTTTTTTAAAATGGAGTTCTGCTGAATTTCAAAAGGAATGGTTGGAAATCACAGTTTATTAATTGGAAATTTGGGGAATAAAATTCTAAGATGAATCAGATTAGCAATTACAAGATTTTCTGCATAAGCCAAAGAATAAGCAACAGAAGTCTCCAACGCTTTGATGCAGACACTGCATTTGAAAGCCTGTAATTAGTGTCTCACCCAACAGAGACATACAGTGAGCATTAAGTATTTCGAAGTTACCGTGAAGCACTTGTCAATTAGATCCTCACAAAGTTGGCCATCCATCCCACAACACGAACATCTTCTGGCATTATGGACAAACACTCATTAAACATGCCATAACACGGCAGCAGGAGCCCCAGGCCAGGAAATCTCAGCCAGAGTGAGCCCCTGGAGCTGTGTTACAGCAGATTCTCCATCAATAGAGCAATACCTAAACCCGAGCCGAGGAACTGCACACCATGAAATCCCCCACCTTCCCCCAAACACATCACCAATAAAGGAGAAATATGATGCCATTCTTTCAAGGCTCCTTCAGCACAGTATGTTTTCTCCTTGCAGTAATTTCAGAGCTATTGAAGTTCTTCTCAATAATTCCCAAATTATTTCCAGAAGTGATTTATAGCATGCTGAGGGAGAAAAACTACAAACAGCTCAAGAGGCTACTGAAAATTTGAACTTTGGGTTTCATTTTTCACATGTGCTGTCCTAAGAGCAGGGCTTGAACATGCTGGACACACCTGTACAGCTCCAGTGAGATGCCTGGGATGTCAAGAAGCGGGAAGCCCCCACAGAGCTGGAAAGCTTCTGGAGCTCCAGAAAACACCTTAAAGGGACCTGAAAGCTCATCCAGTCCCATCCCCTTCCATGGGCAGGGACACCTTCCACTAGCCCAGGTTGCTCCAACCTGGCCTTGGACACTCCCAGGGATGGGGCAGCCACAGCTTCTCTGGGCAACCTGTGCCAGGGCCTCCCCACCCTCGCAGGGAAGGATTCCTTCCCAATATCCCATCTAACTCTTCCCTCTGGCACTGAGAAGCCATTCCCCCTTCTCCTGTCCCTCTCTCCCTTGTCCCAAGTCCCTCTCCAGCTCTCTTGGAGCGCCTTTAGGCACTGGAAGGGGCTCTCAGGTCTCCCTAAAGGCTTCTCTTCTCCAGGCTGAACAATCCCAATTCATTCCTGAAAATTCAGGTGACCAGAAACTCAAAGACCTCAAAAGCGGTGCTGCCATTCCAACTGCATTTACACAAACAGTCTCCAACTCACATCCCAGTTGTAGCATCCCAGAGACAGTCCTGAAACCCCCAACAAAACAGCAAAAGCCTCACTGAAACCACTTGAGGCCCAAGGTTTTGAGCACAAGTCATCCACTGGAAAAAATAAGACATTAAAGTGAAAAAGAAGTGAGAGTGCTACAAGGCTGCTTATTTCAACACCCAGCTGATCTTATTGCTTCTGCAATCACATTTTCCTAGGTTTGGCCTGCTGGGTGCATATTCCACTAAGCAAGCATTAAGAAATAAAGGTGGTGAAATTTACTTAAAATGATTTCATGAGTTGGAATTAAACACAAGCGCTTTTATAACACAAATCTACCCAGCCCAGAGAGAGAGAGAGAGAGAGAGAGGGCACAGCCTGACTCTGAACCCCTGTCACACAGCTCACCAGCCTAGACACATCCATAAAATGCTTAAATATGCACAGGAATGTGCCTGAAACAAAGACATTACAACCAGACTTCATTTTATATGTATTTTTACATCATATAAAAATTATGTTCTAATATACAATATATATAATATACATAGACATTACATATATATGTAATGTATATGTAATAAATCATATGAAACCCTCCCAAAAACGCCAGAACACTGAAAAAAGGGAATTCACTAAAAGACATCCTCAGAAGTTGGCTGAAAAGAGCTGACAAGATAAGCTAAACTTGAGCTCCCACCCAGCACCCACAGCTTGTTAGTCAAGCATTTATTAAAGCTCATCCTGTGAACAACTGAAAAAATATACAGAATTCCATTTTTATTAACTTTAATAAGGGAAAATATATATTTCGTGGTTTTGCTGTGATTTCTTTTCAGTTTTTACTGCAAGAAACCCTCCCAGCCTCCTCCCCCAAGGGCCGATGGTGCTGCTGGAGCTGGAGGACAAGGGCCAGCACATGTAAACAGCAAAGGCCAGCAGTGTTTGTGATGACTGCAGTGACACATTCCTGGGATTATTCGGCAGGAAAGGCACTCGGATCGGGTCCAGAAAGAAATGAGCTTTTTATCTGGAGTCTGAACCACGTAACCCTGCTGTCACAGAGTGCGTGCGCTGCACTGGGCTTCACAGAGCTCACTCGGGCGTGGCTGGCAACATCCCTCCCTCTGCTGCAGGGGGGAAGGGAGAGTTCAATTCCTCTCGGTTTATTCCCCAGCTGCAGCAGTGGCAGCCCTGAGTGGGCTGGTGAAGGAGGTCACCGACAGGGCTGGAAAAGCCAAGAGGGGGTAGGAGACACTCACACCCAGGTCAGGAGCCACAGCCAACACCTGCAGCACAACCGTGGCAGCAGCGTTCGGGGCAGGACAGCGGCTGGGAGCAAAACTACAGCTACAGCAACGTGGTCTAAAGCCCCGTGCTTGTGCAAACAGCGTCACACACGTTCTCTAGGTCACTACGACGCGGTAACCAGCTCCATCACTGCCACGCACTGTCAGATGCCCAACACCAAACCAGTTTTCCATCAGCAGTACTTCAGCACAAAACCAGCGTGTCTCCACACTTCATCTGGACTTATACAGGCAACATCGCACTGACTACAGCTGATCTTCAACCTGGGCACCCTAAAAATACAAACCAGAGCCTGCACGCTCAGATCACACTCCATTTCTTCTTTATTTGGGGATGGAAAGGGATTTGTTATCAGTCAATTCCTTACATACTTTGCAAGGGTAGAGGTTAAGGCAGGCTGTGACAGGAGCACACTCTAAGTACAACGAAGAGGGGCTTCACTCCCAACACCCCTCCTTGGTTACTACAAGAGAACCTTCCAGGAAAGACTCCAAGAACCATTTCCTTCAGTGTGCTCATTTCTCTTCCAAGTCACCTGAACGAAAGAATTCCAGGTGAAAGCCCATGATGTGCCCACAGGCACATGCAGGGCCTGCAGGGATTTAATGCTGACGTTTCGGTGATCCAGTGTGAAACACCAACACCTGTGACTGGAAGTCCGTGATCCACAAGCACAATGGCACCTCCATTTTGATGGGAAAAGGCACACAGAAAGAAGAGACAGAATCATAAAGAATCACAGAAAGGAGTTAACAGAGCACCACTTAGCAGTTACCCAGAGCAAAACTGTAATTAACAAAGCACCTAAATCCCACTTTGTTCTGGAGTCTCTCATTTTAAATGCAGCTTTAACATTCCCCCTATCAAACTAATCCTGGAGAAGTCCTGCTTCCCAGATGCTCCCATGTACCACCTGGAGCCCTGGAGGACAGTGAGGAACAGTCACATGTGATCTGCAGATGTTCCAGTGGTTGTGTGAGGCAGGGACACCAGCATCACCTTCTTCCTCCTGCCGACAGCGATGCACAGCTAAGTTATGGAACTGGGCTGGGATGAAGTGGAAGGAAAGGGATAATAAACAGAACTAACAGGCTGTCCAGTCTCCAAGCAAACATAAGCAGCTCCTCATTCCCTGCAAACCTTCAGTCTTGATTGAGAAGGACACAAAGGTCCCTCCAATCAAGCACTGCTGTTTTACCACATCCAAATCAGGACAAGTTCCAAACGGATCAGATGAACACTGCCCACAGACAGCTCAGTGAAAGCCATCCAACAGAAAGGTTCTCTCCTTAAACAAAGGACAGTAACAATATTGGTGCTACACTGGCTGGGAGAATCTGGAAAAAAATAATGAGTGGTACTGGCGTCCTGCTCATCTGCCCAGGAGGACCTGGATCAGGAATGCTCCGAGTCCAAGAAGCCTCTATGCACATCAAGAAGCACCTACTGGAAAGATGCTCACTTCTGGAAGGACAACCACAGACCTGTACTTTAATCCCCACTGCCCTTGAAGGGAAGATTATTTGTTTCTGCCAGTAAGCTGCGAGGCTGGGAAGGGCATCTGGGGCTATGAACTGGCCTTACATGGACCGAGAGAACCCCTGGAAAGATCTCTTGATTTTAGCTCAACCACTGAGGTGTAACTTGGCCACTGTGGCAGAAATACACAGAACTGAGGGCAAGGCAACACAGCACAGCCACCTTAGGGCAGAAACAGCACATCTGTCCAGGACCTCTGACAGGTAAATCACAGTTAAACTGAGGGAAGCCACCTGTCAAAGTAGAAAATATACAGTTTTACAGCATCATTATAAAACAGCAGCCACTGTGCTTTTATGTGCCAGGCACAACTGAGCTGAAAAACATTTAGATTTCATGACTATATATATAAATATGATCCATACATACACACAATATACATAAATATTTAATTTTTTTTTAATTTGGCAATCTCTAAAAAGTCCTTTTCAGAATGAGTCCTTCCATGGTATCAGCTCCTGAAGGAAGAGGGCAGTTAGAGCAACAAATCTTTAGATGACTGTCTGATCAGCCTCTGCTTAGCATGAACTCTCCTCCTGCTTGAGGTTAAAAATAGAGTGAGTTCAAAGGGCTGGAGGTCAACTGCATTAGCAGGTGATTCCCTCTCAGACAGCAGTCCAAGGCACACCTGAGGCTCTGCAGGGCCTCCACAAATCCAGAGTGAAGAGGTGAAGCAGGTGGAAATACGACAAGGTAGCAATAATCTCAGGAATGTTTAAGTCTGAACATAAAGCAAACCAACTCCATGATTTCGCTTTTTACTCCCCACCCTTTATGTTCACAAGACCAGGAGATAAGAAAGGGCAGAAGGGAAGGATTCCCACAAGTTCTCAGTGCAGCTGAACACACCCCCAGCACTGCCATGCCTCTGGTACAATACAGCAGTAATCAAGCTGCTTACACATCCTTACACACAGTCAAACATAGATCTCTCTAATCTGATCTCAGCCTGCTCTTTTCAGAGCCTATCATGCTCAAATAACCTCCCCCCTGAGTCACCCAGGAAGCTCTGCAGGTATCTAAACTGAAAATCAGGATTTTTTTTCAGAGAACTTCAGTCCTTTCCTAAAGGCCCCATCCCCACCTCACCCAGAACCTGAGGTTCAGCTCTTCATCCACAGACACATTCTAATCTCAAATACGATCATCTGCCCTAAGCACTGACTTTTCAGCTAACTCAAAAATAGCTTAGAATTTTGCAGACATAAGACATGCTCAGATACTTTTCAGAGATTAAAATCAGGTACAAAAATAACATATTTTGGCCAGAACTGCTCGCATTCAAAGGCATTTCAGTGACACTCAGGTGACCCCACAGAGACAGTGCACTGAGAAGCTGAAAGAGGCCCTTCGCTCCCAGGGACTTTCAACCACAGTTTTTAAAACATTTTTTTCAGAAAGAGTCCTTTAGTGTTGTCTTCTTCCTTGGACCCTTGGGAAACAACCCTGCCGTGCACAACCCCAGGCGGAATTGGAAACTCCTCTAATTAACTCCTCAATAGCACAAGTCTGCCCAACACCGTGCTGGGAATCTGGGGAACTTCGCGGCCAACACCACAAAACCAAAAATAACACCTTCTACTGAGGGCAGAAATGAACATCATCTTATTAAAACAAACGCTTCACTGACAAATTTAACAAGCAAGGACGTAATAAGGGCCTGGGGAAACCTCAGTGTGGCCTTTCAGTATTTAAAGAGGGCTTACAAAAAAAAGAGGGGGAGCGACTTTTTACGTGGGCAGAGAGTGATGGGACGAGAGGGAATGGTTTTAAATGAAAACAGGGGAGATTCTGATTGGATATTGGGAAGGAATATCACCCTGTGAGGGTGGTGAGACCCTGGCACAGGTTGCCCAGAGAAACTGTGGCTGCCCCATCCCTGGAAGTGTCCAAGGTTGGAGAGATTTGGAGTCACTGGAACTTGAAGTACCTCCAGAAACAGGCAGGATAACCTCCTGTCCCTTCCTGAGCATTGGCACTGGGTAACAAGACTTTGGTTCTTTCAGCTGTTTAGTGAGAAACAATACTTTCATCTTCAAGGAATGGAGATGTGAGTCAGCGTACAAAATTATGGGAATGGCTGGAAAAAATCATTTTATGTATTTATGTTCTACCACGGCAATACCTGGGACCACAAGGTTCTCCATAAAGGACAAGAAAAAAAACCAAAAGTAAACTCGGTAGTAAACTTTAAGATAGGAATTATAAGGAAGTACTTTAATGGAGACACAGGCCAGCCAAAGAGGAAGGGACAAGAACATCTACACAGTGAGAGGGATACCAGTGACAGCCAGTAAGGACCTGCCACACTGGACCAAAAGGAAGAGCAGCCTGAGCAAGGAAACCAACAATCTGCAGCCAAGGATGTGGCAAAATAGGTGATTATTCATCCCAAATAAGGTTAGGGAAAAAAATAAAATTAAAATTTGTCTCCAAGGCCTAAGGACAATCCCCTGAAAACTGTGAGGAGCATGCACAGTCAATTTTAAGAGCTACAGAAATTAAGACTGCGGAAAAGTTAAACCTTGTATCCTCCACAAGCACAGAATCAGATTTTTCCCTGCAGGACGCAGAGGTCAAGACAGAAAAGCCGTTGCCTTGCCAACATAAATATTTCTGTATCGCCGAACAGAGGAGCTTGTGAATTAGGATGCTGCTTAAGGAACAAGTTGGGTCAACATCCCAGTTTCCCAGGCAGTTCACCCCGGACACAAACCCAGCACCAGCCCTGGAAGAGCAGGAGATGCTTCAGGCGCTGTGTCATTCCGATGCTCATCCCAAAGAAGGCTTTGGGAGCCTTTGGTCTGGGGAGGAGGAAGAGCATCACCTCTGCAAGAGTGCTCCTAACAGCAGCATCAGCAGGGTTAAGGGCCACTGCTGACTTTTCAGGGTTCAACCTAAAAAAAGCAGTGCCACTTAGCAGTGAGAGTAAACAGTAACTCCTTGACTGCAACACCCAAACAACACCTGCAGCCACAGAAGCAGCAGAGGAACCGGGGAGTGAGGCAGCTCCATAGATGCCCTACACATGCCTACACGTAAAATCCAATACAACTGCACTGGGCGGTTCAGCACCCACTTCCAGAAGAGTTTTCCCTCATGTTTAATACATTGGCACTGCTGTTTGCATGGCAGTAAGATGAAGAATCCTCTACTCAAACCCCACGCATGTATATTTATGTACACACCAAGTCCAACACAAGTAAAACAGTCCTGTTAGGAATCCAGATTCTCTATCGAACCAGCCAGACAAGCTGACAAATACATGCAAACAAATAAAGAGGGATTATAAATAACTTGGAAGCACCAGGAGCTGGCAGCAGTCAGCACAGTTTTTGAGCTCCCCTTCATATCTAAGTTGCAAAACATGAGCATCTAACACTTCCAAGGAGAAAGCCTCTGCTGTGAGGCTTCATTCACAAAATGGGAGCTGTGAAGAGCAAGAACGCTTTGCTAACACTGGGACCTTCCCAAGGAAATTTGAATTTATTTCTTAACAAGTGCCTCTAAGGCTGAAATGAACCTCCCCAAGCTCAGGAGTTGAGAGACAACATCAACTCATCTAAAAAACAAAGTTACTAGAACTGACATTGCTGAATCTTTATATTTAATTTAATAGTTCCATATATAAGCTCGTGAAAATGAAGGTACAAATAACGGGTCTCAGGTAATTTAGATGTAACATCCCTGAAAGCAATGAGATACACTTTGGATACCACCCACATGGAACATTTACAGCCAGGAATACAGCCGTGCCTACCTCACAAATCCCAGGGACTGTATCTGACATTACAGCCAGATCCTCAGAAGGGCTTTGCTGTAACATCTCAATGCACAGAGATTTACTCTGGGTTATCACTTCAGACAAGTGACCTTTACATCTTCGTCTGGGCAGCCCCAGCGTAACCCAAAACACGGGAGAACAAGTACCACGAGGTTAAACGTTGATTTAAGTGAACCCACTCCGCAAATATCCCTCCAATTGACACCGATGGATGTTTTCAACGATTATTAATGATGCACACACTGACCCTCATGACAAACATGTTGCCCTGAGTCCCTGCCCCTTCCAAACCCATTCCAGCTGTTCCTGCAGCCCAACAGCTGCAGCACAGGTCCCTCTGCCTCGCTTCCCTCCTTATCCCCAGAGGAAACCAGTGAAGAACAACAAATAGCAAGGCCCACCATTAATGTCTCCTGTGATTAGTAAAAGAAAGATTATAGGAAGCTACAGCGCACTGTTTGCTTATTCTCGTGCTGGCATCAGTCGCCTGCATTGCTGTAAGGAAACATTTGGTATTATTTTGTCAATAAAGCACCAGTATTTGTCACACACTGTCATTATGTTCCAGCCTGAAACATCAAAATCATCAAACGCCCCATTTTCAACTTCCATCAAAATAATAGCTTCATGTTGGATGCTTTTCATGAACAAAATAGATGACAGTTGCACAGTTCAATATACTGACATTTCTTTCTCCTCGCACATGAAACGAGCCATTCTGTGGTTCCTGGCAGACACCGCCTGTCGCTGTGTGTTTACTGCAGTTGCCATGGGGAAATCCCAACACCACTTATCAAAAGCAACACCAGGACGTTCACAGTCTGCATTAATGATTTCTTGTTAAATCCTATGCAGCTCCAAGTGAAAAGGAATATGCAGGCATTTAAAACATTTGCTCTCTGCTTTCCAAGTATCGATTTCTAAGGTTCTGGCCGTGCCAAAGCAAACCCCAGCACACGCTATTCCACCATCATTTCCCACCCCTCATCTGGCAACCGGAGAGCTGCACTTGGGCAATCAGTACTTGACTTCTGGTGGTCACCAGCGCTGTGGTATCGAAATCAGCCCTGCTCTGCAGCAAAGAGCCAAACTGCTCATGCAAATACGCCCAAGTGGTTCCTCAGCAGTGATCCAAGAACCCAAGATCTGGACGCAGCCCTGCTAACGAGCTTATGTTGCTTGGAAATTGTACTTCGTGAAATACAGTGACAGCAAGTTCTGGCTCCTTAACTACTAGAAAGAGTAAGAGTTCAGCATCTGGTACTGGTGATTTTATTTTCTAGGGCAAAGCGACCGCTACATCCAGTAAAGAAGTGCAGTAAAGTCACGCAGCAACTACGAGCAACTTAAAATCTTCCTCTGGTCTGAGGAAAAAGCTCATCTGCCACGCCACATACACACTCCACCTCTGGGAAACCAGATGCTGCTCCATCATTAACTCTAGACTCACCAGGATTAGGAAACAATTCCAGAGTAATTCTGTCCTTCTTAAAATCACGGAATGATGAAGGTTGGAAAAGACCTCCAAGATCAACCTGTGCCCAATGCCCACCTTGTCCCCCAGCCCACAGCACTGAGTGCCATGTCCAGTCCTTCTCCGGACACTTCCAGGGGTGGGAACTCCACCACCTCCCTGGGCAGCCGCTTCCAATACCTGACCACCCTTTCCAGCAAGAAATTTTTCCTGATGTTCAACCTGATCTCCCCTGGCACAGCTTGAGGCTGTTTCCTTTCCTCCTGTCCCTTGTTCCCTGGGAGCAGACCCCCACCTGGCTCCCCCCTGCTTGGTCATCTGAATGAGCCTCATTAGATAAACACATCACTACCTGGAGTGGTAAACCCAGTAACTCTGGCAAAACAAGAGTAAACTAATTTAATGTAAAGAGTTTAGTTTGTGAGGCAATGAAGATGAATGCATGCACGACACTCCACAGAAGTATTCAGCGATGCATCCCAAGAAAGTTACCCATTACTGCCATCAGGCATGTAACTGTCAGTTTTGTAGACATATTAAAATTCTACATTTCTTTTCAATTTTAAGAGAACAAAGACCACAGCTCCTGGCAGCTGGCACACACTTCAATATTGTGCAAACATTAATCCATCTCATTCTCTAATTCAGCCAGTGACCTTAATACCAGTGCAGATCTTAATCATCTGGCTCTGTGAGTGCAGCTGGCATTCATTTGGCTTGACACAAGACCTACCCAATAAATAATAGTAAAAAACCCTCTTAGACAATGCTTGAAAATGCTTAACCCCAACTGCAATTATTTATCTGCTAGGTTTCATGTTCGTAACAACCTCTGGACAACACTCACAACAGTTGCAAGGGCTAAAGGAGTCCTAGCCGGATTTTAGTCCAGGAAAAAAAGGGACTCTCCAGTATTGAAAAAGACTCTTCCGACTCTTCTCATGCCAAGACAGCACCAAAACCTTCAGCTACCAAACAAGGAACGCCACAGGACCAGTTCCAACACATTTGCATCTTACTGCTCCAATTCCATGTGCTCCAAGTCTGTGCCCACTCATCCATATGAGTGCACAGCAAGCTCAGAGGTCTGCACTGGGAACGCCAGGAGCACAGCAGTGACCAGGGCAGCAAGGAGATGACACAGAACTAACAGGAATTATCTCCAGTGAAGCTTTGCAAGGGAAGGCTGGAGGCCTCCAACAGAGATCACTCAGCAGCTTCCCCCTGCTTCCCACAGCTCTGAGCTGAAGAGAATTTGAGCTAAGAGCTTAAAACTAACTCCTCTAAAACCTCGTGGGGAAAAAACCTCAAAAGAGCAGTTTATCATATTATAATGATACCCTTTTGGTAGTCAACAATTTTTGATACCCAGATCTGCCTAGTATATCCTAAAGAGGGGTTATTCAAACAAACTTATCTCAAAACAAACGCAACAAGTAAGAATCATTGAAAAAGAAACTATTTTAACACGCGGCCTCAGCCCAAAGACATCCTCCTCTTCCTCTTCTTCCAGAGCACCAAGAGTTCCTCTCACCATCACAGAATCACAAAGACTTTGAGGAGAAAACAGTCTAGATGAGGAATAACATTTCCCTTGATGAGTTCTCCCAAATAGTTTAAGGCAAAAATCTTCTCTGACTTGAATTTTATGGAAATTTCTCTTTTTGCCTTTGGGGATAATGGTGGTGGATACAGAAAAGCTTTCTTCATTCAAATAGATGAATCCCCTGCTTCCCCTTGCGAAGCTTTTGGGAACTGTTGCTTGCAAGGGACTCAAGACAACAATGCCAGAGCAAATGGGCTTTGCAAGTGGAAAAGAAAAATGCCTGATGACCAAAGGTGGTTTACTGGACAGTATGAGGAATAATTCCACCCCAAATCAACCTTCACACACTTCACAGTCCAAGTCAAACTCTGTAACATCAAAACTATGTAGATTTAAAAATTTTACTCATCTGCTTAAAAACTCCGTAAGTTCAGCTTGTTCAAAAGTACATGACACCTGACTGGGGTAGGTAAGGTAACGTATTCCTTTTCAGGAAATATCACACAAGCAGATACTGCAACATCTGGGTGAATATTTCAAGTTGAAAAGGAAACAAGCTACATTATTTAAAACTTCTACTTTCTCTGCAGACCTTGGGCAGGTTTTATATGGAAAGTACAAACTCAAGTAACTCGTGCACAGCACCAAACATGCAGAATACCAACAGCAGAAGGGAAACAAGTTCAGAATCACTGATGGTTTGGGTTGGAAGAAACCTTAAAACTCATCTCATTCCACCCTCCTGACATGGGCAGAGACACCTCCCAGGTTGCTCCAAGCCCTGTCCAACCTGGCCTTGGACACTTCCAGGGATGGGACAGCCTCTGCCAGGGCCTCACTGCCCCAGGGGGAGTTTCAAGTAATAAATCTTCTTGCATCTGGTGACACAGGGGAAACTCTCCAACACGCTGAAGGTAAGGTTCCGCCTGTGTGCCTGGGATTTATCTAATTAAACTTTTTCCTTAAGATATAACAGGAGAAATTAAAAACAAATTAGTTTAAGCTTGGCCTTGTGAAGGTCACCAACGAGCAACAGCTGCAACTGTGCACAGGCATTTTTCTAAGCTGTGATTTTCTGCACAAAAGGAGAAGGAGGCAGAGCGGCCAGGCCTGCTAACCCAGAACACAAGCCTGCAACACTGCTATCAACCCGCAGCCACACTGCTAGTCCCAGCAGGCATTTTCTGGAACACAAGCCTCAAAGCTTCCTTGCACCAGACAAATTTGGCACTGCTATGTACAGAATGAACCTCTCAGGCCCATCTTACTGCTGTGTACCAACAGTTACTGATTAACTGAACCCTCCTCCCAGGCTGAGAGCACTGGGGGATACTGTGTGAGTACCTGCTGTTGGAGGAAAGGAACAGTCTTGAGTGCATTGGCACAGGACAGGCGTAAAGAGTCCTGTGAAGTAATTCTCTGTTGTGGTTACCTTGAACTCTACCCAAGGTCAGACCACAATTTCCGTCAGGATTATTATAAGCCCACATGAATGCCTCTACATCAATAAAACCTTCCAGTCCTCAGTTACCAGGGCTAAATATTTGGCTCTGCTCCTTGTGCCTCAAACTCTGGGCATGCTCCACTCGCAGCAGGAGCCCTGGATCTGTCAGGGGCTGGCTTTTGCTTCCCCCAAGAAACTACCTGGGCCCAGCTCCACACCATCCTCGGCTGTACCTGTGCCTTCAGGAAAGCTTAATCTTCCTAACTGAGAACTGTATTTTTAGAAAAGCAGCGACTTACAGATCATTTGCCACCTGATAAGCGCTTGGTGCTCAAAGGCGACTATAATTGCCAGTCAAATGTTTCATCACAGATGCCTATTAAAGATTTGAAAGCACAGCTAGGAGAAAGTGCTGTCTCTCAATGAAGCTCCACAACCAGCATTTCTGGTTTAACACGTCCCAGTCAGTGATACCGTGATCCTTCCACATCCTTATAGAAAGCAGCTTGTCAGCTCTTCACTTCCAGCCCACAGTAAGGTTATTTTTCAAGTTTTTTCTTGTATCCGAGGGATTCACAAACCCTAGAATTCCCAATCTGATTCCCACCTTGTACTAGCAATACTTTGGCTAGTCAAAGATTAGTACACAGGTACATAAGGTAATTCAAATAATAAATAACTCAAAGACTGTGGCTTCTGGGGTTTTGTACTTTTTTAAAAATATCAAACTCAGTTTAAGCTCTTTTGCTACAATAAAAATTTAGGATTTATAAAACATTTATACCAGTAGTCACTCACTTCTCCAGCAGGCACATTTCAGACCAACATAACCCATCTTCTGGATTACAGAAGTCTTTCCAAAAGGAGAAGGTCCCGGTGCTGCGCTGCACTGGGCCACCCAGTGACCTACATACAGCAGCACTGGAGTTCAGCTTCTATTCTGTAATTAAGAGAGCTACACTTGTCTCACTCAGCTGTCCTGGAATGCACACTCAGTCACCCAGAGAGGGATTTTTGGTCCAGGAGGCTCACACAGCTTGATCTGCCCTCAGCAGAGCTGCGTTACCATGCGCTCCATAACATGCTGTGCCCATACAACCATACAATCATGGAATGCTTTGGGTGGGAAGGGAAGGGACCTGAAAGCACATCCCATTCCACCCCCTGCCATGGGCAGGGACACCTTCCACTAGCCCAGGTTGCTCCAAGCCCTGTCCAACCTGGCCTTGGACACTTCCAGGGACCCAGGGGCAGCCACAGCTTCTCTGGGCAACCTGTGCCAGAGCCTCCCCACCCTCACATACCCCAGTGCAGCAACCCTCCCTCTCCTCACACACCACAGGCCCCTCGACCCCACCACCCACCCCCCAAGCTGCCCAACCACCCGGGCGAGACAGGGACGGGCACCTTTGTGGGGGGACCCGTTGATGCTCTCGGAGCTGGACTGCATGTCCAGGGCGGCTCTCCTGAGGCTGCTAAAGTAAGCCCTGGACCTGGAGAAGCTGCTGCGGGGGGAGCGGCCGTGGGGGCTGCCGAAGAGCGCGGCGGGGCCGTCCCTGCGGGCGAAGATGCCGCTGAAGAAGCGCAGGAGCCGGTGCTCGGTGCCGGCGGTGGGGCCCTCGCGGCCCAGGCGCTCCGAGAGCCGCTGCAGGTCGCTGTTATCCAGGGTCCGGTTCTTGCTCTTGCTGCGCTCCCAGCGCTCCAGCCGGGACAGCGGGTCCGCCTGGCTCAGCACCTCGCCCACGTCCAGCGTGTTGCGCTTCTCGGGGGGCTCTGCGTGCAGCGCGGCGGGCGGGGAGGGCGGCGGCGGCCCGGGCAGGCTCCCGGAGCTGCTGTGCCGCCG
>VZRE01005592.1:120284-184296 GCA_013396775.1 Cephalopterus ornatus | reverse complement strand
CTCGGCCGCGCCAGCCGGGACCGCCCAAGCGCCGGACTGGAGTCCCGCCCGCCGGGAGCGGGAGGAGGGCGCGCTCCCGGCACCGGGAAAAGGCGCTCGCGGAGTCCCTCTGCTGCATCCGCCAGCTGAGGGGCAGCGCTGGGGCCGCACCTCACCCTGCCCAGCAGCAGCACCAGGAGTCCAGCCACAGAACCGGTACGGCTGGAAGGGACCTCTGGAGATCATCAGCGCCCCTACCAAGGCAGGGCCACTTGGAGCAGGTGGCACAGCAGTGTGTCCAGGTGGGTTTGGGACGTCTCCAGAGAGGAGACTCCACACCCTCCCTGGGAAGCTGTTCCAGGGCTCTGCCACCTCCATTGAAAGAAGTTCTTCCTCATGTTGAGGTAGAACCTGTTGTGTTTTAGTTTATGGCCATTGCTCCTCATCCTGTCACTGGGCCACACAGAAGAGTCTGGCACCATCCTCTGACCCCTTCTGAGACATTTATATGCATTAACGAGATCCAGGACTGATCCAGGCCCGCAGAAAGGCAAAGCATGCAGCGCCCATCAACTCGGACCAAGACTCAGACCCCACCTGGGGTTTGAGGCTCAGATTCTGGATGCAGGATGAACTGAAGTCACACTCACTCCTTAAAAAGAGAGTCAAAATTATGCAGAATTGATTCATTTTTTTTTTTGTCTGTGACCATCCTTAACAAATGTTTTCACCATAAACACCTTGCACAATTAAAAAGCCACATCAGTACATGGTTAGTCATGCAAAAACCAACCTGCTGTATCCTTCCCAAGCAGTGGTTTCATCAAAACCCAGCTGGAAGAGGGTGTGACACACACCCCTTTCACACCCAGCTTGCCAGTTCTCTACAGGTCAGTTCAAGGGATGCTGAGGTACTGAACAACCAAATAAAACCACTAATATAAAGTCATTTGTAAGTCAAGATGACAGAAGTCAAGTAACATAAGGAATAAGGTTTGCAGTTTCCATGCATAAGATCCATTTAAAATGTCAAGCTTCAAAAACTCCCTTCAGCTGCCTTGCACACCCCTTCCAAGCCTACAGTCAAACACCCTTCACCAGTGCCAGTAAGGGCCAAAAGCATAAAGGGGTAAAAAGGAAGGAAAGCACTGCCAAGGCCACCACTAACCTGTGTCCCCAAGTGCCACATCTACATGTTTGAAATCCCCCCGGGGCTGGTGACTCCAGCACTGCCCTGGGCAGCTGTGCCAGGGACTGACCAGCCCTTCAGAGAAGAACAGCTCCAGACCATGAGCTGGGCAGGACATGCCCTCAGGAGCATTTCCAGCTGGGAGCCTGTACTCTCACAGGAAGGATGCTCTGGGTGCCAGCCCCTACACACATTAGTTGGCTGATGACACTGGATTCCCACCACACACACCACTGTTCGATTACCAGCTGGAACACCGGGAACTCCCGATTTAAATCATTCCTCCAGATGACAGATGCTGTTGTCTTTAACACTGACTAATTAACATTGATTATTCATCATTATTCTATTCATCATGGAATAGATTTGTACATGTATCTCCAGCAGATACCTGACCAAGGCCAGCTCTGGAGAGAAAGTCTTAAGAACACAGGGCTTGGAACAACCCTGTCTAGTGGAAGGTGTCCCTGCCCATGGTAGGGGATGGAATGACATGATCTTTAATGTCCCTTCCAACCCAAATCAGTCTGGGATTCTACAAGACCTCACTTGACCAGCCCCAAACCAGCTTCCAGCTCTTTCTACGAGCTTGTTTGCTATCACAGAATGTTAGCAGATTTTTCCATTCCTCTCACATCCAAAAGGCCATTTCCAATAGGTATTTCCAAAGGGGAGGCGGGGGGAAAAGGGAGGGGCGGGAGGGAAGACCTGTTATTAAAAAAGGGTCTAATGAGTAAAACAGGAATTACAATTTTTTCCTAAGAGCCAAATCCGCAAACCCAGCAGCCCTCAGCCCCCACAGGCAGTGCAGTGTGCGGGCTGGCAGGGCTCGCCGATCGCATCCCGCATCCCGATCCAGGCCGCGCTTTCCAGCGCGCCGCGCGGGGAGCGCAGGCTCCTCACCCGGAGCGGGATCAACCATTTTTCATCCTCCCGGGATGACAGACCCCTCCAGAGGAGCCACTTTTAAGCGCAGACAAATCGCCGACACATTCCTCCAGCCCTCTCCGGAGCATCCCACCCCCTTGCGCGCATCCCGCCCTGCTCACGCCGCGCTCGGACAGCCAGTGCTGCCCTAGATGCTGCAGCAGCTCTCCTGCGGGAAGCAAGGCGGGCTCCGAGGTCGCTCTGCTGCTCCCCAGCACAGCGTAGCACCCTGCAACTTCTTCTAGGGAGTCTTGTGAGTAGGACTGGTTGTAACGCAGCCGCCTATGCTCCTGGTCCAAAGACCAGCATCCTCTGGTGGTCCAAAGGCCATTCCCTGGTGGTCTAAAGGCCATCCATCCTGGATAGAGGAGCTACACCAGCTTTAAGAAACCTGCCTTTAGTTGTTCATATAATCCCGGGTTATCTGTGAGCAGGGACAGAATTCGCAGAGTAAGGGATGTGGTGTTCAGTGTTCCATCAGAGCTCCAAGATGCCTGTGGAATACCTGAGCTCCCGGGACTGTGCCCGCAGCCCAGAGCAGCATTGCTCGGCTGTGCCCACCCCTGCTGGGCATGGATCCAAGGATCCAGCAGCTCCCTCCTGCCCGGCTGCTCCTCCCGTCCTGCAATTAGCACAGATCCGCTCCCAGAACAGGAGAAGTCCCTCAGGCCCCGGGACAAGAGCAGCCAGAAGCCACGGCAGCCAACCCAAACAAGTCCTTTGGCTCCACGCCCACGCCGTGTGTCCTGAAGGGCCCTCGGCAGCGGCTCCCGCTCACCTTTCACTCCGCAGGCATTGGAAGCAGAGCAGAACACACGTGCACAATAAATACGGGGCCCTGAAAGGCTCTGACACAGTTTATACCCTCCATTCATCCCACCCTCCAAAACTACTCACTGCTGTATGACCTTCTGCCAGGTGCATGAAATGCCCCCGAAGTATTTTACTTGACAAAGTCTTACTGTCCCTCCAAGATAGCCACACTGAAAAGTGGAACCATGGAAATCCTCCATCCACATGGCCATTAAAGGGTCAGATTTGCCACTTTTTATTCCACTGCCGAGGTCAAGCCTATTTACACTACCTTGAAGACCTTAATCAGCAACAAACCAGACCCCAGTGCATCTCTAGAGGCAGCGTAAAGCCAATTCAATATGTGGAATAAAATATTTTGATCTTTGGAATGTAGCATTTTGATTCTTCACGCAGGGAGCTCAACACTTGCCAGCAAACTAGCACAATCCAGCCTGATGCCTTAAAATGCACAGATATTTCACACAGGAAAAGCTCCCTACTAAAATTTAGAGTCTCACAATTCTCAGCAATGAACCCCATCATTTAATCGACATGGTGAAACACGGGTGTCTCAAATACATCTTTAAAATGCTTCAAGCAAAATCTGTATGAACAGCCATAAGTGCAGAGGGAGCCCAGTGAGTGCAACATTCACTGATGCCCATCCTGAGTGATGTTCTTGAGCTGAGTTTCACATCACTCCTGACACATCCCCAGCACGCAGCACTGCCTGCTCAACATGAACAACTGCAGAAATGGCCATGCTGGCAGGAGAAACATTCCTGCCCTCCAACAACTCTAAAGCAAGGTCACTGTGAGCCACTGATATTACTGGTACTGATTTAATAAAGGAAAGACTATTTCTGTCATTCCAAGTGATGGAAAATAGGCTTTGCATTTTCTCTTTTCCCAAGAACTCTTTGCAAAAAGACTCTTCAGTAATTCTTTAATTCCAGTTTCTTAATTCCTTAGGAGAGTTGCACATTCCACCAGCAGATCCAACAGTCACTATTCAAATATAAGAGCCCAGACAAGGAGGACTTGATAATCTTAAAGGTCTTTTCAGGCCTTAAAAATTCTATGAAATGCCTCATATACATCAGCAGCATCTCAGCATTAAAATTTCCATCCTGAGGCAGCCTAGACAGGTTTGCCAAAACCTTTAGGTGTGCACAGTTCCTGTTTGGATTTTTACTGGACAACTAGTCATTCAAATCTTCACTGCCCTTGTCTTGTTTTTTTTTCCCTGTAAGAAAAGCAGACCTAAAAGTCCCTGTTTTGCACACTGCAGGTTGAATTCCAGATACACAGTATCACTCCAAGTAGTTGTACCTTTGACAAACTGATTGTGGAAGACAAAATTAGGTCACCTGAGCAATTCTTGCAGCACTTTGGATGTGATTTCACTTCTCCCTACCGGAGAGACTGTGCTCCATCCGCTGTTTGACATCACCCATCAGCGTTCAACCAGCAAACAAGGGAAGACATCTGGACCAGAACAACATTGTGCTGGAAGGGACCAGCAACACAGAGCCCAAACTCCAGGGCTCTCTCAAGCCATGGGGTTTGCATTAAGCCACTGATCTGTGTTCTTCTGCACTTGTCCATTACACGGGCCTGAATTCACTGTAGGCAATTCTTTGCTAAGACATATCACAACAAAGCACAGAATAGGGGCTACCAGCAAGAAGTCAGCATTTGCCATCAATAATGATCTTACTGTCAGCACAAGGAAATCGCATCCCTGTCCTAAAAACACTAGATGCTGAGCAGGAAAGGGAATAAGGGCAATGGGATGTGTAGTAAACATGCAACTCAATTGTTTGTTTTTCTTTCACCAAGAGAGATACAAAATATTTACAAGTCTGTATTCAGGGGGAAATGAGGTCACAGCCAGGTCAGTCAAAACCCCGAACACTGAAATACCACCACAGAACCACAGCATGGGTTGGGTTGAGGGGACCTTAAAGATTATGCCTCCAAAGGTTGGCTCCAGGAAGGCCACGTGCCTTAGTGCTAGGGATATTACACCACATGCGACAGTGCAGTTCACAATACTTTCCATTTCTAAGCACAGATTACAGTCCTTCCTTTCACATCAGTTATGTCCTTCATAGCCTATAAGGCTCTCATTTCATGAGAATACAGTATTTTACAATATAAATACAAGAATGGAATACCTTTTGACTCATATCCTTTCATTAAAGACGAGTGAATGGCAAATGGAAAAATCAGAGTTCAATCAATTATTATTTTTTTGTACCATAATACATGCCTAAGACACTATTTTTAAAAAATTCTCTTACTGGACCACTTCAAGGAAATTCCAAATTGCATATAATTAACAACATATTTCTGATGCCCAAGCATAGCAGATTTCATCACTGCCATTTACTTTAAAGAACAGAAAAAAACCCCCATTTTTTAAAGGGAAAGAGCACAGAAAGTCTTGAGTTTGTCTGCATGACTAAGCTCATCCTTTTGATTTCGGCCTCCAAGCTGATGGAGCTGTTAAAGTTAATATAATATGTGCTCCTAAGCTTAAAAACAAAACAACACACCTGACTGCAGCTGGATTTCTACTCAATTACCAGAACTGTCCTAAGTTTTCTTCTCACTAAACAAAGAGGCATCCAGAGAGTTAAGTCTATGAGATTCATCTTCCCATTTTAAGTAAAAGGGGACTAAGTCTGTATACAATGCCACTTCAGAATCTCATTTTAAATACACATACTTATTAATAGATAATATAGTAACATAAAGCCATGTTTGTCTTGATAAGAAAGAGTACGAGTTTCAGGAAATCCTCATTTTAGATACTATTCCTTTTTTTCTAGAAGCTAAGTGCTTTCTAACTCAGGCTATCACACATTTCCCTTAATCCCTTTCCGTGCACAATAAAATACTCTTGACAGGCAGCATAAATACACAGTTCTAGTCCCTCAGCCTCAGGATTTTGCTCATTACCTACAGTATTTCAGCACCTCCCAAGCAGGAAGATTCCCAGACGCCTGCCAGCTCTCCCAGTGTTCCTCATTTTTAGGCAGGTTGTTTTTCACCTCAAATCACTTAACACACTGGAAGAGACTGCACTGCAGTGAGGCAAACAGCATATCAGAGCTCAAATCCCACCCCACACACACACTTTTAGCTAAACCTTCAGCTCACAAATATTGGAAGGATGTGAGTTTGTCATTAAGGAAACCTGGGTCAGTATTTACAGTCAGGGTGCAATCTGCACCAAGCCTGGGCAGACCGGAGTGCCATGGATTCAGAGCTCTATGTCTTTTTGAAAATGGACTGTTGTAAAAGCATGAACCTCAGCCCAGCAGTGTAAGAAAGAGGGATGTGCCATGACACCTGATGCTGCCACAGCCATCTATTAACTGAGCAGTGCTACAGTGCTGACCAGTGACAGACACGTCATCAGGGACACAGCACTGCTCTGCAAAATTAGGTGTCATGACATGGATCGTATGCTTGACTCTTTTTTACCTGTAGGCAAGAAAATGAAGGAAGGAAGGAACAGGGACAGAAAGGGGAGGATGATCTGCTGTCACCTACAGGTGGGTTACAGATGGACTCCCAGCTGTGGTGTTTGACTGCGGGTACTGCCCTGGGCACAGCATTCCACAGTCCCACACTGAACCTACCCCAGGGGAACAGAAGCCTGTGGTATGGATTTTCACTCCCTTCTACAGCTTCAGGAAGGGAGAGCTCCTTTCACTCAAACATAAGAGAAGGCTCCAGGGAGACCTGAGAGCCTCTTCCAGGGCCTAAAGGGGCTCCAGGAAAGCTGCAGAGGGACTATTGACAAGGGCCTGGAGTGACGGGACAAGGGGGAATGGCTTCCCACTGCCAGAGGGCAGGGATAGATGGGATATTGGGAAGGAATTCTTCTCTGGGAGGGTGGGGAGGCCCTGGCACAGGTTGCCCAGAGAAGCTGTGGCTGCCCCATCCCTGGAAGTGTCCAAGTCCAGGTTGGACGGGGCTTGGAGCAGCCTGGGCTAGTGGAAGGTGTCCCTGCCCATGGCAGGGGGTGGCATTGGATGAGATTTCAGGTCCCTTCCAACCCAAACCAGTCTGGGATTCTGTGATAACCTCCAGAACTATTTCTCTCTCCAGTTACACAGACCATCTACATGGTGTGTTTTGCAGGTATAAATCAAGGTCATGCCAGGCCTCTGACTTTGTCTGGAATTACACAAGCACTTCTGATTCAGCACAAAGCAGATGGAAACTGCTCCGAGCTCTGCCCCCCAGGTGCTGCACTCAATAAGTCCCCCCGCCGAGTTATGCAATACTTGCATTGAAAGGCTGCTCAGTGCCTTTGGAACTGAACAAATCCTGACGTCTGTAAAAGCTTTTAACTGTCACCCAAACTTCTTAAAGCTTCTCTCTTCAAAAACATACTACAGGAGTGAAGATGATGTGAAAAACTTGAACAGTGTTTTCAAGTCATCCTCAAGCTAAGAAGCCAGAAAAGCTTAACAAATATAAAGACCTTAGGTTTGGGTAGTTACTTTCCTGCAAACTACATCCTGACCCAAGGGGCACTAAGGACATAAACAGGGTGGTAAAATAAACCCTGTAAAGCAGCAAACCCAAACAGGTTCAGTTCTACCCAGGTTGCTCCAGCCTGTCTTCACCCAGCAGCTACACCTGCACGCCTACCCGCACAATGGAAGTACCACCGCGCGTGGGGAAGAAGGGAAGAGAAGGGGAGGCTGGAATTAGACCAGAAATTAATTCCTGTTACAGATTACAGTTACTTGGATGTACAAGCAACCGACAAGGTGCAACATGAGACAGCAGTCAGGGAACCTGGAGGGGCTCGGCTGCTTCCCCCCAGGTTTGCAAGAATGTTAAGCAGGTGATGAGTGCAGGAGGCACAGATACAAAACACCAGCTTAGATCAGCTGGGAAATGATATTAAATACCAGCACTCAGGACGGATTTAGAATCACAGAATCCCAGACTGGTTTGGGTTGGAAGGAACCTTAAAGCTCATCCAGTCCTACCCTCTGCCATGGGCAGGGACACCTTCCACTAGCCCAGGTTGCTCCAAGCCCCGTCCAACCTGGCCTTGGACACTTCCAGGGATCCAGGGGCAGCCACAGCTTCTCTGGGCAACCTGTGCCAGGGCCTCCCCACCCTCTCAGGGAAGGATTCCTTCTATATTCCAAACTTCTGTATGTTCAGCCTGTCTCTAATCAATTAACAAAGACACTACTCGAACACGATTAAAATCTGAAGAACAGCATTTTCCATTGACAGAAGACATTTCCTACAGCACCTTTTGAAATCTGTAGATTAGTCTGAACGCACTAAGACAGCACACAAATCCTCCCTTACAGATGCACCATCTCATATACATTTTTTACATCGTGTTTCTGTGAAGGAGCATTCCAATGGATAATGTGGCTCTTATCTGAAGACCTACCCAATAGTTTCAAGGCAGAAAACTCATCCTTTACCACTTGAGGAGATCTGCCTGAAACAGAAGCACTTATTAACTCAGAGACCAGCAGGAAACGCAGTTCTATATGAATTTTGATTAGACTGGTTCTGAAAGGAGAAGCTAATTCCTGAAACCAACCCTTTCACCATACACAGGACTATAAAACGTGCCATTTCCTCTCTGTCCTCTGCTTCTGCTCCTGCCCTCTGCCGTTATTCCACTGGTTTCCATGCCATTTCATTAACAGAAGAGAAAAAAATTAACATAATTTTCTAACATGTCAAAAAAAAAAAAGGAGGGGGGGAAGGGGCTGGAAAATTCACTTCCTTGCTGTTGCTGCTTTAGCTCCAAAGCTAAGCAAGCCCAGCTGCTCAGGAAATACCATTGGAATGAACACATTATTGAACATGGAAGAATCAATCGAGGTTGCTGTCAAAGTCTCACATGCTGCAAACACTGCTCAGCCACGGGCAACAACTCCATCTCTCAAAACTCGGGCACACGATCAAAATCACTTCAAAAAGAAGAAATCACACAGAGAAGAGAACCGAATTAGAGGAATTCCAACAGAAAGCCAGGAGCTATTTTTTGTTATTAACACCTGACATAACATTACTGTTCTCTAGATATTGTATTTATTCCAGACCAAATGAGAAGAAGGAAAGCTTGTAGTTAAAAGATTACTTCCAAATAGCAAAGCCTACTCATTTTGTGACTGATTTCATCCTGGATTCTTTTACTGACACATCTGCTGACAACACACAAAACACACTGACTATTTTAAAAGGCAACTTCAGCCTATTTTGTTGTAAATACTTGAATACCATGGAGGTTTCTCTCCGTCAGCTGACAGTGATGAACAATTTGACAATGCCAGAATTCCTGCAGCTGCTCAGGGCTCTCCCCCTGCAGCCACGATGAGGAAATTTCCCAGAACACCTCTGGTTTTATCTGGAAATTCTGTAATTCCATGTGACAAATACTTTGATTTAATAGAACTTTGAAATTCTGCCACGTAAACTGAATTATAGCTGGAACGGTTCTCCCAGCCCTGCCTGTGAGTCCTGACACAGACCAGGCAGAGGTAAAGCTGATGATGCAAAAACCCTTGAGTGAAAAAGCAGTGCCATATCCAAACTCTGTTCCAGCAAATGCCACAGAAACAAAGCAATGTTCCTTCTGATTTAGTGAGCACCTAACTATTGAATGATGCCTCAGTTCCCAGGAAAGGCCAGTTTAGGCTGTGTTACCTGTTGGTTCCTACTTGCTAGAGGACAGGAATGCACAGAACCAACCCTGACCTTAGAGTACTTTTCCAACCTTAAATGATTCTGTGATTCCACCATGAATAGAAAAACATATTAGTGACCACCACTATCCATATTTGGTGCCTCAAACCACTGCCCTCAATGTATATCTGAAGACTGGCTTATACAAATCACTGCATGAGGATGATGCTACCAGGGCGTGCTTCCATTTATACCCGAGACAGGGGAGTGGAGTAAATTTCTTATCAAAGCAAAGAATTGCAAAAACTGAAATACTCTGCTGTTCCTATTCTGAACTCTTCTTTCAGCTTGAAGTAACAGCATTTGCGAACGATTTGGATTATTTAGCAGAAATTAATTCCGTCTTAGAGTCTCTTGAATTAATGACCTCAGTGTGGAACAAGCTTTACGAACCAGACACCTGAAGATCCTGCAAGTATGAGAAAATAAAGAGAACACAGGTTTTGAAGCTGAAGATTAAAAGGCTGCTTTAAAATTAAGATTAGTCATAACAGATGAAAGCTGAACAGATAATGTGTTTGCCTTCCTGAGCAGAGAGAATGCCTTAGGTCAAAAACTCATTCAAAGATTCAAGTCGTGTCCACCTTGAAATACAATGAATGGCTTTATTTTCCCTTCCCTTCTTATCAGAAAAGGATTTTCAAGTATGCTCCTTCAACTTCTACAATGGCTTTCATGTCCAAGTCAAATAGCTGGCTCTTGGCACACATGAAACCAAATACTGACAGCTAATGACTGCAAAAGGAAGTTCTTAATTGGACTATTTACACCCTCTTGATCCCAATAACTATTCTGTAGAAATGTTAAATCACCCACAATTGCTTGCACTAGGATTCCCATTTTTTATTATACAGCCCAGGTTCCCAGGATTATACCTTACCTCAGCACAACGAGGCAGTCAGAAGTTTAGCACATGAACATTAAATGCTGTTACTTCACCAGGGAACGCCACAAGAGACAGTCAGTAACTACTTCTGACCCAAATATGCAGCACATGCCTCTCCATATCTTCTACAATCACTCTCAGACTCACCTCCCACTGCATTAATACTTCATAGGTTATGCCAGTTTATTCCGTGTGCTTCGTACAGAGAGCTGTGTTAGCAGTGGAGACCGTGAAATGTGCTGAAGGCCCCCCCTGCAGTGCTGACCTCCAGCATCACAGGGATGTGGAGCTGCTGGAGAGAGTCCAGAGGAGGCCAGGGAGGCGCTCCCAGCACTGGAGCCCCTCTGCTCCAGAGCCAGGTTGGGAGAGCTGGAGATGTTCACCTGGAGAAGAGAAGGCTCCAGGGAGACCTGAGAGCCCCTTGCAGGGCCTAAAGGGGCTCCAGGAGAGCTGGAGAGGGACTGGGGACAAGGGAAGTGCCCAAGGCCAGGTTGGACAGGGCTTGGAGCAACCTGGGCTAGTGGAAGCTGTCCCTGCCCGTGGCAGGGGGTGGAACTGGATGGGCTTTCAGGTCCCTTCCCACCCAGACCCTTCTAAGACTCCCTACGAAGTATTACCAAGTCCCAAATTTGG
Source organism: Cephalopterus ornatus (assembly GCA_013396775.1). Taxonomy (NCBI): domain Eukaryota; kingdom Metazoa; phylum Chordata; class Aves; order Passeriformes; family Cotingidae; genus Cephalopterus; species Cephalopterus ornatus. The sequence goes on along the minus strand of VZRE01005592.1, from coordinate 173,137 downwards.
GTTGTATGCACAGCCAGAATGGGGAACCACTGATAAAACTTCCCCTTTTCCCTCCCTAATTGCAAGTATCTGGGGGGAAAAAAAAAAAAAAGTATTCAAAACAGGATTTCTAGGAAGGAAAAAAAAGAAGAAAAAACAGCATCAGTCTTTACTGCTTCATTGAAAAATAGATTAACTGAGTAAGTTTGTTTGAAGATTTATCAGTTTCTTCTATTTGGGCACTTTAAGATGTTTGGTACTTCAATCAACTTGTAAAGTTATGAATTCTATGATCAGAATGCTTTTGAATAATGTTTGAGACCCAAATGCCCTAAGAAAGGTTATCAGGCAGAGGTATATTTAAAAGCATGTTTTACCTGTGAAAAACTCTTCTTAATTCAAACTGGGACGTGATCTGAAATTCAGTGAATTGGGGGAATTATTATTAAAGCAGGAGACATAGATCTTCTGAAGAAATACTGAGTTCCAGAACACTCAGTTTGAACAGTTGGCATAAATAATTCTGACCTGTGCCTTTTCCTTGTTCACTGGAATTGGGAAGGCAATAGCATGAGGAATATTCTCAGGAGACAAAGACTGTGACAGCTGCACATCGAGGAGGAAACTGCCAGGTGAAGGGTTCCAACTGGATTTGGGATTTTTTACAAGTTAAAACATTTCTGGTTTCATGCAGTAGTAAGAAAACTGATTGAGTTATGTCCTTCTGTCCAAAAAAAGAGTGAGGATACAGAAGGCTGCTGGACTGCACCTTGGTAAGAAGCAATTTTTCTGTGCAAAACTGCTTTACCCACACTAGTTTCCCTAGCATTTCTTCACCAGCCACAGTGTCCTTAATGTGAAGAACCTGAAAAAAAACTGTCTTTGCAATTAATACCAAAGAAAAACATTATGTGCTCACAAGAGAGTGATCTAAAATTTGGATTTTACAGCCAGGTTGGTGGCTGCAGCTCCGCTGCCCGGAGACCACCTGAACTAGCTAAAGAGCACAAAAAGCAGGACTGATTAATCAGGATTCAATAAGCTGCTGCTGAGATTACCCAAACCACACAGTGCATTTGGCATCTTTTAAGGTGAAGATTCGTCTTTGAGGTGAGTTTGGATGAGAATCTGTTTGGTTGGAAGCAGAGGGGGGAGATCACGCTGAAGGCAGACAGTCACCCGCAGCAGATGTTTGGCTCAGCAAGAGATGCAGGGACCCATCAGCCAGGCACAGGCCAAAACATCAGGTAGGCAAAGACTGGCCCTCAGAAATGGGGACAGTAACAAACCTGGGGACCTTCAGCCATGGAGAAAAGCCAGGCAGTACTGGGGAGTATGGGGAAAACAGGCCACATCCTCTGCACATCCTCTGAATTTGGCAGGTCCCAGTTGCCAAAACCCTCAGTAGATGTGGGTGGTTACAGTCACAGACTTTGCTGTCACCCTGGACCTGTCACCTCTTACCCTCCACTGACAGATGTGGCTTTTCCTGGAGCAACTGGGAAGAAGCACCTGGTGGCCAAGGCAGAAAAGGCTGGGAAATCACCAGTAATCCTCCTTTCCTTGCCTCCAGCTGCTCTCAGGGGAGATTAAGATCACATTCAAAGGAGTCAAGAAAACAGACAGGGACAGGTACCTTGGCAATCCTTCAGTGCCAAACCTACAGCCCAGTCCCCAGTTCCTGCCTCGGCCAGCGGGGCCTCATGTGGGTGTCATTCCTCCTCCAGCCTCAGTTTTCATGGAGGTCCTTGTTTATAGATGGGAGGGAAAACCTCAGGACAGAAAACCCACTGGAAGCAGCTCTCTGCTTGCAAAACACCAGGTGTGGGGCGAGAGCAGAGGAAGGCTAGAGGGTGGAAAATCAATTCCAGAAAACTGTCCAACATGAGTCAGGGGTTTCTTCCAGGTGTAGGTCACACATAACACAGGTTTTACACAGGTTTTGGCCTGACCTTGCCTTGTGCAGGAGGCTACACGAGATAACTTCCTGCAGGCTCCCCAACCTGAATTTTCCTGTACAGGTGAAGGTTTCAGAACTGGTCAAACATAGTTCTGCTATTTTAAGTTTCATATCAAATAAAAATGCCTCAAAAATTGAGTGTTTATATAAGGACACTTGTATCTGCCCCCTTCTTGACATTCTCTGTGGTACAACAAAGTGCAAAATTCTCCAAAGAGAATAAAGCAGTTGGAGAGACTTTCCCCCTCATAACAAGGACACATCAGATGAAGGTTCAAGCTTAAGAAAACAAAAAAGGACTATTCATAACATATTAATGTTACATGAAAAAAAATCCCATTAAAGCCATAGTGATATTTAAACAATGCCTCCTGATACAAGTAATCATACATTAATAAGCCTAAATCATATTTTATACTGGAATATCATTACAGAGGAGACGGACCATATCCAAAAAAACATTCTTAAAAGACACTGAGCTGTCTTCTTTAAATATTTTGGAAGCAAAAACAAACAACTGCTGGATAGCAGAACTAAAGGGGCTTTACATCAAACCCCAGATATTACTGTGTGGAATCAGAGGTCACTCCATGTGCTCCCCATGTGAAAGGCTCCTGAGTTGAGTTCCCAGTACCTCCCAGTGAGAAAAGCACTGAGAAAGGGAGAACTTGCCTCCCTTACCTTTGGAACACCAGTACTGAGTGTTTTGGCTACAGGTAACCCCCAAACCATTCCAGTTTTCATGGGGGTACTTCTCTCTCCCCGCTCCATGCCGGATCTCTCTCCATTTCTCCCCAGAAAACACAAGTGTTAGACCAGCTCTGGAGCAGGGACACCACACCTGGGTTTGATTTAACACGTAACACCCGTATGCCCTCATGCTTCAAAGCAGCCTACCTCCTTTAATCCCTTTTATTTGTCCATAGAAAAATCCTAATTACTCAGCTGCACCATTTTCTGCAAAGAAAACCGACTCCTACTGCAAAAAGCCTGGACGCTCCCATGGGATGCACTGGCTTGTTTAATTGCTAGCTAACAGAAGCATGTAAAAGAGTCATCCTTCCACAAAAAGCAGTTTCAGTTGTATCACACAAGATGCAATTCCGAGACATAACTCATCCATTAGCAAAATTAACAAACCTAAGGTATGGATCCCCAACAGTGCAACCTGAGGGAGTGCCAAGCTTGTGTCCCTGCAAAACGTTCTACGACAGCTTTCCTTAGCTAGTTGAAATTTCAAGTACTTTCCAAGTAAAACAGGAACTGTGATTGTGAATCACAGTTCAATCATAATCATACAAGAAAAATCATCTTCATACAACTACCAGCACTTCCAGGACGCTCCCCTTGTGCACCGTTATTTTGTGAGGATGCCACAAGACCATTTCATTTTAAAAAGAGATCAACTTAGGATTTTCTAACACTTATTCCAATCAGCACCAGACCCCAAAGACAACTCCTGGAAGAAACTCAGAGTTACTCCTAAAAATTTACCTAATCACACCTAAAACTGTTGATCTAATACTATCATCAAATCCCTATGGCACAAGTTTTCACACAGCCATGTTGGCAAAAGGCCAACTTAACACCAATTAACCTTTTGTTTATTAAATCATTAAGTCCTGCTGGCTTGATACCCTAAATATTGAAGACACCTGGCAGAATATACCATGATCCAACCAGTTAAAAGAAAAGCTGTGCCCACCATCTCCCCTCTGGCACAGTCAGAGAACGTGAGGTTGGACAGGACCTCTGAACATCATCGACCCTCATTCCCTGCTCAAAGCAGCTCCAACCACAGCAGCCTGGCCCGGGCCACATTCCCTCCAGTCTGAAACATCTCTGAGTATGGAGATTCCCCAACTTCACGCATTTGGTAGTGGAATTTCAGGAACTGAAACTGCTCTCCAACTTGAGAACGTGAAGATTTTTGTGAGCCTACAGAACTAGACGCAAAACAAGTGATTTGTCTAAATATTTGCATTCTTTCAATTGCTTAACGCAGAGTTTGTTCTTCACACAGGCCTCAATGACCCACTGACAGAGTGAAAGCTGAGGCTCACACCTGGCATTTTCATGTATTGAAAATGCTGATTTATGAAGGGTTTTACACAGGTGCTTAAAAACACCTGATGAAGTATTCACTGCTCCTTTCAAGAGCTCATGTGTTTTCCAAGACATACAGATCAAGCCTAAAATGTTACTGAATATATACATTCCTACTTCACAGCAAATTATAACTTTGCTCATCTATTGCTTTAAGTATTTATATTCACAATGGAAAGACTTTTTTAATCTTGTAGTTTTGCCTCATTCATGATTTAACTGTTCAGCAAATACAATGTTAAAGGTTAATACTGAGACAGGGAACAGATGTTCAGTCAGAAGGAAACTTTTCTCAAGAGGAGATACCCAGGAAGTTTGTCTTTCCAATCTGCTCCAGCCCACGGAATTTCCCACCACACTTACCCATCTGGGAAAAACTGTGAATCAGCCTCCAGTTTAACTGTGTACAGAGGAGAAATACCAGCTTTGAGGGCTGTAGCACACAGCACTGGAAAGCCCTCGAAGCACTCCTAACATCTTCAAGCACTTAGGTGAGCATTACACTAAACATACACACTTCCTATCAACAACATGATTTTTGTGACAAGCTTCAAAATAAACTTTTATTAGTCAAAGATCCAGGCCATTGAGCTGTTTAAGCTTAAGTGATAAACAGAGCACCCACTCCAGCTTCCAACCAGCAGAACATTTCACAGGTAAATTAAACTTAAAGTGGATGAGCTTCCTAATCCAAGCCTTCTCTCCTCCAGGCTGAGCAGTCTCAGCATTCTCAGCCTCTCCTCACATGGAAGATGCTCCACACTCTTCATCATCTGTTGGTCCTGCACCAGATTTGCGCCAGGAAATCCACATCTCCATTGCACAAAGCAGCCCACAATTAATGGCAGGACTGCAGATGTGACCTCACTAGTACTGGAGGGAGAGGAAGGACGGATCAGTTCCCGCTGCCTCCTTCATTCTTCCTTCAGAAAAGGAATCAGTTTCTAGACTGGTTTGGGTTGGAAGGGACCTTGAAGATCATTTAGTCCCACCCCACTGCCATGGAGCAACCTTCCCATATCCCAGGTTGCTCCAAGCCCTGTCCAGCCTGGCCTTGGACACTTCCAGGGATGGGGCAGCCACAGCTTCTCTGGGCAACCTGTGCCAGGGCCTCCCCACCCTCACAGGGAAGGATTTCTTCCCAATATCCCATCTAACCCTGCCTCTGGCAGCAATGAAATTGTGCCTTTCACTTCTTACAACCACTAGGAACAAGCAATCCAAGGCTGAGGTGAGGGACCACATACATTTCCTGTATCCAGGAGAATTTTCCTGCATGCTGCTGAATATAACCTCTTGCACTTGGCAGATCTTGTTTCACTCAGCATGAAGAACTAACAATAAAAGACCTCACGTAGGCAAACCCACACCAACATTATCAGAACACACGCTGCAAAGTCCAAGCACTCGGAAGTTCCCCCTGGCTCCAGCTCAGCGTCTTCCAATCGCCAAAATGAAATGTATATCCATGGATCCATGCCTGGCAAGCATCCAGCTGCCCATGCAAATCGCTTCCCAGTTACTTGCAATAGCAGGAGGCTGTGTTTCAAAATGAGGATAAAACATCTATCCCCCAAAAGAAGAGGATTAGATATTCATTTAGGGGTTTTCATATTAAAGCCAGATCCTGCTAACGATGGGATGCCCTCTAAACCAGTCCTAAATCCCTCTGTGGCTCCAGCATGTCCTAAGACGTTTTTAAGCTACTCTGCAACTCAGCAGGGCAGAAGAGCCTTTCACCAAGACTGTGTGTGTGAAGAGGGAAAAACCTAAGTTCCTTTAAAAGGAAAATTATGTGCAGGTTCATTTAAAACATAGAAGAAAGTAAGGTGTTACAAAAAGCCTGATACCATTTGTTAAAAAGCTGCTGACTTGGGATATTCAAGGATTCATGACAGGGCTGCAGTATGAAACATAAAAATGTTTCAGGCAACAGAAAACACACCCTTACGTCTCATAAGAGGAACGTACAATTTTACCCAACCCTGGGTCCCACACTCTTCCTGCTGGAGTTTTATCTGGGCAAATCTTGCTTTCAGCCCAATCTATTAATGCATTTTGGTTGTTCCAAAATCAAATGAGTGACCCATATCAAATGTGATCTGTGTCAGTATTAATATCAGTTTATATATATACAAATATATATATACACATACATATACATAAATTTAAAAAAATACAGTATTGATAATGATTTGGGTTGGAAGTGACCTTAAAGCCCACCCAGTGCCACCCCCTGCCATGGGCAGGGACACCTCCTACTAGCCCAGGTATGCTCCAAGCCCTATCCAACCTGGCCTGGGACACTTCCAGGCAGTCACAGCTTCTCTGGTATGATGATATCAGTGATATTAATATAATTAACAGAAAGGAAACCAAATCACTTCAAACACCTTTTTTTCCCAGGCTGAGCTGGAAAGCCTAAGCTATTGAAGTTCTCCACAGAAGCAGTATTATTAAACAAAGAGCAATAAGTAAGTGTTGAGGTAAAAGCATGACAGAAACATAAACCACTTGTATCATATTTACTACAGGGGCTCACTCACACCTGTAGCTTTATTGTTTTTAGAGGAAAATGGGAACCCTGTAGCACTGGACAGCTTCTAGGCAAGACTTGTCTGCTCACACACAGAATTTTGGGAGCAACCACCAGCCTTATACAGGCTTTGGACACACATTGCTAACACTGCCAACAGCACTGTGATCACTGGGAGAAATCTACCCAAAAGCTTCTGCTGCATTTTGGTTTTTGACTGTCAGAGTGTGGCAGCTTGATGCTGTATTAATCCACCAGGGCAGGACGTGGCTAGGCTCAGACATTTCACAAAGCACCTCATTAACAGGATATTGGGAAGCTGCACTATCACACTAAGCAGTGATGACCTTACTTACCTGACAAGCGTGTCTCAACAGCCTGGTGAGCAGCTTCAGGTCCCTAATAATAAAATTATTGGCTAAGTCAGCAAAACGGACGAGCTGAACCACCATTTGGAGCGTAAATCGAGCACCGTGACCTTGCTGGAAAGCTACAATCACAGCTAAGTATATCTGACCAATATTTAGCACGGAAAAGCACAAGAACATGGTTTATATTTATCTGAAAAAGACATCACTTGAAAATCCCCTTCCAAGCTTTACACGAGGTACTTCTAGAATCATGGAATCATTAAGGTTGGAAAAGACCTCTCAGACTGATTCAGCCATTAACCCAGCACTGCTGTAGAGCTGCATGGCTACAAATATTGAAAATATTCTGTGTGCTCTCTCTCCAAACATCCATCTGTAAAGTCAAATCCCCGTGCAAGCACAGTGACATCGCACTGTGCTCATCTCCCAGGGAATCCACCGCAGGAAATATCTGTTTCCAGTATTTGATACACAGAAAAGCCTCTTAGCGAGCAACTGCTTCAACCCAAGCATCTATTTCCTTCAAATTGGTAATATACCTGCCGAGGCAAAAATCCCTCTAGTTTATGTTTTCCAATTTAGGCATCAGAGACTCTAAAGATTGCTATGACTGGGAGCAATTTATATCAGTGGTACAACGACTGCTGGTCCACTTTCCCAGGCAGTCTATACAACAAACCATGACTGTTTGGTTAAAGATGAAAAAATCTATTTCCCAAGTGACTCACAAACTACCTCATCAGGGCAACACCCACACCTGTATTTTCCTCTGTTCACTATTTCCCTGTGGTAATACCCATTAAACCATCCCTGCTAAAATTGTTACACAGCACCTCCTGCCATCTGACCCTCATTTCTTTGGCAATATTCCATGATTGTACCCAGCATCCCCCAGACCGTGTTCCAGTGCATCACCTGGTCACGTGTACAGTGGAATATTTCCAGTTTTATGAGATTTTTTTAAACCAGGCAGGAAAAGTGATTTGTATTTCATTTTGCCCCATCAGCCCCTTCCAGGCAGGTTTTTGCAATACCAGAACAGTGCAGTAATTGAGATTCTCCTCCAGTTCAAACACTGCTAGAGCCAACATAAGGGACAGGGCAGATGCAGAGATGCCTGCTGGAACACCAAAGAGCACTGGGACCTCCCCACCCACAGCTATTTTACACAGGTATTTTGTGACAATATTCCACAGCCACCAAGTCCAGATGAATAGATCAGCTCCATAAAATTACTTCCTCACTTTACTTGCCTGTCGTTCAAACAGAAACCAATTCTTCGCTTCCTTATCCACTTCCACGTCCAGGAGCATTCAGTTCATTTTCAGGTATTTTAACTACTTTAAGCTAAATTAACTATTTTTTTTTTCCTGTCCTTCCTGCCAGCCCTTCAGAAGCCTCTTCTTCTACAGTGAATTTCTGCAGGTTCCCCTCCCCATAACTGAATTAATTTAACTATCATAGTGAAGGTTAATGGAATGGCTTCCCATTTTGTTCCTAATACCCAGACAGAAGAGAAATGGTCACCTAACACCGCAATTATTCTTTTTCCAAGACCTACATCACCACTGTCCAAAGCTAATTTTTAAAGTATTTGCAGAGGAAGAAAACAAACTGCAGGGAAAATATCATTGTTCCTTCTTAAAGATATAAAATCCTCAAAATGTTCAAGTAGGAAAAAAAAAACAACAACAAAAATCCGGAAGTTGTGTGGGTGTCTTTAATTCGTTCCAGTACCTCCAAAAAGGCTCTTTCTCCAGCCACAAGGGACAGAAGTGACACTTCCATGGTCTACAGGCAAGACATTTGAATTTGATGTCTGTTGATAAACACTGAACAGGAATAAAAAGCTTGCCCGGGCCATGCACTTGCTGGGAGGCAAATCTGAGGATCTGTCGGCCAAAATAAATATTCCCCCATGACCACGGTCACACACAGATGCCAAGATCAAGTGCTGAACAATGGATAAGGGTCCCAGATATCCCTACATCGGTGAGGGAACAATTTCTTAGGTCAGGTTTAATTCCAGGACTGGAGATGTGCTGCATAGCAAAGATCTAAGTGTTAAAATTATGTGAAAAAACACAAACCAGATAAATTCCAACTACAGTTTTGAGCCATCAGGAGACAGCTGGCACTAAAAAGTGGGAAAAATGAATTTTCTTACTGTTTACTGGAGAAAATGCCACCCTGATGAGGAACAGGAGGAAAATGATAATGGAGGAATTGCAAAGCAGAGCAACACATAATCCTGCTTCAGACATTTAATTACAAATGCACCAGTCTGGGAAAACAAGGAGGAGCTGCTGCTGGAAGGCCCTGGGTCAGCACTGGAGGGAGGGCCAGGAGGGAAGGAAGCAAAACAAGGGCTGATAAGATCGGCCTCCTGTGCCCAAGGATCTGAAGAGACTCGAAGACCATCTTTAACAGCCACCCTGAACACCCACAGACAGGGAGCAGGCACAGGGGGAGGCTCAGCACAGAGGTCATGCTACAAAACTGCCCTCAGACTCTGCTCCCGAAAGGAATGCAAAGTCATGTTCTTATTCCCCGGCCCACTGCTGAGGCTTCAGTGCCTTCTGAGGCGTCACTGCGAGGAGACAAGGTACAAACAGGATCCATTTTTCAGAAGCAAATTGAGTAAATAGACCCACTTCAAACGCATTTAAGATATTGAAAAGTACAGGAATACGCCATTTCAAAGATCAGAAGAATCATCGTAATTCAGGGAGCTTCCCTGCCTTGAAGGATTTCATCCTGCTGGGAGTCCTAGTCAAAGGATATGACTCCTCAATGAGCAGAGCTGCTACTGCTTCTCTGACGAGCTTGGAAAGGAGCCCATCCCTCCCCGGAGCAGCGGTGGATTGTCACGGGTCTGTGCAGAACAGCAATCTCCATGGTCCCAGAGAACAAAGCAGATGGCAGGGATGGCGGCAGCAAACCCAGAATCAGGGCCTTCCCTTTCCTGAACACATCCTGGACAAAGGCATCCACCCCACCACCTTCTGGAAGGAGATGTTCTCTAATGCCCAACAATGACAAGCATTTTAACCACAGCCGAGTCAAAGACTTGCCCCCGATGGGGCTGATTTGCTGACAAAGCCAGGTCTCTTCTTGGCTCCTGCTTTGAGTTGATGGTTTGAGGTTTCATCCAAGTAAAAACAATTATCCCTTTGAGACCTGTTTAGGGCAACTTCACAATTTCAGCCGTGTACCTCAGCACCCTGAGGTCTACTGAGCATTTTCCATTTCTTTACTATATAATTAAACCTCTACTACACCACGCATTTGTACCTCAACCCCATTGCTTTACATGAGACAAACACCTCATTCTGTCCTCATTCCATACCTTACACTAGTTTAACTGGTAAACAACATTCTTAGCAAAAAATGTTGTCCTTATTAAAATACCAGCTTCTCAAACTCAGAAAATATCCACATTGTCAAATCACAACGTTGTGGAAGGGATAGGTGACTACCCCAGGAATTTGTTATGCACTTAAATCCACTAGGAAAAGTGCATCTAAAGTCACATTAAAACATGAAATAGCAAAGTATCTCCAGAAACGATGGCATGAACTCAGGAAGAAGTGATGATGAACAAGAAGAGCTAATGGAGGGAGAGAGGAACAGAGCTACGACAGAACTGACACATCACCTCCACCCAAAACTGTATTTTCTGATAATCCAGCCTAGGCAAGTCCTAAGTCCGTGCCATGAAATCTAGTGTTGGCAAAGTTATCATCAAATAAGCAAGAAATAGAAGCTCTCTATTCTTAAACAGAAATGGTAGTGACCTAATGCAGCACTAAGGAAAATCCTAATGTACAAAGATTTTACTTATAATTATTCCCTGTGCTCACAAAAGTAATTCCCTCAGTTTACACAGTTATTACTCAGGCCGCACTCGCTTCTGTACAATAATAACTGTACAAACAAGCGGCATTTTAGTTGCATAACACTTGAAATTACACTTCTCTTTACATTTCTATAGCATTAAACCCGAAAGAAGATTGCCTTTCCATGGAAGGGATCTAGAAATCCACAGACCCCACAAAACAGCCAGAAGGCAAATGCTTCTAAGAAGTAGGTCACTCCTGCTGCTTCAAAATTATTTACACTCCCCAAACACCCTGCTGTAAACACGGGCAGCATTAATGTCAGAGGCATTATGGGCAAACCAAGCACGTGCACTGCAGAGAGGGGAAATAAAACCCTGTGTTTCAGAAGTCACTGTCAAACAGCCTCAAGTAACAGATACTGACGCCAAAGCCCCTCTGCACTGAAACAACAGCAGTTCATGTGAAATTTGGGCCAAACCTTAGTTGAATGTGGTATAACTGCCCAACGTGTGTGATACAAAACTTCTAGGTACGTTCCATGAAAATTTGGGCTCCTGCTTTGGAAAGCATACATTTGGGCTCATGGAAAGGCTGTATATTTTTCACTGTTTTCTCAGTATGAAAAAGCTGATTACTTCCCAAGCTCTGATTCACAGTGGCCTAGACACTTTGCCAGCCCCCATCAGGTTCAGCTGATCCATGCTGGGATACAAACAGCAGCCTGGGAAGGACCCAGCCTTCACGCTTTGCTCTGGATTTTCTTCCCAGCACTGTGACAAATCACTGTTTACACAGAGCCATCAGACACTGAAGAGCTAAAAACATCAATTATCAAAGCCAGTCCTTCAAACCCGTGTCTTTACACCTTCAATAACTCCACCGTGGACACTGCGCTGGGCGTGAGTCCCACCCCTGCCAGCCCCTGTCAGAGCACCCCTGGAGCAGACACACTCCTCAGACCAACAGACCGGGGTCAGCTCCCAGAACAAACGTGACTTCCTAATACTTCATTCCACTGGCAAACTAAAATGCCTCTGCAGCTGTAATTGTCCTTGGACCTCGGCCATTTCTGTTCTTTCCCCTTCCAGATAAAAACCACTATCATCTTTCCAGGATACAGTACCATCAACAAGGAAAAAACATGTCACCAGCACCATTTATCCTGCGTAGGATGTGTGCCTTGGGTTACCTAAAATGACCTTCCTCGCCACACTCGGCTCAACACCAGATGGGATTTAAATACAACATTCCCCCCATCCTAATACCACTAAAGCATTTGCCAGTGTGGAATAATGCAGGAATTAATACCTGCTACAGAACAAAGGAAATGTAGTTCAGACCAATTCCTTCCTGAAATGACTTTAAATGTAAAAAACCACACAACTATAGTCATGCAGAAAACACAGGATAGTCACTCCAAAAAAAACCCAGCAAAACCCAAAATCCCTCCTTAATTCAAACAGGGATATAAAATGTTGAATTAAAACTGTACAGGGAGCACCAACACACTTTTTATTTAACATGCACATCTTCCCACAGGCATCTGAATAAAGAGTAACTTTTCCTATCTGGGTCCAGGCAGTTGCTATCACCCACTGCAAACCAGGGAGACTTCAGGGGCCCCACAAAATTCCAGTCCTATCTGTTCAGTTGAATAAAAATCACCACGACCTTGCAAAGGTCAAAAGCTGACTTTCTGTGCCAGGAACTCCCGATTTGTTTGCTACAGGTCCTTACTACTTGCCACAGAAAAGGAGCTAAAAGGTACCTTGAGGTTTGGAAGGTCAGCAAGGTGCCTCAGAAATAAAACATGAGACCCGAGCCCCGAGCCGCCACAGAACTACTTTTTTTAATAAAAATTACCACTGTGTATGACCTTATCAAAAGGAAAAGGACTATCAAGGGAGATAAACATCAACTGAAAAACCAGACCTGGAAAATCCAAGCCCTTTTCCTATAGAGGGAGAGTGGAACATTCACTGACAGGATGCAGAGGGTCATGTGTGAAATAAAACATCCACTGTGTCCTGGAGAACACACACTTGGAAGCAAAGCAACACAGCACAGCTTGGATTTTAAACTAGTTATTTCAGACTAATATTGCTGCTATGAGCAGCTGACCTCCTGAAGTGGACAGTATTTAAAGATAACATAAATGCTTTTATTGCAATTACATCTTGGTATTTCTTTCATAGCAACAGAAGTACAAAAACCTCTGAAAATTACACAAGAATTCAACTATACAACTTTACAAGGTAAGAATAATAAAATTTATCAGTGCTGCTTGTAAGCCTCCCACATTACTTACACTCTCTGTATTTGTATGTTTTTTGAAAACAAGCCTAAACAGCCCACACCAGGGGAAAAGGAGCATTCAATCCAAAGGCACACACTCAGCACCTCACGAGGGGAACACAGTTCAAGCAAGTCAGTGTAGGAGATGGTGGAGGATTGTGCTTGCAGGAAAGGGTCAGGAAACGACAAAGCAGGGATCATGCAACACAGTTCTGTCGTTTCATCCTACAGGCTTGAGTTATTAAAAAAATTAACACCTATTTGCTTCCTAATAAAATTTACCTCTGAGGTAGGATGTGCTATTGTCACTGTATTTCCTGAGGGAAACAACAGGTCCTAAATCTCCTGGAGGGATTTAAAAGCCGTGCGGATGTGGCACTTGGGGACAGGGGTCAGCGGTAGCCTTGGCAGTGCTGGGTTAGGGGTTGGACTCGATGGTCTTAGAGGGCTTTTCCAACCTTAATGATTCCCTGACTCTGTATCGCTGCAGCACATGAACTGTGTGACCATGCAAAGCGGAGAGATCATTCCAACAGCAGAGGGGAACAGAACAGAACAAGGATCTGGGAGATTCTCTCGGGATACTCATCATGCAAGCCTGGTATCTTCATTTTAATTTCCTGCTGAAGTGCTGTTACCCCTCAGCCCCTTTCCAAACCACAGCTGACCTCCATGGTGATGAGTCTGGTTCCAGTCTGAATGGCCACAAGTCAGGTGCCTTGTGCTGTATTTTAAGTTATGTTAACAAAATTCAATCGAGCTCCTGTCACAGTCTTAACATGATTTTGCTCGGGTTCTCCTAGTTCTGCTCCGAGGCTGTGTGCATATTCCACAGGGTGCCTACTCTGTAAGCACAGCTGTATGTTAAATCTAAATACCACTTCCAAATCCCTAGAATGTTTTTTTAGCCTTAGCTAAAATACCCATGTATTCAATTATCACTTATCTCTTAGGAGTAAAATTTATTTTCATCATTAACTGAACCAGAAACCAGCTTGTGAAAACGTGCCCATCAGTTTTTAAAGCTGCATCCTTCCAAGAGTGAGGACAGTAGCTGAAAGGGCTTTTATTTTCTGGTGGTGAAGGCATGCTAAAATGGACAGAGAATGCCTGGCCTACTGCAGAGCCAGGTGTCCAATATTTTCTCTTAATGGCTGGAGGCAAAGAGCAAAAATAGCTTTGACCCACTTCTGCAGGAACCCATATGACCACTCCATGTTAAGCTGACATGAAAACAGAACATGTTCCTATTCTCTTAATTTATTCTCTGTAGGAAACAGCTCAACCAAAGGGATTTTGAATTCGCTTCACTTGCTGTACACGCTCACCAGAGTTCACTCTGGTAAAAAAATATAGGTATTTTAAAGGATTATTATTTTTCATACAAAAATTACCATAGCACAGGTCTTAATGGAAGAATGTGGAATAAAAGAAAATAAAAATCAGGATTTTTTTCAAGCCAGAAGCACAGATAAAATCCTCTCTATAGCAGCAGTGCCTGTACCATTCCCACCAGGCTTACTTTGCTGCAAAAGCAACACTTACAATGAATAATCATCAGCATACATATGGAACACTGATAAAGGCTTTGGAGAATATGGAAGCTCATCAGGATAAGAGAATTACAAGAATAAAGGCGAGTTATTTACATATATTGAGCTATCCCTTTACATCCAGCTTTGTCTTTATCCCTAAAGCAACCCGTCCTCCAGCTCATTTTTTGACTCGATGGTCTTAGAGGGCGCAGCCACCTGCACACAAGCAGCAGAGGAGTTCATAAGGTATGTCCAAATTCAAGAAAAGCAATTTATCTTTTTACAGCACAGGTGAATCTGACACACTGAGTATGTTTTCAACTTTTCTCCTTCAAGTTACAGGTGCTGAGCAGAGTCCTCTCAAATATCCTGCATCTCCTAGAACCCCAGACTGGTTTGGGTTGGAAGGGACCTTAAAGACCATCTCTTTCCACCCCTGCCATGGGCAGGGATACCTTCCACAGACCAGGTTGCTCCAAGCCCCGTCCACCCTGGCCTTGGACACTTCCAGGGATGGAACATCCACAACCTCTCTTGGCATCTGTAACAAACCCATTCTTGTTCTCTCCACCTTAGGAGCCTCCAGAGCCTCACCTTTGGTTTTCAGGTCAGATATCAGAGCTGGTTTCCCCACGCTGACCTCCCTGCCCCCTCATGAGGTGTAAATTTTAAACATTCTAGAAGGGAAAACCACAGAACTCCTCTTGAATGCCCTCCCAGATCCCTGCACAGGAGACTGACAAGCCAAGAGCCATGAGCAGATGGTTTAAGGTTCAGCAGAAAGCACTGTTATATGCTAATTTGCTATTAATTACAGAAGCTGTCAGGATTCCTGCAGCACTGCGCAATAAGGAAGGGTGCCAGAAAACACATCATTAAGGAAGATTTTTGACTAATAACAGCTTTTGATAAAAATATAACATTTTTAGTGACCAAAAGAATAGGGTGGGGAACTATTCTACACACAGAATCTGACATTAAATGTGCAAGGCATCAGTAGCAGTGCTAAACCCAGTCCCATCCTGGGTTAGGGCAGAATTCTGCAATGGTTTGGGTTGGAAGGGACCTACACACACGACTTCATTTGTCCTGCTAAAGTTTGCCTAAAGGGAAGAACAAAGGTCAACAAATCTCCATATTCCTAAAAGGTTCAATGGGTGCGTAAACAGACGTTTTTCCATCAAAATTTTTGTGACCTTCTGAAAGTAATGAAATAGCCACGTATCTATCCGCTTTCCTCCCTCTCAAAGACAATTTCCAAACTGATTTTGTAAGGAGCAGGTTGTCAATAACAGCATTATTTAGATTTATATCCCTACCTGTGTCAGTTCCTAGATTTTCACTCAGGGGTGGTAGTCATTCATCCTTCCAAGTCTTACCAGTCAGAGCTGCTCAGAGCTCAGGCAGACAGGGAAAAGAGACATCAAGAAAGTACAGAAACAACTAGAAAACTTAAGGAATTTCCTTCCCCTCGACACACAAATCCTTTTAGCAACTAAGCAGTTGTCAGTGTGAATGACTAACAGCAAATATTTCATGTATCATCTGGAAAGAGCCGAGCCCCTGAGATCTCATTATCAGAACCAAGTGGCCCAGCTGACATGAATTATTTACTGCAAACTAGTGCTTTTGATTATGCATATGCATTATGTACTGAAGGTGCATCTGTGCCCCAGTTTTAAAACCACCACATAGAAACAAAGCCAGAAACTGAGCTCGAATCTAACACTCATTGCACAGAACAAGATGCAGCTCTTGGCTGCTAAGTTTGCCCATCACATGTGATAGCACACAGATGCTTTCAATACAACCTGAAGGTAAATGATAATAGCCTGGAGAATACAGGCATTTTTCTTCCTTTTCTTTTGACACACTGACAGAAGAGAAAATTCTTGGTCTTAATCACCTGTACCCCAAGCACAAGGTAATCCATTTCAGTTACCTGAGTGACAGCACACAGGGAGACACAGGGACAGCAGAACACAGTCATGCCATGCTCATCAGCTTTGGGCCTGTTGCTATCCTCTACAGTGGGACTGCAGCAGAAAACCTAATGCCCATCTGGAAAAACACAACACCTGAAGCATCCAAACTCCAGCAGGGGGGTTTCCCCCATCTCTCCTCCTTCTTCCTCCACAGAAAGGAGCCCTGAGTGATGAAACCAACAGCTTCATCCAAACCGAGTGAAGCCTCGCTTGCTCCTTCTCTAACACCACACCATATCAAAGATCCATTTCAAACTTCAATTTCATTAACATCCAACTCAGCAAGTGTCTTCGCACCGATGCCCACAACAGCCAGGAAGGTACCTGCAAGGCAGGAAGATGATGTTTTCCATTTTAGTATGAAATCTAGTCCTCAGTGTCTATAGAACTATTTTCATGTAACAGGAGTATTTGTAATGCTGGTCTGAACACCAACCCAAGGACGCAGAACACAAGACATTCCTGACGGAAAATCGATAATGATTATCACACCAATATTGGGGTGCTCATTCCCATCCCCTCATAGGCTGATTTAAGCTACCACAAGGCAGTTTTCACACACCTGAGTTGACTGAAAGTTACGGAAATTTCTGAAGTTACTGCAACAAGTAAAATAAAAGAGAACCAGTCCCTCGACACAGGACAGTATCTCTTGAGTCAAAACCTAGGGTTTGGAGGCAAATACTCTTTTGCACAATTTTTAATCTCTTTACTCTCATATATACGACACAAACCCTTTGCTCCTACACAGGGAATTCTTCTTCCTTGTGCTCCAAGTCTTTATTCCTTTTTTAATCAACAAGGCACTGACCTGAAGGTAGGAATCACATATACATATAATATATACAAAGAGCAGCTACGCTCCCAAGGCCTATTTTAAAGCACAACTCCACCCCATGAAGAATCTGGATACATGCAACGCATATTTAAATTTCTGCCCATTGTTTTCTACAGCAAACACACAGTGGGGGTTTTTTTCAGAGGGAGAAGGTAAAGATTGTTTAACCCTGGTTAAGGAGGAACATCTGTTTACAGCACCTGTCTCTGACCAACCTGGAGATATTTACAACCAGAACCAGTATGGAGCAGTTACCAGGCCAACAAGGAACAGAAACGTGTCCTCCAGGGATCTGTAAGCATCCTACACTGGTAATTTTAACCACCAAACTACATATCTCACAGGGGATCTTTGAAAAGCACTGGGATTTGATGTCCACCAGCCCTTCTGAAAAGCTACATACAGGCTGGAAATATCAGCCGAAGAGAAATAGGATATACACAGGGAATAACAGCTGGGGTTACCTCCTGTCTGCAGTGAGCAGAGCAGTGCTGGCCCCTGGGAGCAAACCAGCGCTGACCCCTGCCAGCTCACTTTCCGGGTTTATTGGAGCTCAGATCTACTGTCCCCTAAATTACTCAAATATGCATTCACATGCCAAGTAGTCACACAGAACATTAGTTTGCAAACATAAGCAAAACAACATTTTTAAAACTGTTGGTGCAAATGCAAAATAAGCCAAGGTCCCTGTTCTGCCACCAAAAACTAGTAGTGCACTTGAAACCAATGCCATGACCCAAATCTTCCCTCTTTTTGCCTTCTGTCTTCCAAATCTTCTCATTCCCACCATTTACATCCTTGAGCACATCCCCAAACACCAGGTCTCCTCTAAAACCAGTGTGCTAAAGACCCTTCCTTGAGACTGTTCTACTGCATCCTCTCCTGCAAACAGCCACCATTTGTCTTCTCCAAGCCTCCTCCCCCAAATCCGAGGAGAAAGGACCCGGCACATCCGGCTGACAATCCTCGCACACACCAGGGTCTGGAATCCCGGATTTGGAAGGTACATTGGCACAACTGTTCCCATGTCACGCACTGCCTGTCGCTCCCCAGGCAGGAGAAGGGAACTATTGAGCTCAGCTCCTGCATCTGTCCTGGGCTGGATCTTTGCAGTTCACTACTGGCCTTGTGTGAATCAAAGAGTGCGGTTTTAAAATTCAAGGGACCATTTCAACGAGCTTCTCAGCACTGTTCAGCAGCCACGAGAAATACAATTTGCAACCAAGCTTAGTCAGTCTCAGACTAATGGCCAACATACTCTGCATTTCTAATTTATCACTGCAAATTTACAAGTAAGTTTAATAAGTACTGTAAACACACAAGTCTTACAGATGAAATTGCTGTTTATAGAATGTCTGAAGCTGGCACAAGCCCAAAATACAGAAGCTGAGGTTATTTTGACTATAGATCCATTTCAGATCTGGGTTTTGATGTAAAGAGGCAAGTTGGACAGGTAACTTTGCTTCAGCAACCCCAGACACCCACAGAACACGAGCATCACCAGCATCCTGACACACAGACAGGAGAAGAGAGCAGCATCCTCAAGTCACAATTACATCTTTTCCTGCTGGGTTAAAGTTACTCACACAAACTAATGACTCCAGATGCTATTTCCATATCAGCAAGCACTCCTTCCAGGGCATTGTTTTCCATATGGCTCTGCACAAACAAGCTTCTGGAAAGCTCACAGTTATTTTCACTGATGGGAAACAGGAGGATAGGAGAAATACAGACCCATAAACTGCTTATATTAAGTTCATTTATTCCACAGGCAGTGCATAATTGCCATAAGACAGTTCACCTTGAGTCCTAACTTTCCACAAGGCCCTATGACAGTCAGCTTATTGCAAGTTCTACTTTTGCACATAAGGAAAAAAGAATTAGTGCCAACACCTCTGAAATTTGTGACAGGCCTAGGAAAAATGACACTTCCTTAGCCAGGCACTTTTCCTTTAAAAAAGGGTCTCTGAACTCACACATATCTCGCTAAGCAAAAACACACTGGGAATGTTCAAACATACTGCTCTCGTGCTGCCTGAAATCTCCCATCTCTGGGTTTCTGTTTTGGTTTTGTTCAAACTCGGCCTGTGAGCTTTAAGTGTCAGCCACACCTTCCACAGCTCTTCTCATGGAGAGAGATTTAAAAGTTGGACCACAGGGATCTGAGCTCTCTCTCCACAGCACTGTGTGGATAAAGGGCAGCACTATGCTCCTGCAATTACTATCGTTTGCTAGATTAATAAAGTCCAACTATCAAAAGGAGGTTATAATCTGTAGGTTCTGAGGTTAACAGGAGGATTTGATACTGCAAAGAAGTCTTTGAGTCTTGCCCCACAACATCAACCCTCAGACACGCACATCAAGGGCCTGGATCCAGCTAAACCAGCTTCCTTCCTTTATCTAATTTTAAAAACCAGGATGAAATGTTATAAACCAAAAGGCAAACTAGAAAACTGCTGTGAGAGAATCAATTCTCATCATGACTCATACTGTTAGAAGAGCCCCAAAACACTCTTCTAGAAAGAATACTAATTACTTGCATAAACCATGCAGAGAATGGAGAAAAAACAGAAAAATCCCTCTGGCGCAGGAATACTTGCACAGTAGCTTTTTGAGTTCAGGTCCTGTTAAAAACAGGATTTCTTAATCTCTTCTGCGAGTCCCACAAAATGCAGAAGCAAACTGTAAGTTGTTCCTTCTGGTGCGGATCACTTGGCTTTTATCCCCCCTTCAAAGGACTGGAGAATCTGGAGTTTGACTTGTGTATCTCATTACCTCCATCTACTGGCAAGAGCTGCTGCTTGTACGTGAAAACCCTCCATACCTATTTCATGTTCTTTAGCATTCGTTAAAAGAAGTTAACTTCAGAAATACTGGTATTTAAGTAAGTGACAGAGGAGAACACTAACAGTTCAACTGAAAACACCTCGAGGTACTGACCATCTTTACAGACCTCACACCACTATCTCCTGATGTCCAGAATCTAATCCTCCCTATCAGTGCATGGGATTTATCCTTGGATTGAAACTTAACAGCAGGAGTCTGCCAGAGGTACCTTCTCCTACTTGCTTTTAGTCTAAGAGTCAGCTTAAGAGATCAGTGTGATTTCATATCAGGCTGCACAGCCTTCAGTGGCAACACATTAGACATAAAATCACAGAATCACAGAGCTGTTTGGGGTGGAAGGGACTTGAAAGACCATCTCATTCCATCCCCCTGCTCTGGGCAGGGACACCTTCCACTAGCCCAGGTTGCTCCAAACCCCGTCCAGCCTGGCCCTAGACACTTCCAGGGATGGGGCAGCCACAGCTTCTCTTACCACTTAAGCCTCCGTTCATTTTCAAACAGGAAAGCACGATTAGCCTTCAAAGTTCTTACCTGCTGATGAACATACAGTTAATGTTACTGAACTTACTCAAGACTTAGGCCTTTTAATTCTGGAGGCTGCATTTCCCGAAGTGAGGAACAAAGCCCACTAAATGAAACACAGCCTGCCAACCTTCTAGTGCTGCTGCTGCCGAGCAGGAATAACTAGGAAGTGCAGCTCCTTGTCAGCACTGCCAATTACAGCTGTGAGTTCTCTTCCTGGGAACTGAAATCATAGGCAGTTTTACACCTGTGACATAAAAATGAGCTATTGCAAAATATATATTTTTTTTTAATAATCTGCAAGCAAGCATTACCCTATTTATCCTGCCTAATTCGAAGTCCAGGTTTGGCTGTGAACAGCAGTTCAGGTGCCTTCCTTACTGTACTGGATGTTTCCACCCAATCCGAGATGTGTATTAGGTCAGACAGTGAGGCAAAGCTTTACGTTTTCATCAACAACCAGCACTGGCTGGGAATACACTTAATGCCAAGTGCTACCTCTGAGAATCACAGAATCCCAGACTGGTTTGGGTTGGAAAGACCTTAAAGCCCACCTCATTCCACCCCCTGCCATGGGCAGGGACACCTCCCACTAGCCCAGGTTGCTCCAAGCCCTGTCCAACCTGGCCTTGGACACTTCCAGGGATGGGGCAGAAGAGTAACAGAAGCAATAACAGCTTCCATTTCAAAAAATTCCTGGGCTAGCACCAATGTCCCAGCTCTCAGGAGCACACTCACAGTCTCTATTCCTGCACACAGCCACATTCCGCCTGCAAAACAGTCCTTTAAAAGAAGTTAACAACAAAATAAACAACCCACTGCAAGTCAGACAAATTAAAAGATATTTTTAATACTAAATGAGGCTGGTAGTCTCCTAAATTTTGCTTCCCCGACATTAATTCTTACTAGGTTCCATCTTTATATGTGCCTGGAAACTTTCCTTATATTCAGCTGTTCTTTTTAAAGTATTACATTATTTTAAGACATCAAAACCATATTCTCCATCATCATGGCTAGGCTTTGCGAATGACGATTTGTGAAGGACTACATTCTAATGCAAAATAAAATGCATGCTTCCTTTTTAACCCAGATCTTCTTATGTAATTTATTGTAGTCCTCCCCATACCCAGCTCTCAGAATTGTCAGTAACCAGAAGGGGGCAACATTTTAAATCGTATGTAAAACAACACCAATTTTACCAAGTGCCAGTGCTGAGCTACTTGACGTGTTTACTCTTCCCAACTCGGAATCAGCACATTGTTTCCAGGCTCCTCACTTGTAATATTGCAAGGCAAATTTCCATTTCTTCTTTCAGCTTACAGCTCCAAGGATTTCCACGAGTGATTTGCTGTCCAACCTGGTTGTAAGCAGTGAATTAAGTATTTCTCTGTGGTGTGGTGCTGTGAAGCTTCAGTCTGAACACAACTGAAGAAACACTACTGTTAACCTGCATTATTTCATGCACTGAATTTAGAAATCAGACCTTTTCTGAAGCATTTTCAGATTACTTACCATAATGAGTTCCTAAATTAGGCTCAGTTTGCACAGCTGCCCCAGAATAAGCTTATTTTTTCATGCAACATACTTGACTTCCACGTTAAAGGCAAAATGACCATCCACTTAGGACAAGGGAAATGCAAAACCTTTTCATCTCATGATAAGTAACATGGATTTAGCTGTTCTTCGAAATTCAGCATGGGAAACATGCTCTGACCCAGCCAAGACAGTTCACCACAAAATTCTCTGAGACACTGTTGCTGTGGTGATGCCTCTTCGGGACTGAACAACATCCAAAACACCACTGTGGAGAACCATGGCAAACAGCTCCTCTGGCTTTTAAATTGCATTTTTTTCATTTGGGGAGAGGAGAGAAATGGTACCATCACAGAAATCCGTTTTCCAGAGAAAATTTGGATGTTGTCAATGAAAGTAAACCTGGAATTCACCAGAGAGGTCTGGGTTTCCTTATGTGGATGCCAGCAGGCTGCATTTAAACAAAACAAAACAAAAAAGAAGAAATATTTCCAGCTTGGATTGATCTGGGTGTGAGGAGTATCAGAATCTTCCAAAATTTAAGCCCAGTTTCCATGAGAACTAAGTACTTACTGTGTAAGTCAGGCTGATGTCTCTAAAATTCCCCACCGTTTCACAGGTGCATTTGAGTTTTAAAACCCAGTAAACTATTTTCAAGGTATGACATAAAAAAAAAAACACACCACTGAAATTTCATTTCGTAATTAAGATTTACTTAAGGGAAAAAGTAAAAATTTCAGAACAGGAATATAATTAAAAATAAAAAAAAGGAGATAAAAGTAAAGTCACAGAAGAAGTAGAAAGGCCACACCAGTTTACTAAATACTGGTTGAAATATTCAGTCCCAGGCTGATCTATCCCCACTAATCTTGGAGGAAAGTGAGCACAAAGTGCACTTTTATACCAACTCATGAATACCAAGAGCTGGGGACATGATGTGTCACAATTTTTCCCGTATGTCCAGAGAAGCTGCCCCTCAGTGCCGACTAATTATGCAGCTATTTTAGGGAATCAAAGACCACAAACCAAAGAGCTCATGAGCCAAGATCAAATGGCTCCATTTTGAACATGTGTGATCCCTCTCGGATGTTTTTCCAGAACTGCATTTCCCATGCAGAAGCTGCTTTAAGCAAAACATTCACACAGCCTGATAATTTAGAAGGTGGGTGTTTATTAATAAAATAAGCTTTCAATTTATCTTATTCTAAAATAAACTGAGTATGTAATTATTTTTCTACAATCATATATTAATTGACTGCTGAATTATGGCTTGATTTTCAGCTGAAGTAGCATCTCAGGTGTAGATACTTGGAATATCTGCTTCACTTCAAACACAACAGCCTCCATTTCTTCATTTATCAAAGTACCAACATTGCCATTATGTTCTGACTAACACACACACTTTTTTCCCAAAAAAAAGCACGTTCTTAACATATTGGGAGTTCATGATCAGGACTCGGATGGATTGTTCTTCCCTTTTGTATGTGGCACATACCTTATTCATACTCTCTTTCCCTGCTGTGTATTATATCCACTTTTTTACCAGGGAAAACCAACTACACTGCGAAGAGAATGCTGAATTTCCCATCAAGCTGTGTTCCCAGTTATGTGGCACACAAAAATATAAGACCTTCAAGGCCTAGAACCAACAAAAAGGTTTTTGGGATTCCAACTCCCTGGATACTCATTAGCAAGCAACAATTATTCAATGTCATGTTCTTGGAAGATGATTTCAGCCTCACCTGCCAGTTACCTTTGGAGTTTCACGGCACTGACACCACAGCAAACTCCCACCTCAACATCCTTCTGCTTCCAAAAGTCACCAGAATTATTGGTGTTTGAAGTCCTCATGTACCGACCAAACCTGCCTTTATTAACACACCAATGGTGAATGTTCCATTAACTTGCCATATCCCTATTTACAGAAGGTCATACCTGAGGAGACTGGAAAGGTAAAACCCCACAAGATCAACTGAAAATAAACACAGAATAAGGCCAGTGTTCACTTTCTTACCAGGTTATTGGCTCAGATCCTGAGAGCAACAGTGGCAAACGCTGTTTAGGCAAAGATTCTCAAACTAACACCATTATTCCTCATGTAGGAGATGATTCAAAACAGGAATCAGTACTTCACCTTTAGAGATCCTGAACAACACCTACATCTTCTCCTCTGCGCAGGTACAACCGACTAACCAAGAATGACCTGCCCACTGCACAGCATTTATCTTGCTGCTCTGTTCTGCCAATGGACACTGCTCACATAAATACTGTCTAGGTGAAGGAAAATCCACCAATCCATCATTCACTTGCCACTCTCCTTATAAGAGTATGATGAATATTGCTAATCACAGTAGAAACAATCCTGCTCAATCCCTAAGTGTGAAGTTTCCTCTATATTCACACGAGCAATGAGAATTGTATTTTCTTTTAAACATTACGCATGCTTATTAAAAACACTTTGATAAAATCGGAAGGTTCTTTCTCTCACTGAAGAGCTCCTCTTTCTTTAGCTTAATGCACAGTTTTCAGCACACGAGCACCTTCAATTAATCCTCAAAATTGCCCGGCAAAAATGAAATGCTCCATTTATTGACAAGAAGCTGGTGAGCATCAGGAAAATCCTACAGCTCCATATCTCATATTTTTATAAAAGCTGACACTGGATCACATTGGCTATGTTTGCAAACACAGGAAGTGCTATCAGCATGTACTTATATTTACCAAGAGCCCAGTTTTTTTCTTGTGTTATTAATGCTACACACCAACTAACATGTTTTGACTGGTACCAAGCTCAGCTGAGTTAACATTGTGCAGAAGTTAATTAGTGCTTAATGCCAATAGCAGAAAATGGAACAGTCTGGGGGTAGGATTTATTTAGTAGTTGTTGTTGCTGCTGCTGTGTTGGGGTTTTATAAAAGGTTTCCATGTTTTTGTCTTCACAAAGAGACTACTTGAAGCAAATGGTGAATTTTGTGTATTATCAGCTCCCTCAGCAGACAGCAAGCACTGCTCATTATCACCACTCCGGCATTTACTTCCACCCATTGCTCCTGGGATAACAACAATATGCCTGAGGCTTACAGCACATCTGAACTCCCAAAAAATTCCATTTCTTAATGTGGACACTCCATAAAGGAAAAAACCTGAAGATGCTCAAGAGCAGAGACATCAGTTTTTTTGTTATACAGATGGAGTTTATTGATCATTAATGACAAACTTTCCATCACATCTCATCTTCATTACTATCCACTAATTTAAGCAAACATTCAGGCATTACAGAGTCTTAACTATTGCCACTATATTTTCAGACATTTTCCATAAGAAGATTTCTAAACAGAAGCTCAAACTGACATCACTGCAGGATTGCCTCTGGACGTGGCACTTCATGCTCTGGTCTAATTGACAAGGTGGTGTTTGGTCCAAACACCCACTTCATGGTCTTGGAGGTCTTTCCCAACTTTACTGATCCCATGAAAAGGAACAACGTAATCACAGCACTCAGTTCTGCCAGCAGAGTGTTTCAGTTTGCTGCTTCCTACCTACCTAGTGACAAAATATAAGGATATTAATTGAACTCGGAGTTATTTAGACCACACAAGTAACTTCCCACTTCAGTCAGGGACTTGAACTCTTCATTGCAAATACTGAGACTCTGCTATGAACAGGTCGTTAACCTGCTAAACTTTGCTAACTCCCTCCCCTCTAAGAAAATACGTTTACCAGATTCTGATATACTCCATGTGTTCATTTTGGCTCTGTCAGGGGAAGAAGCTGTGCCATTAATCCACACACTTGGCTTCCAAGGATTTCTTACAGAATGGGGGGGTTCACCTGGAGAAGAGAAGGCTCCAGGGTGACCTCAGAGCCCTTCCAGTGCCTAAAGGACCTCCAGGAAAGCTGGAGAGGGACTTGGGATAAGGGCTTGAAGGGACAGGACAAGGGGAATGCCTTCCCACTGCCAGATGGGATGGGGTGGGATATTGGGAAGGAATTCTTCCCTGTGAGGGCAGTGAGGCCCTGGAACAGGTTGCCCAGAGAAGCTGTGGCTGCCCCATCCCTGGAAGTGTTCAAGGTCAGGTTGGACAGGGCTTGGAGCAACCTGGGCTAGTGGAAGGTGTCCCTGCTCAGGGCAGGGGGTGGCACTGGATGGGCTTTAAGGTCCCTTCCAAACCAAACCGTTCTGCAGTTCTACAATGGCTCTATGAACCCCTTTACCAGAACAACCCCAGTAATGTTCAGCCGATATTACCAAACCTCAGCCTGAGGAGAAACAACCTATTTTCATGACTCTCCATAACTGACTATGGACAACTGGTTAAGAACTGGAAAACTGACATCATCAGCTACACAATTAAGACTAACAAGATTGTTGGTAGTTTAAAATTGTGAAATACAGCTCCATATACTGAGCTAGGATATATCACAGTCATGTGAAATGCCAAAAATTCACATTCCCCACAACTAAAACTTTACTGCATCTTGTGACAGCAGTTTACACAAGAGACCCATAAACAGGGGAGCAAATACAAGTAAACAGCTTTGGGAAGTGAGGATTTTACTATGGAAACTTAATATTCACTCAGGGGAAAGAGAAAATTCCATGGACAAACAGCTTTTTTTAAACACTTCAGCAGGTAATGTATATTCTCCTTTTTCCAAAGCTTATCACAGTGTCTTCAGGGGGCTCCTATAGCTCTTTGCCACCACTCAAGTCTGACCTTTTTCTAAGCAGTTTTGTCAACGTGAGGAGGACAAATCAATTGTTAACAAAGACCCCTTTGCCAGAGGGCAAGGAACGCCAAGGGGAACTGGGCAGCTTACAGGACCCAGGGACTGAGACAAGGTCAGGTTTCCAGGATCTTCTCAAACTGAAAGCAGCCTGTTTTGAAGCCTGTTACAGATTCAGCGCTCATTTTGTTGCATCTGCTTGCACTGAAATTCTTCCTTTATATACAAGTCATGCCGAGCTGCTACTCAGATGTTTGCTAAGGGCTTACAATACTTCCTTTGGCAACAGGAATCCCAAGGGCATCAAGCAGTAAATCTCTGCCTTACCAATGCATTTATTCCAGACATAAGCAGAACAAGCATTCTGGGCAACAATGATTCAGTTCCAGATCCCCCAAAATTATCTGTTGATGCAGAGCTCACAGACATGAGAAGGAAACATGAAGTAAATCTGTAGCAGATTCAATCTCTCAGTATCTATATTGTAATAGGAAGATAAGGAATCCACCCGACTTCTTTCACTGATGCTCCCACCGAATCAGCCTCACAGAAATAGAGCAGGTCATGAATTTTCTGTAAGGAACTGTACAAGCCCATCAAATATTAAAAAGCACTGCAGATGTCTGCAGTCCTTTCTAAAAGCTTTTTTCAGACAAGCAAAGAGGACACATTAATTAATTAAATTAACTGTTTCTAAACACTCCACTTCTACAGATCATTACCTTTCTTCAGATGTTTTTAATAGAAAATTAGTCTGTTCCTCCAGGGTTTTCATTCCAGAGCTTCTCTATAACTATAACAGTGTTTGCTTATCCAGGCTTTCAGAAGACTTCACAGAACCCTCTTGCTTTGTGCACAATCTAAAGCAATAGTCAGTGAAGCTTTTCAGAAAGCCTCTGAGTCCAGTCTGCACAGCAGCCACATCTCCAGGTTATCAGTTACACAAGCAAAACCTTATATACAAAAAAAATTACATGCACTGCATCAAGAGCTTCTTAAAAATCATCAGGAATGCACATGAATCACTTCAGCTTATTGAATTACTGCATCTACCCCACAATACACTTAGTGGGGTTTCTTAAATTAAATCTCTTTCTGCCAAACACTTCTCCATTTCAAATGGCATGAGCTGAATATCTACAGAGAGGACTGAATTTTCTTCAGATACAGCTGCAAGGTACCTGTCTGAATAAGTCTGACAAGATCAACTTGTTAGTGTTGCAAGCAATCCCTCATTAGAGCCTTACTTAAAAATCAGTCGTAAAATGCCTTTTCCTAAATAGGTAAAGCACTCAAAGACATTATTCCAGAACAGAAACTGCACTGAAAGCTGGAAAACATCATCATACCTATTTCTGAAATGCCATCTCCTTTCAGTTCCTTTGCAGCAAATAACATCCTTTCCAAAAAAGCAAAGTGCAGAAATCACTTATATGTATCGATGCTGGTCCAAACGCATCGTCAGGACGTGGGTCCGAGAGGAATGGAGCTCTTGGAGGTGACACCTTCCAGCCGTCCAGAGACACGCAGCTCCTTTCACATCATCCCAGGCAGTCATTTGTTCCTCTTACATAACGGGCAGAACTCCCAGTGGCCAGAGCTCCCACACGCTGTGCAGGAAGAGGTTGCAGTTGCCCCGTGCCCACGCTGGGCTCTCCCATGAGCTGACCTAAGAGGCAGCAGATCAACACTTTGGGATCACGGCTCCTCAGGGCTTCTGAAAATAGAACACCAGCTGCTCTTGGAGTCCATGTGCTCCACATCCAGCACCACTGACCACGGCCCACGTGTGAGACCTCCTATTTCCTTAATGCCACAGCCAGACAGACTTACACCGTGCTCCATATCTGCCGAAAGGCTGCGGAGATCGACGTAGCTCTTAGCCTGATAACCAGGGGAAAGAATCCCAAACCAAACTCCGAGCGGAACACTGCATGTCAGCTGTGGCTCTGTCAGACTGTGGAAGTGAGGAGGCTGTTTCAGGCTTGGGGAAGCAGCCAAGCATGCTAAGAAGGGGAGACCCCACTCAGTTTTCCCAGCACTGCTGCAAAAGACCATTCTCAGGGCACAGACCTCACACTGCCTTCACAACTGGCACTGACACTTGTATCCAACAACATGAATTTGTCATGAATGGAGTCTGTTTTCAATTAATCAGATTAGCACCCCAGCTGTGAATACATATTCTCCAGAACCTTATTCTTGGACTGTGACCTCCTGTTATCTTGCACTATCATAGAAATTTAATCTGTCAAACAATCCAGTACAAAGTCCACGTAATTATATCCGCTTAAGTACAAATCCACACTTGGCAACAGGCCCTCAACAGATACTTCTTGTTCATATGTCGGTCAAGTTTCATTCAAGTAATTACAGCCTCCTCCTTACTGGAACAGCCACTGGTATTTGCAAAGTCTCACATTTCCAAAGCTCAAACAGGCAAGCCAAGCCTGGGTCTTCCGGTTTTCTGAACAGCAAATAGAAGCAGGTATATAAAGTGAAGATCACTGAGGCTCACTGTGCATCAGCCACGCTGTACTGACGTTAACAGGGATGTTCCATTAAAGTTCAGCACTAATTGGTTTGGCTACAAAATGCAGATCAAGCCAAGTCTCTTCATGAATTGTACTTCCTCCACTTTTACCACCTGTACTTTGTCCTCCCTCATGGAGAGAACTTGATCACTCCTTCCATCTTTCTGGGTTTAACCTCTGCATGCCTGAGATGTTCTGAAGTGGAACACAGGGGACCAGAAACAGGATAACTGCAAAGCATTAGAGGCACAATACAACCTAAACCAAAAGCCATACTCTATTATTTCTTACAAAAATCTCTTACCTAGGTGCTTTCTTCCATTCTCTTCCGCCTCTAATTCTCAGCGTGATGCTCGTGCGGATTTGAGCTCAGTTCAAAAATGTATGCATGCTACTTTAAGAACCAATTCTGGAGTATACAGCAAGAAAGTAAAATTGGACCTCAGCTACTTAAAATTGCACAAGGCTATAAGTTATCTACCTATTGCAATCAGAAAATCAATGCAGAGATCCCACAGAATTTAGCCTTCTGTTTACTCACGCCTCAGATTACAAATGCCCCACAGATTCTCTTCAATATAACCAACATTACTGAGCACGACTCCACAACTGATCGCAATCTCTATTTACAGTGGTTTTTAAAAATATAATACCACCTAACAAATACTCCTATTGCCTTCCATTTCTGAAGCTTTAAGTACAGAACACCGATATTTGTTACATAAATCAGATGAAACTGAATACGCCAGCCTACAGAAGACAGGCTCAATGTTATTCTACAGCCTGTTCCCTCTCATTCAGTTTCTCCTTATCCAAGCCTTAATAGTTCAAGTTTGGCTTTTTAGTTTCTGCAGCATAAGAGTCACGTCAATATGTTTATTGACTCAGAGCTACTACATATTTCCAGCTGAAACTGCCAATGCTATGTTTTCACCCACTTCAGGATTTTCAATTTACTCTACAATTATCACCATTTGGTTAATTTTGAACCCTGTAGAAAGGGTTTAGCAACATCATGAGTATGTTGCTTAATGTATTTTAAGCATTCATGACCAACTATGGAAGATTTTACAATTATTTAAGTCTAGGTCAAAACACTCTACACGTTTTTTTCAGTTATATCTGTTACTTAAGTAAACCATTTGTACTTTTGCGAGCATGAGATAGTGATTTCTCCCAGCATTAGTTACTAATTATCAGTTAAGGAAGTTAATTCCTACGTGCTGGAATTATTTTATATCTGATAGTTGAAACATTACGCTCTCCGCCAACCCAATGGAATTAAGTCCTCATTATTACTTAAAAGGCTTTCCCATTATTATAATCAGATAAATGTAATTCATCTGTTACTCAGCATTGCATATTAACTGCTTTTGCTGCTTGCTGGGTGTTGGTGATGCAGCAGAGGGTTGGTTTAAGCAACAGGAAAACACCTGCAGGGCTAATCCTTGAGCAACAGCTTCAGTTCTTCCCCATTCCCCCACCTTACAGCAAAGCTTGCTGTTCCATTTTCAGTACACAAAATACGACAGACAATTTATCACAGAATCGCAGAGTGGTTTGGACTGGAAGGCACCTTACAGCTGCCCCGCCGCCGCCATGGGCAGGGACACCTTCCATCAGCCCAGGTTGCTCCAAGCCCCGTCCAACCTGGCCTTGGACACTTCCAGGGATGGGCCAGCCACAGCTTCTCTGGGCAACCTGTGCCAGGGCCTCCAAGGAAAGAATTCTGGACAAACTCTTTCAAATTCTAAATTATCTTCCTTTTTCAGAGAAGCTGTGCCCCCACTACTCAAACACACAGCTCAAGTGAACAGGCAGCTGCACTGGGCCATTACAGCCCCAAAGGTCAGTCGGAATGAAACCACGGGATTGTTTGGAGATCTACTTCCCAAGTGCTTTTGTAGCCAACACCTCCAACCCTCATTCCCACAGAGGCCTTGGATGTGAGGCAAACCACAAAATGCACAGCCATGAACTGGACAGCTTCTCCTCAAAATACCTGAGGTTTTCACAGTGACCTAAATCAACCACACTGCCAAAAGTGAGCAACCTCCAGAGCCCCTGTCCCCGGCAGCCTAAGTGGGTCTTAGGCTACTGCTCAGTACAATCCACTCTGTGTCTTTATCTTTTTACGACCAAAGGTCCTATCTGACCTTCTAAAAGCTTAACAGGTGTAGGAGATATACAGATAGATATCTCTTAGTGTGTTATTCCAAAATATTATTGTTTTGCGTCCCTGCCCATGGCAGGGGGTGGGACTGGATGATGTTTAAAATTCCCTCCAGTCAAAACCATTATGTGATATTACGTAAAGGAAATCTGGTCTTCATTCCGACCTTGTTATTGACTTCGACTACCCAGAGTTGTTTCTTTTTTGGAGGATTGGTCACATTGTCTGTTAAGAGACTTGTGAGTGAAGGGACAGTTTGTTGCAACTCAACCCCCACTATAGTGAAGGATGAAGAATTTGTATAACTTGGTAAATATGCACTGTGTCCTAGACTCGAGTGAAATGAGATGGACCTTCCTGAAGTCAAACTGTTTTATGCTCTTCAGTGTTGGTGCTTTGTACGGTATAATGTAAGTAATTTTACAATTAACGGGTGACTGTGGTAATCTCTTTAACGTTGAGATAATTGCAGCACTTACAGGAGCAACTCCTGGGCAAAGCATTCAATTAAGTTTTATATCGGACAGTTGGCATTTTCTGGAAAAATAGTTCTTTATCCCAAAGTTCAGGAGCACTTGAGTCCCAAGTACATTTGACTGGGTCTCCCTGCACTCAATCCCTCTTCCCCTTGTCTGTCTGCACTACAAAATCCAACTGCTCCGTATCTGCTGCCTTCGTCAGTCAGTGTGGAAAACCACACCGTGCTGTGGAGAGGAGAATTCTGCCAACATAAACTTTCCATGGAGATATTTATCAGGAAATTTCACTGGATGAAAAAATAAGCTAATGAGGCAGCAGAGATCAGCCTTCCCATGATTTCCTAATACTTCCTTTTCCCTGGCTGCCCTGATGCCCAAGTGTTTGGGTAGTCTGATAACTGATGGCTGCAGATATACTCCAGTTAGAGCAGTAACCCTGCTCCAAAAGTACTCTTAAGCTTTTAAGAAATGTGATCTTGTATGCCAGTGAATAACACAGGATTTATATTTTCCGGTTTTCAGTACAAGTTAAATTTGCATCACAGCTTGAAGCATTAAGTGCTTGTGAGCAGAATGTCCAGTCCATAGGATGGCAGAGTAAATCCACGGGTTTTCTTTGCTGTAAAGGCAGGGGTGCTTAGAAGTTTGATTTTACCTTATCTTCTAAATATTCAGGGTTCAAATCACTTGGTGAGATTTTGTTTTTTTTAATTGTAAAAGTGCTCAGTGGAGATAAATGGCAATGGACAAATACAGTGCTGCATTTCTGTGAAGTCTCTTTCCATCTGGTTGTCTGGCTGTAGCCCTCCTAAAACTGGTGGTTTTCATGTTGATACTCTAAAATTCTAAATGCGTCCCTGCCCATCAAATATTGCAATGGTGAAAGACCTGTAAATTTTGACCAGAGTTCTCTGTGTTGCCCAATACAAGGTAATCTCATCTCTAACTCGGTGCTGTTGGATATTCAGAGTATGCAAACACGAGGAAGTTTTCTCTTGCAGAGTTTGTGTCCTTTGGAGTGTGAGGGACATCTGAGACAGATCCATGGGTACGACATTATTGACTTTTTTCCAGGTGGCTGTTTGTTGTTTTGTTTGTTGAGGTTTTTTTTTGAGAGCT
Organism: Cephalopterus ornatus; assembly: GCA_013396775.1. Lineage (NCBI taxonomy): Eukaryota > Metazoa > Chordata > Aves > Passeriformes > Cotingidae > Cephalopterus > Cephalopterus ornatus. The sequence continues at coordinate 139,755 of VZRE01005592.1, read as the reverse complement.
GCTGTGGCTGTACCAGTTTTAAAAGCAGATTTCAAGTTGCTCATTTAGATTTTCTAGCTTATATTGGTACTTTTTGCCTAGTACCTTCTGGAAATGGAAAACTGGCTTGGAGGTGTGAGTGGAACAGCACGTCTGCTGCTTTGACACTGTTGGGGAAGCCTCACTAAAGAAGTAACTTCCTCAGTCTGTGTGTATATTGACTGATGAGCATTGTTAGACATCAGTATCACTCCTCAGTGGTTCAGTAAAAAATGCTCTTCCCTATTAAGTTTAACCATCCTCCAGAAGACTTAGGTGAGGTTTAATGAGAACACATTCTGACTTGCTGCTGGGGAGCATTGGCCTTTTTAAAATGCATGCTGCTAGCAGCTCCTGCTAATTTTAGATCATGTGTTCTTGAAATGCCAGTAGTAGCTGCATACTTACTAAAACTGAAAATAAAGGGACTTTTCACTCCCTGGAAGATGTGTAAAAACCATGGTATTATGCAGAAGTTCTATGTTGAATTCCACCATGGTCAAGGCTCAGGAATTCTTGACTGACTTGCCCTTGGGTTCAGTTTCAGTAACTGCCCAGGCTGTGCAAACTTCCAGCAGCATAGCTGTGCCTGAATGCGTATTAAATGCAGCTCCTAATCCCGTGGGACAAGGGATCAGCACGTCAGAAGTGAACTCTGCGCTGGCATCCAGATGAAAATGTTGTAGGAATTAGTCTAACAAGTCAGTACGTCCTGGAAGTTGAACCATCTCACTGAAAACTTATTTCAGGTCACAAGAACTTGCTGTTTGCCTGAAAGCATTTAGACTTTCATTTGTCTTGAACCACAGGGAAGAATTACATAGCAGGTTGCTACTGGTTTATGTCTGAAAAGAATTTTGAATGATTCCTGCTTGGGTGATGACGCTGTTAGTGTGTAATGTGCCTAACATGACTGTTGCCTGCATTACTGCAGTTGCAAAACTTCACAGGTTTGCACGGGAGTATTTAATTTTCTTACTTTTTTTTAATGGAGACTTGTATTTCAAGACTGACAGTGAACAGGAAAGGATTGATGTCAAGAACAGAGCCACTGATACATCACTGGGTAATTTGAAAGGGTAACAACAAGACAAGTTTGGTGAAAGGCCAACACAGTGGATTTGGAGTGTGTTTGCATGTCTTTAGATTTCTTAATTCTGTGAGCTGGAGATGATGCCAGAATGAACCCCTGCCCTGCTGTCCTGCAGGAGATAAGCAGCTGTGCACTCATGGCTTGATCTTGATGGCAAGGTCAGGAGCAGCTCAGTGCTACAGCACCAGGTGACCATCGTCTCTGGCACGTGTATCTGTGTCACCTTGATAAGCCCCTCTGGGGCTTTACACTGAAAGAGAGTAGGTTTAGATTGGATATTAGGAAGGAATCCTTCCCTGTGAGGTGCTGAGGCCCTGGCACAGGTTGCCCAGGGAAGCTGTGGCCGCCCCATCCCTGGAAGCGTCCAAGGCCACGTTGGATGGGGCTTGGAGCAACCTGGGCTAGTGGAAGGTGTCCCTGCCCATGGCAGAGGGGTGAAACTGGATGAGCTTTAAAGTTCCTTTCAACCCAAACCATTCTAGGATTCAGGTTTGCTCATCCCTATAATTGTGCTGTCTGCATGTGCCTTGAGGGCTCTCTGTGCTGGGCTTGTGGTAGGCCTGGGCTATTTGTGTGGGGACAATGCCTGGAACCCCTCACCTCTCTCCAGGCTGAGCATTAAAGCCTTTATTAAACAAAAAAACCAAAGCAAAAACTTGCAGCTGTTTTCAAAGTTTTTCTGTGAAGTGGGGATAATGTTCATAATCTTCATGTTGTGTGACAGAAAAGTACCTGCTTGAAAAAGGAACTTGCTGCCTGTGTGGGGACAAGAAACTTGGGTAGCTGGGCTGATTTCAGGAAGCCTTGGAAATCACACTGTTCTCCTAACAGCAGGAGCTGAAGTGTCACTGTTTCTCCCGGTTTAAATGGGATGTGGGTGGCAGCCCGGGCTGCGTGAGGACAGGGTGGGTAGGGTAGGGTGCTGCTCCTCAGAGCCAGGGCTGCAGCCGTGGGCCACTGCCTCTGCGAACAGCCAGTATTTGTCACAGCACTTAGGGTAACCTTTTCCTCAAGTTACACAGAAAGAAACACTTGCTGTTCAGAACCGGTTTTTATTCCTCTCTGTCCAGGACAACAGGGGATTGACAGCAGGTGTTTGTAAATAGACAGGCAGTGTGTACTGAATGCCTAAGTCTGATCAAGCGCTTGATCCTGTAATCGCTTGCAGTGATTATCTTTACAAACAAATCTGCCAAATACTACATTATTTCCTAGAAATGCATAGCAAGCTATTGTGCTAGGCTCATGCTTGTTTGTCAACAGGAAAGGAAGTGTTTTCTTGTGGAAGTATTTCATTTGGCACTGGAGGCCTGGTTCAGTTGGGTTAGTTTGTGGGCTCAGCCAGGTGGTCAGGACACAGGAAGAGCCGTTTATATTTTGGCTGAGCTCTAACACTGCAGAAGGCACCAGTCTGTGGTTCAGGGCAGTAGCCGAGTTGGACACCTCCAGAAGCTTGTTCAGAAGGCAGAAGGGGCTCTGAGCCGTGGTGTGTGTGCTGATCAGGGCAGCCATCGATCTCCCTTGGCTGCCGCTGCTACTCTGAGCTCGTTTTTTTTTCTCAGGTTTTGTGGATCTGCAGAATTCCTGCACTCTTGAGTCATGTCTGAGATCGATTGTGACTGAGTCGCTTGGAGGAGGGTTTAGGCAAAACAGTGGTACTTAGGACTTGGTCAGATGTTTACTTGGCTGTAACTGTTGCAAGATAATAACTGCAATAATAAATATTGCAGAGAAACTGGATCTTACTGCATTTCTGAGCAGTTGTTATGAGAATGACTTAATTAGATTTCTGGGAAAGAGATGACTTTGAGCAGTCAAAGTGAAATCTAGTAAGTCATAATACGAGGAAAATCCTGTACTACTGTAACTGACTGGGACTTGGACGGGTTTATTTGTTTGTGTGCTTTTCAGGAATGACAGAATCAGGCTAATATTTATTAAACCTTGGCCTAGGAGCAGTGAGAATTACTATGGAGAATATCAGATGCTTCCTTTAAACACCAATTAATACAATATAAGAAACGAGCCACTGGGCTGATACTCATATCTGAATTAGTGTTTTCAGCTTATGCTTAGTATTAAAAAAGGAGTAACTGAGTGCCACTGCCTTAATGATTGCTCTTTCCTGCTTGGAGGAACCTTCTAATGAGTTTCCTACCTCCTTAGCACTAATAGCTGCTGATGGAGATGAACTGAGGTTCTCCAAAAGATCTCGAGGATGTTTTGGGCTTTTATTAGTGTTTATTTGCATGGAAGGGCAGATGAGGACTGAAGACGAAGAAGATGAAAAAAGGGCTGAGGACTGAAGTGGTAAGTGGGCAGCTGTCCAAGCTAATAAACACACTTGGGAAAGTCATTAGGGTTTGTATGGGAGGGGAAAAGTGGGGTGCATCTGCAGCCACTGGCTCAGGAGTTTATTTAGTGTGAGACAGATTTTATTGAAGACAGATATTCTTAGAGCATTGTAGCTCTATGCTGATGGAACAGGGGATGATTAACATGGTTGGTTGGTGGGTGGGGAGGAAATGCAAGAAACTTCTTAAACTACCAGGAGTTGTTGTTCCTGAGAGTAGGTTCCAGAGAGGGGAGCCTTCAGTTCAGCTTCAATTTACCTTAAATTGAACAACCCAGTTGAATTCAGCCTTTGCTTGTCTTTTTCTGCCTCTCCTGCCTTTTCTTCATTAGTGACTTTGTCATTCCTGACTAAAGCCATTGTGGAGTTGATCCAATATTTTCTCCAGAAATGAACTCTGTTAGAGGGAATTCCCCATGTTAGGAGGGGGGAAGCACTATGAGGCGTGGGCTGTGGAAGCTATAATTGGCTGTGCCAAATGGAATATGGACCAATTAATCAAATACAATACTTGCACGAATGTCCAAATCCTTTCTCTGGCAAATTCCTGAATTTTGAATTTTAGTGGGTTTTGGAAATAGCAGCATTTATTGTATTTTGCAATAAACTAGATCGGTCTCACTAGTTTGTTCTTATATTAAAAAAACAAAATGACATCACCTCCTTTTTGAATCTCTCTTTGTTCATATTGGGGGTGAATTTCTTTGACAGGCTGCTTTGAGTGAGACATGCTCTGGCAGGCAACTTCAAAAATAGAGCTCTGCTAACAGCCAGGTTTTAGCATAACAATGGCTGATGGATGAGAACTGTGTTGAAATGTTGACATGAAGAATAAGCCAGGATGGTGAGGAAAGGATCTATAGCATGTATAGATGTAAAGCAAGGGTGTGTAAAATGTAAAGAAAAATAATACAATTTCATGGAATCATAGAATGTGAAGGGCTTGGATAGGGACCTTAAAGCTCACCCAGTCCCACCCCCTGCCATGGGCAGGGACACCTTCCACCGTCCCAGGTTGCTCCAAGCCCTGTCCAACCTGGCCTTGGACACTTCCAGTGATGGGGCAGCCACAGCTCCTCTGGGCAACCTGTGCCAGGGCCTCAGCATCCTCACTGTAAAAAAACTTCTTCCTTAAATTTAAACCAAACCTACCCTCTTTAATACCATCCCCCCCCTTGTCCTATCACGATATACTCTTGCAAAAAGTCAACCTCCGACTTGCTTTTCGCTTTGAATAACTGCAGACACCAGCAGATACTTATGGAAGCCACAGACACTCCAGTGAGCAGTGCCGTGACCCCCACTGTGTTAAGCTCAGAGCCCTACACGTTGAAATAGCCCAAACAGACTGTGTTGTGTCCTCATTCAGCACTTCTTTGTACGATAAATTTCTTCTTGCTGAGAACAAAAGTGGTGTTGAGCTGCACACCTTGTACAACCCTAACGGTACTGTGACTTGCACAGAAAGGAAAAGCTGCCGTAAAGACGATACATAACAGCATTTTGGCAAGGTTAATTAAAACCTTCCACTGCTGATCACACAAGCCACTCCATTTCAACATATTTATCATCAGCTGCAGACAAAGGGAACACGCACACACCTCCCAGAGAAACTGGTTTGGGTTTGTTAGAGCCTGCAAGTTGACAGCCTATCGAGCAGTTCAGTAGCAGGAGCTCCCGTGCATCATCCCACCTTTCTGCTGTTCCTTAAGGAAAAGGAGGTTTAGGTGTAAGACAGCAGCTCACTGACTAGAGCCAACAGCCCTCCGACACCTACCAGCTTTGCAGCAGCAAATGAAGTCTCACAGACTCGCCTACTCTAAAGCTACGCTCTCAGAAGATCATCAAGATCTACACCTGTTTTTAGCAAGTTTATACTCTGTGGCTCCACTTTACCACAAGCCTTTCACTTTCTAGTATTATTTTCAGCTAAATCCAACCTGGGAATCCAGCAGCACATCACCTCATTTTGAATTCAAGTTGAATGGAGTTTGCAGTAATTCTGAGGCACAAAGAAATAGAGAAATATAACCCTCAGGTTACAGGCTTTGCTTAGCTGATTAACTTGGAGGCTTTACTCTGCAGGGGTTTAAAGAGAATTAAAATAAAAGCTTAATTTTGTTCCCCAAAAAGACTCTGCAGTAACTTTATTTATTATTAATCAGGCCTCATCTGCTCCATACATCTTTTCCATAAGATTAGTAATCAGCCACATGTTACAAGATGACAGCAAATCCTGTGTCCTTTGTCAACATAAAGCTCTCACGTCCTGAAGAGTAAACACACAGCACAAGTTATAGCAGTTTGTTTCCTTTCATGCAAGCTGGTTGAGACACTGCATGAAAAACACCATTGTTACAGAACACAGATCTGATTTTGTACCTCAATTATTTCATCTTACATCACAATTTGTCATTAGCAAAGTACTTTACCTATTCCTTCTAATAAGTATTCCCCTGTCACTTGACTGCAACATAAATACAAATAACTTAATTAACTGTTCTTTTCAGAAAATTAATACAGTACTTTTTAATCTGAACACTTAAAAGTTCACTGCAGATTCATACATTTCCTGACAAGTGGATGGAAGACACAATTTAATCAAGTGTCATAGTTTACTTACAGTTAAAAATCTCTGCTTTTAAATCAGCTGCTCATTATTACAGAGTTCATAGAACTGTCTAAATACAGAGATCAGCCTGAAAGTTGGCAGTCACAGAGACAAGAAGCAGAACCAGGTCCAGCATCAAAGACCATCCCAGCAGATGGAAGTGATAATCCAGAAGCCTTCAAAATTTTCTCAAGTTATGTCACTTTAGTTGATGCCTCTAAGTCTCCCAGAACAGCTGCTGGTTTTTGAGTATTATGAGAATTTGGCTTCTTTTTAATTCCAAACGCCAACAGCCTGCAGCTACTCCAGAAGTTTGTTAGAATAAGAGCAAAGTACACTGAAGCTTCTATGTTCCAATGTTTCAATGGCCTGTTTGTGCTGCTTGGAGGCAAACACAGCACGAAATGACTCTTGCAAGTAAGGAAACCCCCGACTATCCCACACCTCAAGTGTATATAGCTATCTTGACTGTTAAAATCCATTTTTACAGCTTCACAGGAATTACTTACAAGATGTTACGGTTAAAAAATAAACCCCAGCTCTGTCCCAAGGTGATAATTTCGCATCTCGCGTCACTCAACAGCATCAAAGCTTCTGCTTGTCCACCTTCCCAAGGAGAGGATCAAACCTAATACAGTTCTCTCACAGACTGCTCCCATGTATTCAAATTCCATTTGGGAATGGAACCACTCTGGTTTTTTTGTGCTCAGGACAAGCCCCCCTGGATATAAACTATTTTAGTACCTGATTGAACTGGAGCACCAGCAGCAACCACACTGAGCTCTCCCAGTTCACTCTGGGGGATGCAGAATGGCTTCTGCAACAGCTTGGCCACAGCATCCAACACACAAAACCCACCCCGGACGCCAACAAACGAGCCACCAGCACTAGTACAGAGGCAATATCTTCCAGATGCTCACTGGACTATCTTCTAACACCAGATTTCATGTTCTGCTTTAAAAGACTGGACTAGAATTAGACAACAGACACCCCAAGGACACAAGAGTGGTTAGCAAAAATCAGCCTGACTACACAGAGAGTCACAGGGCAGCAGAGGGCTTTTCTGGCACCATGCACTGTTCTCCACACACTATTCCAAGTGAAACCTGCATCTAAACCACTGTCCAGGGAGCATGTTCCCCCAAGGACAGTAAGTGTTCTGTCTCAGCTCACATACCTACTTAGGAACTCTTTATTGCCTTTTTACTGATGTGATCAACATGTTTGCAGAAGCAAACAAGAGACTGGTGCTGAGGCAATAAGACAGCTCATATTATTCATGAAGAACAGAATAATACAGCTATTCCATACCTGTTTGTAGCAGGTTGTTGGTTTTGGGTGTTTTTTATTTTTGGGTTTTTTTAGTTACAGCCTCAACGATCTTGTTTTCAAAAGACCTAACCCCGTTTGTACTTGGATCTATTTAACCGCGTTTCATTTACCTGACGTGTCACTCAACAGCTTCTATCAAATATCACCACTTACCTTGCAGGCAATATTCCCGTGTGCTGAGGAGAGAAACAGTATGAGAATTACCCCAAAGCAGCTGCAGAATGGCAGACAGCCCAGGGGAAATGGCTCAGCATTGCACACGGTTCCTCTGACTGCACCTTGCACTGGAATTACAGAATACCAGACAACTTCTAAGACACTTCAGTGTTGCTTTCTTCCAAGACGATGATATTTGTACTCAAGCTTCTAGCAGGTAGCTGGTTCAGCCTGAGTACAACACCTTATTTACATACCAGTTGAAACAATAATAACCTGAAACACCACCAGTAGGCTACCTTGCTCCCTACAAATTCTGGCAAAATTAATTTTCTCTATTTATCTACCAAGTTTTTAAAAAGCTTCTGGCCTAGTTAGCAAATCAGGGGATATAGATGTGAGCTTTAATTTTAATAGCATGTCATTACCTAACATCAAGTAATCCCTAAAGGGACATACTTGCACTTTTTAGGTCACTGAGGTCTTTTGCCTCTTGCTGTTGACAGCCTATATTCAAATCACAGCCAAACACCTGTATTTAAATGGGTTTTTTCTTCCAAACTAATTTCTTTGAGCTGTCTGTAGTCTCATTTCAGCACTTCCTGTGAAAGTAAGCCAGTAAGGCTCAAATTGGAAAACTTGATGTGATTAAATGGTCTAAATCACCTTGAAATATTAACTCGGATATAATGTTCATTTTGTCTAACACCCACTTTAATGTAATGTTACAGAAGCAAAGAGAACCTCCCCACTCACAGAGAGCCTGCACAGTTCTCAGTACTGAAGAATCAGCTTCCTCCTGGAACAGCTTGTGCCTGATTTAAGGAAAGGTAAACGTCATCTCTTCAGGCTATTGCATTCCATAATCTAGCATTAGGATTTTCCCTATCAGACCAGAAATAAAAGCCCTCTGGTTTATATTAAATTTCATTGGTTTGCACAGTAAGTAAAATACTCAATGCTCATTTCCTTTACCAGGATCACAGACAGTAAAAATACCTTTATTATTATCCCAACACCACTGCATGAATTGTCTCTGGTTTTTCTTTCCTTATGTTTTCCCACTGCAGTTTCTGCCGCACTCTCATCAACACCAATTCAAATGGCACAGCATGTCTTTCATTATCTAAAACTGCACAGACAACTATCACAAACTCTATCTTCACCATATAGAAAACAGCAATGTCAAAGTTATTACTCTATAGATAATGGTAATTTTCCAGCTTAAGGGGGGAAAACAGCATACTCTGGAAAAATATTTTTTCCAGCAGTTGTTTAAACACCACAAAGAACAACAATGAGACTACATGAAAGCCACTGAATTTTCCCTTTAACGTTACAGTGACTAAAATGGACCAGCACTTGGATTAGGCATTTAAAGGAAAACAGGGGCCTCCAGTTGTTTGCTCTAAAACACATGTAATGCTCCATCTTAATAGCTTTTGTCAGATAATTTGGAGGAGATTAGCAAGTGAGCAATTAGTACATGCAGTTCACATCAACTACCACACCAATTAGCATCATAAATCAAACCAGCAACCCTCTGACTGAATCCTATTATGTAGCAAGCAAGATGTTCCAGTAAGGAAAATATTCCCAGAAAAGTAATGTCTTTTTGGCTCCTGACCTCAGCTAAAATACCAATTTTAATGTGCAATGAAGCAATTATTAAGGCAGTTGTCTGAAAATATTGGCCACCTGGCTGCCACTGTCACCCCCACACCAACAGATATCCCTACTTAAAGTTATTTTTCAACGTAGGTCAGTGGCCAGGTCCCTCCACCCACAAACTCATGTACTGATACACATCTCTATGCTCTTAAATGCTGACACCTCACAGCGGTGAAGCATATTTGAAGCTTAATTAATGCAGGTTAAAATTAGCCTCTTGTTTTGCATGAGAAAAGTAATGAAATGGGACTAAACAGAGGAGTCGCCTCAGGGTACAGGGATCGTTTTCCATGGCTTGTTTGGGCTCCTCCCTGCTCGCATTTACTCAGCTCCTAGGGTGAACCGAGGGATTCACGTTCAAGGAACACAGAAGTGATAAACGACTATAGCAAAGCCCCACTTGCACTCGGGCTGCACCACAGATCCTGCAGCCACAGATCCCGGTGGGATTCAGAGCGTACCAGCAGCACTGTCAATTTTTACAGGTTCATCATCCATCATTCGTGTCACTACCCTGTGCAGGGGGGCTCAGAAGCTGGCCCAGGGACCCACAGAAATCTTTCAACCCCAAGCCTGAACAGCAATCCAAACCAAATTTGCTGAAGGAAAACTATTACTCAGCTTTATCCATGGTAGAAAGAAAATAATCCTATTAATTCTTTAGCAATGTATTGAAAATACTAACAAAGCTTTACTACGAAAGCATTTTTAAACTTTACTACATCATTGATTTTATGTTCATGACAGCAAAGCAACATTATCTTCCTTCACTGTCATTATTTATTAGCTTTGATAGTTGACAACTGTACCCTTGGCAGTACAACCAATATCATCTTCTGGCTAGACACAGAGATGGTGCAATTCATAACAAAATTATTTGTAACTGCTTTATCACAATTCTCACAATCAAATGCCCACATCTGTTAGGATTTTCCCCGCTACCATTCTGGTTTTAGTGCTAAAGAGTGATCCAAACCAGAGATACAGAGCCCACCTTTCTCCCAAAAACTCCCCATCTGCTTTATAACCCACCTCTCCCGAAGCCACAGCAGCAGATATTGAGCCACGTGTCACTTTGGTGATCACGCACTGCTCCCATCTCTGACTTTTGCTTAGTTCTTATCAGGTCAAAATTGTCATGTCCTGTCACCTCTACCTGATTATAAACACCTTCCAGCTCTACAGATGAGCTGTATAACGACCATGAGTTTAACAGGACATAAGCATCGGCTATTATCTCCTCTTTCCTCATCACAAAGCACTTGGTCACCGAAGCCAAACTCATACATTAAGTTTACAAAAGACAAGACATCAATATTCAAACCTAAGAATTCAGTGGCAGCTCAATTGCTCCTTCTTACTATTCCAGCATTGCTAAAGGCTTAGTTGCCAAGAGATCCTTTGCATCCTGCAGCCAGCTCAGCTTCTTCACAGCGACACAGGCAATTTGTTAAGCCTAGTCCATGGCAAGAAGCGCCATCAGTTCCTACTGCTATAGTTGGTTTTCTTCACTGCATTAGTGCTACAGCTGCCACTTGAAGGCTGATGGATGACCTGATTTTTGCCTTTGTGACATTAAAATTACTATCAAGCTTCCAGCCACCTCAAAGAATTCGACTGAATGACTAACCCTGGCTGTAACAGTGTAGAAAGCAGGCGGGAAAAAGGGCCATTCCATCAACTTGCACCTGCTAACCCAGTTCAAAGCATCAGATCTAAGCTGCAAAGCCACAATTGTTTCTATGCTTTGAGAACACTCAGATCCTTTTCATCGTGGAGTTACGAAGCTCAAACATTTCACTCACTAAGGATCTGGGCAAGTATATTTAAGATTCTTTCCTGGACCTGGAGATGTATTTCAACTTCATGTTTTTCACAGCCTCGGATATTTCAATCTCCTTCCACACTTCCTCAGTTAGGGAGAGTTTCCCTGAGTTGCCTGGTATCTCTGAAGAAATTCACTGTCGGATGAAAAATGGCAGCTATCAAAACACTGATCATTTGCAGCAAGGTCACCCTCCCGAATCACAGAATATCCTGAGCTGGAAGGGACCCACAAGGACCCTCCAGTCCAACTCCTGGCCCTGCCCACGACACCCCAACAATCCCACCCTGTCCCTGAGGGCGTTGTCCCAACGCTCCTGGAGCTCTGGCAGCCTTGGGGCCGTGCCCACTGCCCTGGGGAGCCTGGTCAGTGCCCCACCACCCTCTGGGGGAAGAACCTTTCCATGATACCCAGCCTAACCCTGCCCTGGCACAGCTCCACGCTGTCAGAGAAGCTGTAACAAAAGGTTCCATGGATCCTGGGGTAAGAAAAAAAAAAAAAGGAGATATATAACATCTCTTCAACATGCACACTGAAACTTTCAAGTCCAAAACCAGGTTACTCTAAGCAAGCACAGAACTGTCCATCTGTCCACACACTGGCCATCCCACTCCACCCTTTAGGTACACACATAACAATGAGGGCACCTTCAGTTCATCAACTTTATTATCCCAGCAAAGCAGGTTTGATGAGAGATGCCTGTTAACTATTCCAGGCCTCAAGGCTTGCACTCCACCTAACTCCATGGTGAGGAACAGGCTCTGACAGCACAAAATACAGAAGTATATTGATGATTCTATATTCTGTGCACAAGCTATCTTTCGAATAGGAAACATTTCATGAGATACATAAACATGCAAAGCCAGTTAGTTATTCAGACAGGCAGCTGCAGTCTAACATCTAATCCATCATCCTGCTACGTTTGCTTTCCATGTTCCTACAAATTCCCATGCCAGCCACCTCCTCCTGGAAGGTCCCGAGACACCTGTCCTGGGTGTTGCACCAAGTGCTGCAGAAAGCTCCTGGCTCCCGAGGCGTTAACTCGGGCACAACAGCACCTCCCAAGTTAATGGGATCCATTTACCAGAGGGCACCCCAGTGCCAGGCTTTTAGCATATGTCCTCTGGAGAGCACAGTTGCTGTGATACCTAAAAGACAGGATTCCTGGCTGCTCTCCTGAGCAAGGGAAGCTGGAACTGTAGGATAATGGATATCTCCCATTCAAACCCACTGTATCTGTGTAACAAAGTAGTGTTGCTACAAAACCCTGCAACAGTGACTGCCTTGCTCTGTCTGTGCTCCTTCTGGTTACCTCACTGAAAAATACAGTTGCCAAGTACAGAAACAGTGGCATAATAGAAGATTTACTAACAGGAAGAACTTCACCTGCAGCCTTAGTTTAATAGAAGATGTAAGCACTACCGAGTTCAAGTCAAGGCTTCACGTTAAATTGCGTTGAGCACTGATTTGGTCTAGGCTATAAACAGTTCTTCAATCCCTCTACAAATAATGAAAAAAAAAGATGAAATATTTAATTTAAGCTTCTCACGGACAAACAGAAATACAAAGAAATACAGCTAAAGCTACACATTCGGTTGTGGTGTTCTCCAGAGGCCCTTTGCTTGCCTGTATCTTTCTTCAGTATAGAAGGGGAAATTACCAAACAAAATAGTTGTCTAAACATAACGTTTACATTCTTTATCCAAATATGTAAACTAATGAAGTTGCTAAAGGAGACACTGAATTTACACATTTCACACACATCAACCCTGTGGTTTTAGTATTTGCTTCATGAAGTGGTTAAAAGAAGCTTATTTAAGCAATAAGAAAGAAAACTGAAAGAACAAGTAATTCCCTGGCTTAGAAATGCACTGCCATCTTAACAGCCTTTCATCTGTACCACTACACAGGCTCCAAATATATTAGTCAGAATTCTGAAACGGCATTAATGTGCTCATACTGATTAAGTAATACATATGCTTCCATCCATTTAAAAAAAAAAAAAAAAAGATATTAAATACTTCTAGAGGGCTTTGGAACTGCCAGCTGCCCACAACGGACTCACTACCAACAAGGAAACCTGACAACCTCGCTGTTTCCACCTTGGAATTGGGAATTTAAGATAAACTTCCTAAGAAATCAGAGATTCCCAGCAGCCAAAATACATCTGAGTGAGACAGCACTGCTACCTGATTTCTAACGTGTGTCACAAGATTCATGCAGCATTTATAACCTTATCACCATTGCAACAGAAGCACAAATCCACTGCAAAGAACTTCGGATCAAAAGCTCTGTCCAGAGGACTAAAGTAGTTGAAAAATCTTTCCTTACAGACATAAGGGAATCCCAAGTTAAAAATCACTCTCATTTTGACTCTGTTGGCTCTCTCAACTACGCCCATGTCTCTCTTGTCCTGGGGAGCCCAGGGCTGCACAGAGCACTCCTGGTGCTCTCATCAGCACCAGGAAGGAATTTATAGACTTTAAGAAGAAAAACAAAACCCAAACAAAAGTATCTACACCCCATCAAGGCCAGGCATGGGGGAAGGAACCCAGGCCAAGCTGCTCTCCCAGAGAGGTACAACTCATCACACCAGTGCTCTCAGCTGGGAAGGGGATGCTCCCAGTACCACTGCACCACTCCCAAACCAAACTGAGACTTCAAGACAGTGCTCCAGTGCTTGGGATCTTTGCCCTTCACCCTCTGTTCTCCTGGCTCGGGCAGGGCACCTGCTCACCCTCACCACGGTGCTCCACAAGTACCTCTCTCTCCATAGAGAGATGACATCCATGAAACTGTATTTAAGTCCTGAGGGTACAGAAATCACAAAGGTCTGGACATCCGACATCAGCAGCATCTCCACTTGCCCACATCTGGCCCTGTCTTTGTTCAACTATTTCATGGTGTGAGGAGCAATAATACAAAAGAGAAGCTGAGCCACAGCTGCCCTCCAGCACAGGTGACATGAAGTACAAACAGTGCTTGGAGGCAGTCAAGGACAAAAACTAATAACAGAAGACAAATCTCTTACTCCCACAGACGTCAGGATTACCAAAACTATTTAATACAATGCTTTCTCTCTCAGGACAGAAAACTTTATCCACTGTAGATTACTAAGCAATCATTTCAGATTTGTTCCACAAGCGATGTAAAGCCGCGTGTACGAAGGTCAGGGAGGAAACCCTTCACATAAAAACTAACAACTGCAGAAAGGGAGGTCTGAAATGCACTGTCAGCAAAAGGTCACACAGTTGAGATGCAACTGAGTTCTGAGATTTTTTGGAGCTTACATTACCTTTTCTTCAAAGACTTGCCAAAAATATCAGCACTGCCATTCACCTTGCGTATTGGTAAGGACAAATCCAACTCCCAACGGTGACGCAGTGGAGAATAGAGCTTCTGGGGAGAAGCTGTTCAACTGCCTGGCACTACTCCAAACCCCTATCATTACCCAAAAAAAGTGTGGGGTTTTTTTACTTCACTTACAAACATACTGGAACCTGACAGTTGTAAGTTCATCCCTTAAGTATTAGCCATTAATGACATACTCCATATTCCTGTATCAGTTTTCACAACATGATCCAAGACACAAATCCTTTCCTTCAGGTGGCAAGTTAAGATTGAGACCACGTCTACCTCCAGTGCTGGATAATATACCTAACTGGAAAATAAGTCTTGTAAAGACACTTAGCTCGAGCACCGATGTCACCTTCCAGAAGCCACAACTGTCACTTTGTACTTAGCTCAGGACAACGCACAGCACGAACACAGCAACCCAGGTTCCAAAGTGTTTCCTTTTCCCGAGGGCCTGAGTTGAGCCAAAGCAAATCCAGTGTCCAATCCACTGGATTGCCAAGTGCCCCCTCTTCCCAGGGAGTAAGACTCATTTGCCAATTTAAACAGGAGCAAAGGCAGCAGTGTGTATACACAGCAGCACGGGCTCTTGGATCAGCATTGTTGCCTGCTGCTTTCAGCTAATCCCCCAAAGCAAACGCTGGGAGAAGCCCTGCACGCTCCCTGGAAAACCTAAAGCCTCACAACACACTTGTTCCAATAACATCAGCTGATCCACAGCAGGTCTCCTTCTTTGCCTGGGGGAAATAGAAGTTCTCCTCAGAAGTTAAGGGTTCAAGGCTTTCCTCTTGAGCTGTAACTCTCATGCGCTCACTCCAAAGCATCTGATGCTTCATCCTGCAGTTTTTGCAGAGAATAGCAACAAAACATGTAAGTTAAAGCCAGAAAGCACAGTCACTTCGACTTGGAGTAAGACAAAAGTAACTTAAGACACAACTATCAAACCTAACTTTTAGTTTAATGTGTGAGAACAGTTAATATCAAGCATTTGAATCTTGGTGGTTATTCACACACTGAAGTCTACTATCTTCCAGGTTAAAAAGAAATGTCTTTCCATTTTGATATTAGCCACTGATGCTTCAGGTATGTGGCCAGATTCCCCATGCCTGAATCACACAAATTTAATCTCCCAGCAAACCGACATAAAAAAAAACCAACCAAACAAAAAAAAGCACATTCTCATGTTCTGTTGTGCTCTCCCTGAAATCTGAAACAAGAGAGATGTTTGGAGAATCACTTTGTACCTTCTGCCATTTTCTCCCACTCACCCACTCCCCCAGTGCATCTTGCACTGCCCTGAGCAATAACTTCCAAACGGACAATCTCTTATTTTCCCTAAGACTTAGATTATTCCTTGAGTCCCACTTAATCATTTCAAAATTCAAACTGCCATTTACAACACCCTTTTTTTATTAACAGAAAAACAAGCATAAAAATCACGAAATGCACACAGCAACTCACAACTACCTGATGTCTGGCAGGGCATTTGTACCAATTAAAGCAACAACCTCCCCGTAAATTAATAAATAAATACATACAATCAGATTTCCTCTTCATTTAGAGGCGGGGAATAAAAAAGACCCACAGATACTACAGGAAACATCTTCAAATTGCTCACAAGGCAAACTGAAGCCAGTGTCTTAAGTCTGGCCGTTTAAACTTTGTTTTACTCGTAGAGGATCCAAGATATTTCCCATTTTGGCAGGCTTGCTGCTGTGGAGGACAGCAAACCACTTCAGATGCTCGACACCTGCTGCATGTTAGTAATAAGTGTATTAATACATGTTTTTACAGGCTGCTAATAATGTCAATGTCATCTTGGCTAAAGTGTTTTAAAATCCTTTCATGAAGGACTAAAAACTAAATATTTCACTATTTTTTCCTTGGTTTTCCATCATTCTTAAAGCTTCCTAACAGTACAGTGCTGGTCTCAGCCTGATGACAGAATCTGGAACTGACCTCCTCAGCTTTTACCTCCCATCACACCTGGAAACTCCAAGGTACTTCCAGCAATTTAAAAACCACTGAAAGCAATTCATATTTTCCACTCCCTGTTCATAAGCATATACCTGATACAAGGAATGCTGAATGTTGATGAAGTACTGATGTTGTGAACTACAGACCGTGTAAAGGCAGATTTTACTGCAGTAAAGGCTGTACTAATAATACTAGTTACACTGTTCTAAAACCAATATAACAGTCTAAATGACAGCATCTAAAACTGGTTGGCTCCTTAGTATGAATTTCATATAAAAAATACAGCACAGAAGTATATGCTTTTAAACTGCTGACTTTGCAACTCTGACAGGCAAGAATCTGAAAGTAACTGATTTTTAGCATTTTTATCCACTGAGGAAAAAATAATGAAGTGAAATATCACCCAGAACTGTTTTACCCAGTATCACAGGAAACTTCGAGCAATACAAGGCAAGAAACCTCTGTGCAATAAATATCGACATGTCAATTTAGGACCCAATTTAGCAGTTGCTCTCTTCAGATTACACAGAACTCGTGTACTTGAATATAAAGAACTGCCACTGCTGAAAGAGGAGTTTTAATTTCACATTATTTTAATAGTCACTGGTCCAGCAAGGGTGTGCAGACACTGCTATAGCAGAATTCCAAACCTAAAGAGGGTTTTCATGGCCATTAAAATCTGAAGTGCTGGGAAAAGAGTGCCACTCTACACTGGAAAGAAAATTCTGAGAAGCAGTAATAGCATCTCTCCCTCACTGAAAGAGTCCCAAATTGCTTTAGACTCCAAACATGTTCTTCTCCAGAGCTGTCAAACCTCTCTTGAGCAGGAAAGCTAAATGTGAGCTGTTCGAGGAGCACGTGTTGGTTGGAGTTTGGGTTTAAAGCAGCCTGAACTAACAAGACTATGTCCTGTTCTCTACAGGCCACAGCTCTCCTTGTGCTGGAAGGAGCTATTTCAGCAGAAAGTTACTCCATGTTTTCTCACACCAGCCACACACCAACCACACTATGATTCCTCCCTGCCAGGGAACCTCAAGTACCTTGAGTCCAAGAGGTTTTGTGATTTGGGGGGAATCAGAACAACACTAAATTTTTTGCAGCAAAAGTGGAATGCAACCACCACTAAGCAAATGTCTGTTTTTACCACACACATTTAAAAGCTGCCATCAGTGAGAAACAGTTGGACAAAGGAGGTTTATCAAAAATACAACCTGGTGGAGTTATAATCTAAAGGAGTGAGGAGTTGTTGCTTTTACTATGCGCAGTTTTTAATATTTTAGAGCTAGTTGTAAGAGCCTTCAGAACAGAAAAGACATAACATATACTCCTTTTCTAGATAAATCTTCGCCATCCATCAGAGCTCCTCCTGCTCTCACGACTCGGTGCCCAATGTAAGTTAGACAGCAAATTGTCTGTGAAGATTTTACTCATCAGCTCTGCTTTTGAAACATGTTTGCAGGCTGCTATTTTGGTTTTCAAGTCTTTGTGATTGACAAATGAGCTGAGCTACAGTTAGGTAACAGAAATCATTACTACATGAAAAGACTAACACAAGTCACATGCTAAGGAGATAACTACATGCAGTGCTTCCCATCTTCCTCCCACTGCCACACAAACTGGGAACATCACTATAGCCCAAGCATCATATTCAAGAAACCTATTTTTACCACATACACATGTATTAATTACCACTTTAAAAAATGTCCTGCTGAAGGCATCATCTATCCTGCAGAAATCCAAACACTAGCAGCACGGAGACAGTTACAGTGCCTGTGCCACAGCCTTCCCACAATATATATTCATAAGTTTTTATCTCTTTAGAAGAAGGGAGAAAAGGCAAAGGACTCTCCCAGACCCCACAAAGCCAACGGCCACACACCATAACTGTAGCAGTGACTACTAAAACAGAGAATATGCACAAATCTCTACCCCGCGCTTGATCAGATGTGGATGCTTAGCTGGGGACTGTGTTCTTTAATAAGTGACAGGCACTGCCAGCCTCAGTGACTCGCCACAAACACACTGAACCCAAAATGTTACCAGCAGTAAACAGGCTGTCTGTCTATTCAAGCTGCACTGCTCAAGAGGCACACAAATAAATCTTTCAAGTAAACACCTCCGTAGCAGCTTTTCCATCAGGACTTTTTGATTACGTATAATACAAGGACCAGCCAGGCCACCAACACAAGATGGTTTAGGCAGCTCTGTTTCAGCTGCTGTACATTGTACTCCACTGCCTGAATCCCTTCCAGAACAGCGGCAGGATATTCCGATTGGGAAAGCATACGACTCAGCAAGTTACTGTGCAAAATAACTCTGAAATTTCTCCTTAAAATACATATTCCTCGCCAATACTGTTTGCCCTTTTTAACTGCACCAACAATTAAGGACAAATAGTTGCAGACTCCCCTACTCGGATGATTTTCCCCTCGTTTTGCACATCCTAAGCCGTTCAAGACTCCGGGGTGCTCCTGCAGGGATAGATGCTCATAAATCCAAGCTCAGAGGCTGTTATCTCCATCTTGCCTCCCGAGCTGTTTTTACACCGCTGCACACACCGCCAGGGCTCCGTAACCCAGCTGCACGTCGTGTTTACCCGCTGCACACCCCTGAGCCACAACCCACACTGTCTCCATCACATGCTGCAGGGAGCACCGGAGAGAACTGCCTCTTCCCGAGCCCTTCTGCAGGCAAAGCCCAGCATCGTGCCCCGGCCCAGAGCAGCCCGCTGCTCTCCTGCGCGGCGGCAGCGGGCAAGTACCAACACAACTCCTACATCCCGCAAAGCCCGACCGAGGGGCCACGCCGGGCATTGGGCGCCGGGGAAACGATGGGCACCAGGCTGAAACACACCCCCTCACACCCCCCGGGCCCCGAAAAAGCACAGGGGGTGGAGGAAGGGCGGGTGGTTCCGAGCAGGGGCTGCTCCCAACGAGGGGGTTGCGGGGGGAGCAGAGCCACGGGCTGGGGGAGGCTTGGAAGGGACACGGAACCACGGGCTGGGAAGGGTTTGGGGGGACACAGAACCACGGGCTGGGAAGGGTTTGGGGGGACACGGAACCACGGGAGGGGAAGGGTTTG
>VZRE01005592.1:74255-119174 GCA_013396775.1 Cephalopterus ornatus | reverse complement strand
CATCGCGCAGGGCCCGCGGCACGCCGGGAAATGTAGTCCCGGAGAGGAGCGGCGCCTGAGGCGGGGGGACGCCGACAGAGCCCCGGGGACGGCACGGCCTGCCTGCACGGGAACGGATCGGGGAACCTGACAATCACGGCATCCCAGAATGGTCTGGGTTGGGCGGGACCTGAAAGCCCGTCCAGTGCCTCCCCCTGCCATGGGCAGGGACACCTTCCACTAGCCCAGGTTGCTCCAAGCCCCGTCCAACCTGGCCTTGGACACTTCCAGGGATGGGGCAGCCACAGCTTCTCTGGGCAACCTGTGCCAGGGCCTCCCCACCCTCACAGCCAGGAATTCCTTCCCAACATCCCATCTAAATCTACCCTCCTTCAGCTTAAAACCATTCCCTCCCATCCTATCGTGATGCCCAATTGCATTAAGCTTCCAAAAAGCTTTACTACCCCTTCTGTCCCTCCTGTCATTCCCAAGTAGCCAAGACTCAAGGAAAAGATTACTCAAAATGATGAAATATTTTAAAACCCTGAAAATGTAGTTACAGGTCACATCAAATAAACAACTGCGCTGAGAAAGGAGCGCCTGAATCTACCCCCCCAGGGTCCACTGGAGCCCTGGAAGGGACCCCATGAGGAGGTTTGTGCCCAAAGTGCGCTATCCCGGAATGGACACCCCAGCCCTGGAAGTGTCCAAGGCCAGGTTGGACAACCTGGTGTAGTGGGAGGTGTCCCTGCCCATGGCAGGGGGTTGGAATTGCAGGATCCGTGAGGTCCCTTCCAACACAGGCCATGCTGTCGTTCCACGAACTGTCAGAAATACCTCGTTTATCTCATGGTGTAACGAAGCACTGTTGTCATTGCACGAGCGAGGGTTCTTGTATCCTTTGCAAGCCAGCTGTGCACAGAGTCAGGCATTGACCTCCATTAATCCGTCTTTAGGATCGATATTTTATGGATTTAACCTCCCAAGCTGTAAAACGTGGAGCAAACTTTGATATAGGAAATAGCATAGCAACAGCTTGGTACGGGATAGCCTCGGGAAAACTGCATCCACCCATTCTACTGACAAATAGCACAGCAAGGAATGCAATACTTTCAATAATTTCCCCCCCAAAGTGTCCCTAATTGGATATAGAGCTGTGGCCTGGCAGGGCTGACAACTAACTATGCTCCTTTCTCAGTGCAGTTGTTTATTTGATGTTACCTGTAACTACATTTTTGTGGGTTTAAAATATTTCATCATTTTGAGTACCTTTTTTTCTTGATTCTTGGCTACTTGGGAATGATGGGAAGGACAGAAGGGTAAAGTTTTTTGGAAATTTAATGCAATTGGGCATCGTGACAGGACAGGGGGGAATGGCTTGAAGCTGAAGGAGGGTAGATTTAGATGGGATATTGGGAAGGAATTCCTGGCTGTGAGGGTGGGGAGGCCCTGGCACAGGTTGCCCAGAGAAGCTGTGGCTGCCCCATCCCTGGAAGTGTCCAAGGCCAGGTTGGACAGGGCTTGGAGCAACCTGGGCTAGTGGAAGGTGTCCCTGCCCATGGCAGGGGGAGGCACTGGATGGGCTTTCAGGTCCCTCTCAACCCAAACAATTCTGGGATTCTGTGATTATCAAATTCATTGGTCCATATTAAAAAATCCGCACTGCTTTGTTTTGTTTCCATTTAAGAAGGTCTGGGAATGTGAGTGATGCCATCATGTGATCTCCAGGGTGGAAACAGCTGCTCTGCTACTATAACTGGTAACTATGACTGAACCTAAACAGCTTGGTGGGGAGAGGAAGAACGGGAGTATCATGAAAAACACTGCTTAACAGTGCCATGAGCAACAGCACTTAGTGTTTTTTGCTCCCTGGCTCATCTGCTGATGCTCTGTTCCAGGTCTTCCTTGCAAGCCCATGGTGACCGGGCAGAGCTGAGTGGAGGCTGCAGGCAGGTCCCTCAGTTAATGGTTGTGGTTCCGTGTCCACCGGTCGCCTCCAGGGAATTCTGTCATGTATTCCACGGGCCATTATGCCTGAGGGAACTGGCTTCTGCCAGCGCACTTGATATTTAAATAGTCCCAGTGACACTCAGACATTAAGCTTCTCCCTGGAAGTGTCCAAAGCCAGGCTGGACAGGGCTTGGAACAGCCTGGGCTAGCGGAAGGTGTCCCTGCCCTTGACAGGGGAGCACAGTAGAGGGGAAGGAGGGCACAACACAGTATCTTATCACCACTATGCCAGGGCACCAGCAGTGTGGGGCAGCCTCGGGGGGGACTTCCCCTTGCAGGGGGGAGAGCTGCAATCAGCAAAAGTGGAGCTGATTGTTTCAGGTACCAAAAGGAGCTTATTTACCCCTAGATAATCACTGCAAACCTTCCCATTCTGATCATCAGACAGGGAAGTGTTTAATTCCAGCTGAGCAACTGAAGCTTTTTCAGGGCTGGCCGCTGTCTGCTGCAAGAGTTGTCTTCTGCTCATTCGAACAGTTCAGGGGGATATGGTCATAGACACCTGTGTCTTCTTCCCTCTTCCTTCTCATCAGAAATTGATATCATTTGCATTAGCTTTCTCATTTTCATTTTCTAATTCTGGTAGGAAACTCTTGAGTGGATAAAGGAAAAAAATAGCAGGAATAATATAGTCCCTGCTTCCACTAGCAAGTGCTGTTTAGGGTGTTAATGTTGATGACAAAAATTCGTGAAACATAAGAGGATTTTTGCTTTCATTTACCTTAAACTGTTTGGATAAGCTAAAGATATGTAGAAAGCTGGATGAAAGGTATAGTTCTTCCCTTTTCCTCCCTCTATCCTGATCTGGAACAGAGGCACTACCTCACATTACTTCTCAGAAAATGCCAAAGTGAGCAGCAGAGCCAAGAGTCAGGCAGCAGCCTCTGCTGTGTGTGGGGCTGATTGTTTCCACTGCTGCCATATGCTTTGTGTTCTTCTAGCTCGAAAATTCATGGAAAACAGCTCACAGAATAGCCTCAACTGTAAATTAATGCAACTACTAGCACACAAGTAATTGAAGCATTAGAACTCGGTGTTAATATAAAGCCTTTTTGTAATATTTTGATCTATCGTCCTTCTGTGAAGCTTTTTCTACCCTGATTTTTTGCTGCATAATAGTGTTCATGTAAGCTCTGTAAAATCACAGCCAAATACAAGCTACTGTTGCAGCTCACGTAGAATTCTCATGTAAGAGGTCTGTAACAGTAAGTGCTATTTTGCTGTGCTTGCAGCTGAGATTAGCCTGAAATGTTGCTGGTGGTGTGCAGAGCAGTGCTGGATGCACCTCTCTGCTCTCAAACCCTGTTCAGGAGAGTCTGGCATCTGAAGTGTTGCATCAGCCTTAATGTGAACTGGCAGGGAATGGCTTTTACTGTGAGCAGTAAGGAATTCGGATTTGTTTTTCTTTGGTCTGGGACATGGGTACCTCAGGTACTTCCCAGGGGAATGCCAAAACTGCTGCTCATCTGGGGAGGTCATGAAACTCAGGCAGTTTCATGAGTATGGAAGGGCTGATGGGCTTCCAGTAAAGCACAGGGCAGGCCCAGTGTCACTCAGCCTCCTGTCACTGGTTTTCCTCTCTGAGCTTTCCGGGAGTGAGCCTTCCCAGCACGATCCCATGCAGTTGGTTCTGTGCTCAGGTCTGTAGCCAAGTTCCATCTGTGCTGCTTCCTCCTCCTCCTCCCCAGCTGGCAAATCCTCTCACTGCCGTGACTGCAGAAAGCCAGTCTGGATGGGTTTCTGCTTTCAGTGCCTTGTTCCTTGAATATATCAGTAGCACTGAAGGCAGCACTGAATAAACATCTCAAGCAGCTCTAGCTCCCATCAGATGACAGGGCTTATCCTCTTCCCACTATTCCCAGTCTGCCCACCAAACTACTCTACAGAAAGAGTTTTGAGGAGTCTCAATTGATGCACTTGGACTCAAGGCATATGGACAATTACATTCTGCTTTTGGATCTGAGCCTGAGTGTGTCAGTAAAAACAAGCAGCAGAGTTTGACCTTACTGGAAATACGACTGCAGAAAAGTTCACAGAGAAGTTGCAGGCGGGGTTCACAATCCATTAAGGTGATGCTTAAGGACAGATCTTGGAAATGGAGAACTCTCGTGGAATTTCATTTAAACACTCACTGTACCTTCCTCTAAGTCTGTGGAAGGACACACTGGAGCTTGTTTCCTGGCTGCTGAAATGGGAAGGCTGAATGAAATGTTCAGCTGAATGGCTGCTGAATTAGGCAGCACTAGAGTTTAGTTACCAATCCAGTAGGTGAAATGTTGACTGGGGGGAAAAAATAGAGTAAGTGTTCGAGCATCCTATCCTGATCTGTGCCTGGATTTAACATCACAGAGAGTTTAACACGGGGGCTCATTTGTAGACCTAACATGAAAGGGATTAACTGAGAAAACTGAGGACGTAAGGACTCCTGCACCATCCAGGAGAAGTTAAAAGAGAAGTATAGCTGATGGTTGTGAGCAACAATTCACTGAACTGGGACTGCTGCTGTATCTGTTCACAGTCCCAAAGCCTGGCTGTTCCTGTGATTACCGTTGGTGTGAGCAGTGCTTTGTTTGATATGCAGGGATTGTCTGGAAAAATACAGGCGATAGGGTGTTAGAGATGCATCTTTGTGCCTACTAATACTGATATTGCCATAAAGACTAAAATCAAACCTGTATGGAAACATCAAGTTTTCCTGAATTATCTTTACCATAATCTGCAGAGAATATAAAAACTTAAATAGGTTAAGCTTTCCCTTGTAACAAATTGAGATAAAATTCCGTTATTTTACTGGGTAAATATTTGGGTCAGTCAGTTACTATTACAGAGTGATTAGATTGCTCAAGAGGCTTTGAAACAAATGTAACTAATGAATTAACCTCATTCAGGGAGTGTGAAATCTGTTCCAGGAGAAATGCCAACTAGTTCAAACAATACTAATTATGGACTCACAACAACAAGCGGCTGTGGAAGCTGGAGCTCATTCCCCAGTGCTCCTGGCAGAACTGGGAAAATGCTGCTCTGCACCCAACCTACTTGAAAAAAGGTGGCATGGCAACAGCAACCTGCTTTTCTGGAGGTGGGAGCACAGATCAAATCCCTTGCAAGGTCAAATTATCCTACTTTAAGGGTCTTCTAATCAGAAGTGAGGTACGTACTGGCATTGTGCTGCAGAGCAATGAGCCAGCAGTAACTGTGTGTGTTCACCATATGGGGAAAGGAATCCTAGTGTCACTTCTCAATTCTAGCCCCAGGGACTTGAATTTCCACTAACCAGAAACTTTCTGAGATGTGCAAATGAACCATCTCTTGAACTGCCCAAGTTTTGGCTCCTTGTTGATCTAAGTTCCACTGTAAAATCATTTACAATACTGACAGATTTGCATTAAACCAAAGTCATTGTTCAGGTCTGGAGTTGTGCTGTGGCTTTGCTCAGTGACTTTGATAACAGTCTGTGTTCTAACTTTAAAAACGAGACTTAAAGTGTTTACAGTGAAAATAAATGCCTTCAGATGAAGGTTTTAGCACCTAAGTTCTATCCAGGCTATCCAAGGCTCAGACAGGTTCATAGCAGCAAAGACTCGAGTCATATACACTAAAAAAACCTGTTCAGTTGGTACCCCTGAGTCAGGGCTCAGTAACATCCTGAATTTTATAGCAGACCAAATCCAGTGACAGCTTCATATGCCAGTTCCAAGGTACTCAGCACTTTATTGAGCTCTTATCATGGCTAAATATGATTACACTGAAAGTGTCTCTAAGCTTGTTGCCGTTGTCATCTTCTTGACGGAGAATCAATATTTGATTCACCACATAATTCCATGTTAAGCTCAGGTCTCCCTTCAGCTGTGGCACGCTGACAGGGCTTGAAAAGTTATGGAAAATTGTAGGCTCAATTCTTACCTTTGAACTTTCAGACATGAGGTATTGATTTAATGAAGAAAAGCCACAGGGGAGGTCACTCTAGATTAATTCAAACTCATCTTTTAGAACAATTACCTTAATGTTTAATAACACTGTTGTATGCTATGACATCCAGTGACAAGGAAGGAGGAAACAGGATCAGAAACGGGTACAGCAACCTCGAAACAACTCAGCTGGAAAAACCTTTGCTGGTGAAGGTCCCACGTGACTTATTTTAGGAGCATGACATTGTGCAATTGTCTAACCCAGCGTCCCCTAAAATGTGGATTTTTGGTGACAGATTGCACAGTTTAAATAACAACTTGAAATCGTTTGTCTGGTAAGAAAGCAAAACATTTTCTTTGGTGTTAGGAGTCGTGTGAACCATTCCTAATCAGTGAAGGGATGTAAAAGAGCCTGAAAACAAAGGTGAGGATGGTAGTCAGGGCTGGTCATGGTACTTCCCTACATTTCAGGTGAGAAATCCTGTTCCTTTTGCCTTTGACACTTGTGTATGTGTGTGTCTACTGGCATCACAAACACAGCCAGACTGCAGCTTGAGAATCACTGAACCACAGAATCACTGAGGTTGGAAAAGCCCTCCAGGATCAAGTCCAACTTGTGCCCCATCCCCACCTTGTCCCCCAGCCTAGGGCACTGAGTGACATGTCCAGTCCTTCCTTGGACACCTCCAGGGACGACTCCACCACCGCCCTGGGCAGCCCCTTCCAATGCCTGACCACCCTTTCCAGCAAGAAATTCCTCCTGATATTCAGTCTAACCCCTCCCCTGGCACAGCTTGAGGCCATTCCCTCTCCTCCTGTCCCTTGTTCCCTGGGAGCAGAGCCCGACCCCACCCCTCCTGTCAGGGAATTGGAAAGAGCAAAAAGGTCCTCCCTGAGCCTCCTTTTTTCCAGGCTGAGCCCCCCCTGCTCCCTCAGCTGTTCCTGGTGCTCCAGCCGCTTCCCCAGCTCTGTTCCCTTCCTGGGACACGCTCCAGCCCCTCAATGTCCTTCTTGTCATGAAGGGCCAGAACTGGACACAGCCCTGGAGGGGCCTCAGCAGTGGGACAATCACTTCCCTGGTGTGGTTGGACACAGAGAAGAGGACAGAACATCCTGTCCAAGAAGAAAAATGCTGCCAGGCATCACCAAATTCTGTGGCTGTGTGGAATTGCTCACTTTAGTGCCTGTTCCCCCAGGCTCCCAGCAGGAATACCTGGAGTACAGACCTGCTCCGTGTTACAAACAGGCCTGGCCAGACACCAAAGGCAGTAGTTCTATTGAAGGTGCTTTTTCCTGTGTGTGTTTGACATCAGCACCACCCAAATTTGCTTTCCTTTGGAACTTTTGGCTTCAAAATTGGTGAGATTTACCTGGTGCAGTAACTCCAGGCCCTCAGATTTCCCACGTGAGGAACTCCCCCCAGGGATGACTTGCAGCACAATCAGCCCCTTGTCCCCAGTGGACAGTGTTCCTGATGGCTGTGTCAGAAGGGGGTCCCCAAAGGGGACATCTAGGACACGGTCACCATAGAAACTGGTGGGATTTACTGTGTGTCTGTGTCAGTTCTTTGAGCTGCTTACCAGCTCGTTGATAACAACTCGCGGTTGTGCAGCTCGAGGAGCGTGGCTGCTCCACTGCAGCGCGGGCTGTGCCAACATCCCAGGAAGAATTCCCTGGAAAGGCCGTGCTATTCACTGCTCGTGTGCATCACCTTGCATGCCCCCTTTCTGTAGCTGCAGCTTCCTCATAAAAATGTAATAAAACCCCATGGGCTCTTTGTCTGGAGACAAGGAAGGGCTCCTGGCACATTTCCACCGTCGCATTTTGCTTATGGTTTGACCAGGTTTGTCTGACCTAGTTCTGTTCATAAACTGGGCTTAATGGTGGAGTCCTGGAAACATTCCCAGCTGCTCAAGCCAGGCTATTCCCTCTGCAGTAATTAATTGCAGTTCAAAAGCCTTTCACCAGCTATGTATCATAACATTAACATAAAAAAAACATGTTCTCTGGGATTCTAAGCTTTGAACAATCTTCTTATGGTGGCGAGACTTATATTCCATGGCACGAGGGCACCACGGGACCCTGCTCATCAACTGCCTGCTTCTGAGTGCGGGCTGAACTGGAAAATCTCTTTCCTGTGTACCCATTGCAGACCCGTTATCGCAGAATAAAATGAAGCTTTTCAGGGATTGTTTTTACTAAGCTGGGTGTGATTTTTCATTCCAGTGTAACTTTCCGTCATGAAATGAAACTTGATGCCCAGTACTATTTTGAACACCGTGAGGCTCTGGGAGAGTGTTCAGCAATTATTAGAGACTGGGAGAATTGTTAGCACTAACAAAGAGGCAACTTTTGGTTGAACCAAAGGTACCTAAATCACGCATCTTTAGCAGAAAGAGAGCAGGAGGCTACTGTAAAACCTATTGATTTCACTGTTTTATGATAAAACAAGAGGTTTGAATTCCCCTGGAACAAATATTCAAGTGCTCAAATTAGCTACTGACTATGTGAATTGTAGAGGAGCCTCCTTCTGGCATTGCAGTTCCTGTGACGGTTCCTTTGGGATTTCCTGGGCCGATCTGTGTCAGCTGCACTTGTTTCCAGCTCACTGGGAAATGTGGAGCTGAGGCCATGAGCTGGTGCAGAGGGAGCTCAGGCTGGGAGCTGCTGGGCACCTGCCCTGGTGAGTGAGCAGGGCTTTCCTGAAATGCTGCAGTTTGGGGATGGTAGGTTGCTCCTAGTCAAGGTGCTCAGCCTGAGGTGTATATCTGATATCACTGAAGACCAATTGAATTGGCACGTTGCCAAAGGCAAGAAATGCTGTGTAAACAACACTTCTTCACATGGATGGAAGTCACTGGAAGCTACAATGGATCCTGCCCTGCGTAATTTATATCCTTCTCTTCAAAACTCAATGCATAATTTCATTTACACCCAGTTCTGGCCTCTCAGCAGCATCCTTGTTGCTCATTAGCTCATGTGCAACCACTGAAGCAAGCTGGAAGATGAGATTTTAAAGCCTTCTGTTACCAAAGATTAAGATAGATTTTTTTTTCCAAAATAAGCATCTGCAGACTGCTGCCAGGACTCAGATGTATGGGCTCAGAATGTATTTTGTCTGATGGAAAAACATTTCCTCTGCTTTGCAGAGGCTGCTTACATCCCTCCTGCTGCCCTTGAGTTATTTGTTACAGCTTTCTTGACACCTGGAGAGGGACGAGCTGGTCCCTCGGCCAACATCTGAAGGTGGACAGTGTGAAAAAAAGAGGTCAAGTGTGGTTCAGTAGCTTTCAAAAGAAGCCTTGGGTATTTTAAGCACATCACTTCATTTAAAGTTGGAAGTCTGAGCTGCAACACTTTTCAAAGAACGTGAAGTTCTTACTTTCAGGACGGCTCCCGTGTCCCTGACAGTGTGCCTGAGACAGGGAACCACCACGTGTCCGCAGTGCAGAATGCTCTGCTTTCAAAGCCTGCAAAGCCCCAACGCCTCAAAGCTCAGCCTCAGCTCTGCCCACAGTTTTAACTTGTATCACTACTTTGAAATGCAAGATAAAATATAGACTTAGGTCTCCTTGAACTCAGCCGACTTGGGGAAAGTACAGGCATGGTGGAGCTGTGTTTTGCAGGCAGAGAGCTGGGATGGAGGCAAGTCCCTGCCCTTTGGCCTCAGTTCAATCCAGAATGCAACAGCCCAGATCTCAGGGGTCAAAAAACAGGGGAGTTTGGCACTAGTTTTCCAAAGAGTAGGCTGGATGAAGTCAGATGAAAGTAAGGCATGGATTCTTCCTTGCTCCTTTTCAATCATCTGAGCTGACACAAGCACGAGCCTCACTATCCTTGGGCCCTCAGCTGAATTTTGATGACCTGTGTGCGAAGTTTTTAAAGCTACCACTGCAGACTCCTCCCCGCTCCAGACAAGGCTGCAGACTCTTGGTTGAACCAAAAAGGTTTAAAGTCAAATCAACCACCATAAAATTTAATAAGGGAATTGAAAAACATTCTGCTGTGGTCTCCAGTAGCACCACTTCAGGTGTACTGTCTTGAGAACTGGAAATGCTTATTTGTGTTTTATCTCTTCACTACTTGATTTAAAAAAGGTGTAGCAGACCTTTAAAATATTCCCTGAAGAATCTGGGGGGGGCTGTAGTGTTAAGTATCTACTGGGGCAGAGTACCCTGAAAGCTGAGACAAACTACTGCAGCAGCAGTTCTGTGTCTTAGCCTGGAAAATGGGATAGAAATCTCATTCCTCGTACAGATGACAAACACATGTCCACATCTGCTGGAGCTATGCCTGCCAAACAGACCTGGAATTGCTTTTGCCTTGCAGAACATGACATCTGAATGGGGAATGGTTATCTAACGTGAAACACTTGGCAGAAGACTCAAAAGCTAATTTCACCTTTATACTTTGTTCTTTAAGAGAAACAGGTTTAATTGGAAGACAGTAAGTAGTTTTGTTAGAAGCATCTCACTCTAAAGGACATAAATATTACTGGGTTTTAGGATCGGTGTAAATCCTGTAGGTGCAAGTCATGCTGTTGCAATCAACAGAGCTGTTGCAATTAACAGGGGTAAAATCTCAAGCAAAAGGCCTTCAGGATGCTGGTTATCAATGCCAAGCTAAATTGAACATATCAAGAGCTTTGCTTCACGGCTCTCACATCCAAATAAATTTGGGAGTTCAGTCAAGAGCATGCTCCAAGGATGTACCAGTCCTGCCCATAAACTTGGTTGTCTGATGCCAATCTGAGCAACTTACATGGATGGAAAAAATTGCTTTCCTGTCCTGAGAGTCCACCTTTGGGGGACAGGGGCCAAAGTTCTAGCTGGGCTGGTGCACGTAAGGATCAGTGGTCTCAGCAGTGATTACAACTGCACGTGAGTTCCGCATTCTGTGGGTAAATGGACTGTTCAGGGCAGAGTGAAGGATCTAATCTTTTCTCTAGGGATGTGGGTGGGATCTCTCAAATGTTACAGTACTCAGGGCAGCCTCAACTTTTTTGGGTGCCTAATCTGAAGCAGAAAGCACAATGTGGCCTCTTAAATCTTGTGAAAACAAGACCAACGTGAAATTGGGAAATTTCATCTCTACGTGAAAATGGGGAAACAACTGGGAAGAACTTAGTAAGTGAAGCAACTTCATCACCAAAACAGCATTACAGCATTTCAAAGAAATACAGGGAAGAGTCACTTCCCAGAAAAATGTCCCTCTGTAGCAGTGAATTCATTTACTAAAGCAAGAGTGAGCAGTCTTGGAGTGACTTGGAGCTTCCCTTATTGCAGTAACTAAAACAAAGATGCAGTAGAGTTGTTGGTTCCTCTAAACTGCATAGAAACCTTTCAAAGGGATTTCAGATGTTTCTGGGAAGTGTTCAGAACAAAGGTCTGCTGTAAATTGGTCAGTTTGGGGCTTGCAAGGACAAAACACAGCACACGTGAACTTGTAGCATTCCAGTGGTTAGCAACCTGCATTGCACAAGGTTATGGATCACCTGGCACACAGGAAAGGAGTCTGGCCTGTTGTGGCCACTCTCACAGAGCTTTGGGCTAGTATTTGCTTCTGGAAGATGAGTTGTCTTCTTTTGCTGGACTGCTGGGTAACAGCAGGGTTTTTCCTGTGTAAAAAGGGAAAACACTGTAAAATGTCTCAACATGTAAGGAAAGCCAAATTTGAGATGTCTGTGGTATAGAAGTGCATCTGACCTGTTGCTGAACTGCACTGAACCTGCTAAAAGGGCTCTGAGCTTCCCTCAGCTGCTCCAAAGTACCCATATACCAGTGACAGAAATAGGGCACTGGTACAAAGAAAACCATCCCAGCCGCAGCCAAACTGTGCTTTGCAAGGAATGCAATGTAAAAGAAGGTGCCAAAGAAGTGCGAGGCAGGGAACAATTCACTATGCACATGGTTGAACAAGACTTTTTGCCCCAAAGAGGTTAATTCTCCAAGAAGAGGTCATTTGGCAGCTGAGGTTAACAGAGATATTGGGGAGGTAAGGGGGGTGTGACTGATGCTGACATAAAGTAATGGTCCACTTTCAGTCCTGCCTATCCATGATGTAATAAGATGTTAACAGAATTATGAGTTGGTCACAGATCTCAGGCTTTATTAATCATCTGAAAATCTGTAATAGTTTGGCACAACGCATATGATGGAAGAGCAGCTTCTGTGTCTCACCAGCCTCTTTCCATCATTTTAACCTGCTGTTTGAAGAAAGAATACACTCGAGTTCTTAGTGCCAGTGGGTATGACCAGTCCCAGCAAAAACTTCACTGGGTTGTCTTCCGGAGAGTCCTAGGGGTGACACTCACTTCAGCATTTGACTGGTCAGAATAAACCATGAAAACGTGTTAAGAGTTGATTAGAGCAGGTCTAAACAAGCTAATGATGAACTCCTGCAGGCCAGTCGTTACCTCGGTGAATTAGACTTTAGACTCTCAACTCTCTCAGCTGAAAGAAAGAAAACATCCCAATATTTCACGTGAGCTCTTGCTCTGGGACAAATAATTTCTTGTCTCATGCAAACTGCTAGCAGGTGGCTGGTGTACAATATCCTTGCAAGGATAAAAAAGGAAATAAAATAACTGGAGAAGCTATTTGAGAGTTCCACATCCTCAGGTGCTTTTTTACAGGTAGATTTTCTTGCAGGAAAATCTGTTGGGAGGACAGAGTTTTAAGCCTGAAAGCAAAGGATTTGGAGACTGCTGAAACTTTGCCAGAGAAAGTTTTCTCTAAACACAGTCTAAACTTAGTCAGTGAAGGCTCTGGTTGGTTTTAACCAGGCATTACATTTATCTGCTTAGCACTGGCAGTCTCGGTGCTGCAGCCCAGTTGCACATTTCCTGCCAAGCAACTGAAGAAGTGCCAATGTTTTTGTTAGAAATTAGGTACAACTGGGTTTGTGTGGTCACTAGGCTGAACCTACACTATTCACGGTCAATCTGTTGGTGTGGTCACCTCCTTTCTTTACCTGCTCTTAATTTTCACATGTAATGAGCTCCCTTCAGACAATTTAGCCTCCTGAAATGAGCTTTTCGGCAGTTCTACGGGAACATGAGCTCTCTGACAACCAAGCATGAAAAGGGAATTGAATTAAATATTGTACTGCTTTGCATAAATCCAGAGTCCATGGACATTGGAATATCAGATGTCTATCCAATGGCAGGAATGGAAAGGGCTCAGAAGGATAAGCAAAGCTGTAGATCTGCTTCTTTTTTTGTTGCTGTTTCACACACAGATTTCTTAGGTAAGTTACTAAATGCCAACAAAAACTGTATATAAGCTGGTTTGAAACTGAATGTGGTTGGGGCTGTCATGTTGTGATTCTTTTTGTGTCCTTAGCTAGACAACCTCTTTTGGCCATACCAAACCAGGCCGAACTAACCTTTTCTGTGATCTGGCCAGGTGGTGGGTGTTGCAGTGAAATGCTGCAGAGCACTTCCAAGGCATTAGAAGACAATGACTATTTCTCAGTCTTAGTGTTAAGCTGGGTGCTGATTAATTTGGATTGGTCAAGAGAATGAACAGCCTTGCCTGTTTAAAGCTTTACAACATGCAGCTTGCCATCACTAATTAGGAGGATGTACTGATTTGCTGAAAACAGAACTCTAAACTCATCCAAAGAGAAAAGCATGCACTACATAAAAAATATACACTTGGACTCCAGCACTGTGCTAAACTCATTCTGTCTGATGAAGCATACAGTGACATTTGACTGACCTTGTCAGCTGGAGGGGTGAATGGATAAAAGAAATGAGCTTTCATTCTCTGGCTGAACATATTTAATATGCTGGGTAGGAGGTCAGAATGACTCATCCTTTCTGTGTGCTGGATGGCCTGGGATTTGCACAGAAAAATCTGTCCTTCTGTTGAATCCCTCCAGAGATGCTTTGTGGTACTTGAATCCACCCCAGGTGCCTTTTCCAAATCAATACCCAGGTTCTGTAAAGCTGCCACCCCTTCCCATGGCTCTCTGAATGGGATTTAGTTTCAGTACTGGAGCACGGATTCCTCTGTGCCATAAGGCCAGGAGCTGACTGAAGTCCTTAACACACCGTGTGCCTCTTGCCCCTTCAGAGGGCACCTGCCTGGATCCTACCCTCCAGACTATGGAGCTGCTGCTAAAAGGTTCCCTGACTCACTCCTGATCTAAGTTACAGTGCCCTGAATGTGGAAAGTGCCGTGTGGCTTTTGTTCTTAACCAAACACTGCATGTCATTTAATAAGACTGCCTGGCTTGCAGAACGCAGTGGGCTCAGCACAGGTCTGACGCTGCCCAGGTAACAGCACACTCTGAGAAGGAGCAGTACTAAGCCCTTCCTGCCTCACTGAGAGGTGCCTCAGCTCAATAACCTGCTTCCAAACACAGGTCCCTGGGCAAACAGTGTGCTGGACACCAGCATCTCCACAGGAGATTAATCAGGTGCTGTCCTTTGAGAAACACACTGGCTCTTTTCTCAAGTCTCTTTAAGAACTGGGCCTCTGGTTCCTACATACCTTACTCTTTTGGACTAGGACAGCTAAACCATTATGATCCAGAAATGTCCAGAAATGCAGTGAGCTCCCCAATGCTCTGACAAAAGGTATGATAATGTAACAACGCAGCCTTGGGAGAGCGACAGGAACACGAGAGTGCTGCAAAATGTTTGCACAAGTCTGCCGGGGAATTTATCAAGTCATCTGTACCCTGTAAGATGATATAGGTCCTCCATTCTCTGGTCTAAATGAGCATGACAAAAAGTGAGCAGAAACCTAATCAGCAATTGATAGATACAGTTGCATGTCCCTGTCACCGCGATGTCTCCATAGGCAGCCCGGGGTGAGCCCCCGAGCCCTCAGTGCAGCTCCTCAGCAGCTGTAACTGCACTCCAGCGGGGTGAGAGCCTCATTGTGCTAACGGCTGTGAAAGCTGAACCCCCAAACTGAAAAAGCAGGGCAATAATGAAGTCCCATTTATCCAGCACCTTGGCCACTATCAGCCTGCAAAGGACGGCTAAATGCAAAGAGGAGACGGAGGATTTGCTGTATGCAAAGGGATAATCTTTTCTTTTTTTTTTTCCTTTTTTGTCCCAGCTGTCTAGACAGCCAGACAAATGCCAGGTTCATTTTTCAAGACCCTGACTGCAAGATGTCTTAACATTTCATCCTTTATCATGGGTGTAATCTGCCCAGCTTGCCTGGTGGTTATTGATCATATATCCAACAGACTTGGAGGTTCTTCAATGTTATATCGCCTGGAAAAGTAAAAAGTACCCCTGTCCAAGACGACAGTGAGTTTGGTCTGTTTCTAAGTTGATGAACATAATGTAAAGGTGGCTGAGGTTGTGGAAGTAGCATAGGAGCAATTAAACAGATTAGTGTGAATGCCAGCTGTAAGCACACATCTCCTTGCACTGATGTACGTGCTCTTGGACTTAAAAGCAAAACAGAAGGAGAGTTCAGAAAAATTGTAAGACTCAACAGTCACACTTCATTGGGAATGCAAGCGTGGAGGAACACGGGTATATCCTCGTAGCTGTGCCACTCTTTGTCTCACCCTTCTCCCCCCCAGTTCTGCTGTTGATGTCACTCTTCACCAATCTGGTGCATGAAGAAGTGTTTTTTAGGTGTGAGAGCAAACACCAGACTTCCTCAATATGTTTCTCTGTGCTGTGTGTCTGTTGCAGTTCTGCTCAGGGCTTAGTTTCTGCTTCTGACAGACTCCACCAAGCCCTGACTGGAGTCATACTACGTGAAATTCAAAAGGTGGCTGCTGGGGAAAGGCTTTCGAGGACAAAAACCCAGAGTAGTCCACACTGCTCTGCCTGAAAAGTGTTGTGTTTGGACTGAGCACTGGCATTTGGCACAATATGATGGAGCAGGAGGCAGTGGTGCTGCAGACACATGATGGGTAACAAGCTTGTGGCTCAGAGCAGTTGCTCACATCAGACCTATGGAAATTCATACAGGGTGTGATTTAGCACTTGCTGTCAAGCAGAATCTTAAAAAGCTGTTCACAAAGAGGGAAGGAAAACTGGTACTGGTTTGTAATGATGGCTCTCGCAGAGAACCAGTTCTCTAGCACTTCCCAAAAAGCCATCTGCCACAATGAGAGAGCACAATGGAGCTCATCCTGATCCCTAATGTGGGGCATGACCTGCAGTGCTGCAGAGAGAAACCTGGGTATGACACTCCTTTGATGTAGCTGGG
Organism: Cephalopterus ornatus; assembly: GCA_013396775.1. NCBI lineage: Eukaryota > Metazoa > Chordata > Aves > Passeriformes > Cotingidae > Cephalopterus > Cephalopterus ornatus. Next base: position 103,087 of record VZRE01005592.1, on the reverse strand, counting down.
ATTGTTACCCGCACTGATGGGCTCATCAGCAAAATCCAAATGTGCTCTATCAGGGGTTTGTTGTGCTCAGCCTTGGGATGTCACAGCTGAAACTGCTTCATGGCCTACTGCAGATGCAGAAAAGATCACAGAATCATCATGGAATCATGGAATGGTTGGGGTTGGGGGGAACTTAAAGATCATGTTGCTCCAACCCCTCACCCTGGGCAGGGATACTCCCATGAGTCCCAGACTACTCTGTGCCTGTGCCCTTTGCAGAATTCCTGAGGAAAATGTAGACATGCTGCCTTGCTGCATTGTAAACATTAGAGATCTGACTGGCACCAGAAAATTGCCCCCTTGGGTGGATCATCCACGTAGGGAAGCGGTAAAGCACAAACTTCCCCACATTTAGGAGCATGAATGTCAGGCTCAGACAAACAGCATCCAGGTTTGGTACAAGGGAGAGCACCAGTTACGCTTGCTGAAGCATCAGATTGGAAGATGGGATGGGATACCGTGTGCTGGAAAGAAACAGCTGATCAGCTTTCATGCTATATTCAAAATTGCTTTTCACTGTTCAAGCAAAACCACTCCACTGTCCTTACAGAACAAGAAAACCTTTTCCCTCAGCCTCTGACCCTGCTCCTTGTTTCCATTCTCTTTGCGTGCCTCATTTGCATTTTAGCTGAGTTTTGACTGCTGTTGTGTTCCCTGGAAGAGCTGATTTATGGTGCAGCTGGTGCTTTTTCAGCAGGAGAGACTTTTTTGCTGTGGGGACCCCAGAAACTAATTTCTAAATAATCAATGAATATAGAATATCCCAAGTAGAGGTCTGCCCTGGCTTCAAAGGGAGATGGGATTTTATTAATTTAAGTGAAGTAATGTTTATTCTTGGGAGCCAGGAAACAGTGTTGTGTTCCATAAAGATGCTTGAGAGGTGTGAGCAGGGTCTGATGTGCTGTATGGGAATGCTGTGGTGGTGGTCAGCATGGTTTCAACCTGGCTGGCAGGCCTGTCTCCTAACCAGGACTAGTTTCTTTCCCTTTTAAAGACAGATTAGCAAGTAAAACTATTCAGGGTGTATTCAAGCACTCAAAACTTTCTGAGAAATGACCGTGTTTCAAGAGCACATCTGTCATGCACATCAGGGGCCACTCTGGCCAACTGCAATTGCCTTTTTCTTCTGGATGTTGGCGATACCCATTTCTAACAAACTATTGGGAATGGACCTGCCAGCTTCAGTCTAACTGTACACCCAACCAGCCATTCATAGCAGTTATTTAGTCACAATTTCACTCAGACTCTTTTGATCATAGTTCAAAAGACACTTTTCGAATGAAATGGGCTGAGTTTTGGAGGACTGAGGATTCGAGGAAATTCTGTCTTTTCCGGCCGTTTCCCCCTGAAATGCTGGGTATTGTCTATTTGATTGTCTGGGAATCAGTGACTCTTCTCTCCCTGAATGGGACGGTCACAGCTGACAGCGCTGCCTGTGAAACCTCTTCCCTGCTCTTCAGATGCTTCTAAGTCATTTCCCACAACCATATGGTTGTCATGAGGATTTAACCTCTGTTCTCGGGGGGGAGGGCTTTCATTCCCACAGGCAGCTGAGAATCTGCCATGTACTATCCCAGCAAATACCACTGACAAGGATTTGTTACATCAGCAGAAAACATGCGAGCTCCTTTCTGAGAAATGCACTGACTGAAAGGCCAGAAAACGAGGAAGGAGAAAACTGAAATGACAGAAGAAGAAATAGAAGAAAACTGTGTGTGATAAATGAGGGAAACTGCTGCATAATTTTGATAATGATGGTCCGAATGTAGGAAGTGAAGTGCAGCATAGTCCCCTGGGTCTGTTGCTGACTGATTTCTTGTGGCTGCATCTCATTCTCGAAAGGCAGTACCAGAACACAGCAGTAGCCAAGCTTCAGCCATCCTAGCAGAGGCTTGAGGCAGAGATAAGTCACTTAATATTTTTATCCCATCAGGCATGTGTTTGTTATGGGACCCTCACACTGGGAGAGCCCTTCTTCCAAATTTGCATTATCCCACCCTGACTGATGAGTTTAGAGCTGATGTGGGGAAGGGAAATGCCACAAAGCTCAATTAATTTTGTAATGATTGACTCAGCCTGTATTTTCTTCCACTCTTTCACACCAACTTCCCTTAATATTCATTTTCATGTGCAGGTTTTCAGGTCAAGCTCAGACCAACTGTCTGAGACCATACCTGCTGGATGTACATGAAAGGAATATTCTCATAGTGGGAGCTGTGGTGGCAGCAGGAGGTTTCTAAGAATGTATTACATAGTAGGTGTGTTGTACCTTCAATGTCCTCTCTGAGCTCTGGAAATAATGGACTGAACTATTGCAGACTCCCCTCCAGGCTGGTGTTGGTTAGGGAAAAGCAACACCAATTTGTCTCTGTGTAATAAGGTTTATTTACTATTTGATGTCAATGAGCTTTGCAAACTTCTGAGCATGATATTTTACAGCTAGATTCAAATGCATGAAGAAATATAATATAAATGTGTTATTGAAATTTGAATGTAAGGATAAGCAAACCAAACTGATTAGACTGAAAAAGGAACCCTCTCAAAGGCACAAGGCATTTTGTGCAGATTCCATTAAGGATTTTATGAGTTTAGCGATGGCTAAGCGTAATGCTTTTACATGGAGCAAACAGCGTGATGGATGATGATTTTACAAGCGAAATAGCAGTGTTGCTTTTCAACTGTGCTTAGAGTTGCTCACCAGCTTTTCTCCCGAGGCTTAATTAAAAGGAATATACTGTCCATCTCCATATGGAAAAACTGGCATACCAGAAACATCCGTTTGCTTTGATCTTACTGCGTGGTGCTTAAAAAGCACATGTATGCAGGTGTCGTATTTTTATTTAATATGACTGATTATCACAAATACTGCTATTTTCTAATAACTCCTGAATCCCAGCGTTCTGGCTCTGGGAAGCTGTAGGAGGTGCAGCTGGTTTAGGGACTTGGAAAGGCAACATACTTGAAAAAACTCAAAGTTGTTCAGTGTCATCCGTCATCATAAAGAAATTCCTCTGCCCACTCCTTCCTGTTGCCTTCTGGATGGGAGATGATCCTGTGAGCTCGTGGGATGTGGCTGTTATCTCCTCAGGGCAATGCTGAGTTTTCCACCTCCCCTGGTGCTACTGCTATGATACAACAAAAACACATACCACAGCACCAAGCTAAATAACACAATTGTGGCAATTTCCCTCCAAGGTGGGGATGCTGCTGACTTTGCAGAGCAGGTTTTGGGAAGCAGGATGTGAGCTTTGCTGCCTCTCTTCCCCTGACCCTCAGGACTGCCTAATCGTGGGAGTGGTGCCAGGATGAAGCAGGTTGTCTGCACACAGATCCTCCTTGAGAAGAGTAAACTTGGGAGTTCACAGACTCCTAGAATCCCAGACTGGTTTGGGTTGGAAGGACCTTAAAGCTCATCCATGGGCAGGGACACCTTCCACTAGCCCAGGTTGCTCCAAGCCCTGAACCTGGCCTTGGACACTTCCAGGGATGGAACAGCTTCTCTGGGCAACCTTCAAGAAGGCCCACTTGTGAGTTGGGAAGATGCAGGAATTATGTGTGTTAAAACTAAGGGAGGAACAAGTAGGAGTAGGTGAGGGAGACAATATGATTTAATGTAGAGTAAAGCACCCAGAGCAGATCTGTGAGGACTTGGTGCCCTAGCAGTGAGTGACTTCACCGCACTGGACACTCTCAGGATACTCCTTTCCTGGTGTCCTGCTGTGGCAGTGCAGACTGCAAACTTTTTATGCCTGACAAGTCTGTTCCACCACTTTCACAGGCTCCAGGAGTTGAACTATATGTGGCCCTGGGGTAATGAAGGTAAATAAGCTGATAAAGCTGAGGATAGATGTGATGGAATTGCAATGGGAAAAAAAAAGTCTTTAACTTTTAACTTTGATTTAAATGCATTTGAAGGACAAGACTTCCTTCAGTACAAGTGTGACACCTCTTTAATGAGTAAAGCCTTCACTTGACTGCAAGAAAGCCATAGCTTTTCTTATCTCTTCTGTAGTAACTATTAAATGCATAGCTGGCACATATGTGTTAATGAAGCATCAAAGCCAGCTCAGTCACAAATCAGTGACTATTTCTATTGCTGAAAAGGCTGAAGGACTGCTCATTCTTATAAGATGTGTGTTGTCATATTCTGCTAATCAGTATAAACAACCTCTTTTGTAATTGTCTGCTATTTGGGATGGTTCTGCTTCTGAAAGTTTAGTCTTAGCTAAGTGACTGGAATAAATGTCAGGTAAAAGCACAACAGATTTGATCCATCAGACACAGAAGTGGTGGTTCAGATGTTCATGATTTGACTTGATCATATCAGGAAGTTTTCAACTCATTCCATTCTTTGGACAGAAGGTGCAATAAGCTGCCATTTCAGCTGTGTTTGTACATTGCAGCTTGGTCCCGTCCAACAGGGGATTGAATACCTTCCCTGCTCTGAGCTCCAGGGATTCCCACTCAAGGCTGTTGCAGCCAGATAATTTGTACATCTTCCAATCTACTGCTCATCCTTTGCCTATGAAATCATTTAAAAGAAGATACAGGGTCTCTGCCCCTCTTTTCCTTGCAAAAAGTGACATAGTAAAATGTTTCCTTGGGCTTCATATTCCAGTTTCAAGTCCATGGAGCTGGAGCAGGTTTGCCTTGGGAGCAGAACTAGTATTTTTCAGTGCTGAGCATTCACTAAAGACTTCCCCTGTTTTCCTGACTTTGGCCATACCTGCTCAAATCTTTTCAGCTGCACTGAGTGTAATTGCTAAATTGAACCTTGTGATAACTGAAGTGCTGGATTTACTGTGGCCAGGCTGGGAGATTTCTGACAAAGCTGCACAATGCCTTTATTGGCTGCTGTGCAGAGCCTGATTTCTGCAGTTACACGAGAGCACCTCTTTTCCTGTACGAAAGGTGGGTGAAATGTGACCTGAGGGAACACTGCTGGCTAAAAAGGAGCAGCTGATTTTTTGTTATTCTGGGAGGCTGAGCATATGGTGCAGCACAAGGCCAAACAAGTCCCTCCCTGTGCTTTGCCAAGCTGTCTCTTAGCGTTCCCTGCAGGCTTCTCTCCCACTCTGGCAGGCAAAACTTTTGCATGCCTCTTTCCCACCTGATTAGATATAGTGCTAAGGCATTGCTTTTCCCTATAAAAGGGGCTTCCTTAAACATGGGAAGTCACGGCCCAGTGGCTATGGGGGCAGCTGTATTAAATAAATGGGTGGATGCCTGTCACTTTACTGCACTTAGTTGAACATATTACTGTGCTTTTCATACCATTATCAACCCTGGTGTCCAAATTACCTTCACAAGTGCTAACACTGGCCTCTGCTCCACTGTTGCCTCTCTGCTGTGTGTTTGTTTGAGCTCAAAGATGAAGAAAGCATTTGTTATAGACTAAAATGAACTGGCTCTTAAAAGGCAAGTAGAACTGATTTGAGCCTTGATTAGAGCCAAGACCCTTCACCAGAAACTGCTTGCTAAAGAAACCTTTATAGTTCCTTGGCATTGACTTTATCTGGTGGTTGGATCTGGCTGACAATGAATTATTCTGTTGCAATTCTGTGAGACCGAAGCATAACACAAGAGCATTAGACAAATCCTGTGAAATCAAGAACATGGGAAAGTCTAAAAAGAGAGGAAATATAGTGGTGTAGCAGTGGATTTGCAATTAATTTGATAAGATTTCCAGGCACTGGGTTAATACTGTGTGGTGGAGAGTTGATACTTCCAGTGGTGAGCTCACTGTGTTTACGTGGATTATGCTGATGCTGATTCTGCACAAGGAAGAATCTCAAATCTCCAGGCAAATATACACTTTGGGATACTTTTTTCCCCACAACTGCAATGTTTTAAATCTCCAGTGCAAATGGGTTGCTCAGTTTTCTAATAGTACAGCTCAAACATACTGTAATTTGGTTTTTGGAAAGCATGTCCTTTTAATTACAGGACCATGCCTGTTGCATTAGCACAGGAAGCTCAGGATTGCAAGTGGTTTCTCAGAAGCAGAGACACTGTCAGCTCAGCTCTGAGGATACACAGCTCATGGAGGTGCATTTAGCTGAGGGCAACATAAAACTGTGCAGCTTCTTTGAGACTGTTGTGTAACTGATTGATTAAAAACCAGGAAAAAACCCTAGAGCAGATGAAGCCAGAGGAGGTTGGCAGTAACAGCAGCACTGGTTCCACCCCAATTAGCCTGGGTTTCCTAAAATTCAGGTATCAGTCATGACTAATGCAATGGATTTGGGCAATGACTTGCCGTGACTTTCACGGTTCGTCCTTCTTACTGGGATATAGTGCACTGTGTATCTGAGACTTGCAACATCCCATTAGAAACGTGTACAAGAAATTAATTATTCAAGCTTGTTATGGTGAGCCTTAAATTGGTTGCAGCCCAGTGTTGTAAAAAATAACTTTATAATTCCTTGGTGGGAAGTAGATGTTTTAATATCTGCAGATTGTACAAAGCTTTACGCCATCAATAATGCCTCACTCGCCTCGTGTTCTGCTGTTGTCCTTGAAAAGAGCAGCAGGGCACAGTCCTGTTAAATAACACCTCCATCCCAAGCAAAAGATTATGGGATCCTGATGCCAGGAAAAACATGAGGAGTCCAACCTCTCTCAGCGTGCTGTTGCCATCTAAAACTGAGATCAAATATGAGAACCACAGAATCACAAAATAGTTTGGGTTGTAAGGGACCTTGAAGACCATCCACTCCCATACCCCCTCCATGGGCAGGGACACCTCCCACTAGACCAGGTTGCTCCAAGCCCTGTCCAACCTGGCCTTGAATTTTTCATTCTTTCAGATTATTTTCTTGCATTTCAACTGTGTAGTTTTGGATTCAGAAGGAATTAAAACTATATCTTACCAAACAGCATCATTCATTTTCCTTCTTATCTATTTCATCAGGACAGTCCACAATCCCCTCTGGTTGCTCTACTCTGGACCAAAAGGACTTTAGCTTCAGCAAGGTTAAACCTGAAATGAGTTTGGTCCCTCGTAGAATCACAGCAGGCCTTCAAACACACCCAAATCAGTCCATTTGCAGAGCTGAGAAATAGCCTCTTGGCTTCTCTCCCCTCTGAGCCAGAGCTGTAGATTAAGAAGCCATGAAAAACAGATTTTGTAGCCAGAGCTGATACTCTGGGAGTTCTGATAATGCCCCAAGCACTGGGGCAGCAATTCCAGCAGCTGACTCTGAAGAGAAACTGTGAGGTTTGCATTGGATCCTGTTGGAGACAGACTCTGCTTGGACCTACAGTGCCTACAACAGGACTAATTAACATTCAAGGAGAAAAATCACTACTTCTAAAACACAGCTTTTACTCTCTAATACTCGTGGTATCAGCTATCATGTAATGTGAACCTCGAGAGAAATGCTTTGTAAGTGAGAATCCCACTTCAGCTTTGTCAGGCAAATTTGCACCACTGAACTTGCTGAACAGACCTAAAGAGTCAAAAATCTCGTTTCACTAACTCCTGCAGCAAGTATTTGGAATAACTTGCCAGTATACACAGGGCATTAAAAGACTCCAGCATGAAATCTTCTGGCATTATTACCTAAGTCAAATATGAATTAACTACAGCCCATATTATATCCTTTCCTGGGAGGAAACAGAGGTTCCTGACTGAAATGGTGTAGTACCTTAGAAATTCCTATAGTTAGGAACATTGGGATGACCTGCTAGAGCTCCACGGGACACTGCCAGCTGGAGATTATAAAGACCATGAGGACAGGATAAAGAAACAAGTTCTTCCTAAAGGGAGTGGTCAAAGCCTCAGTCGGGTTTCCGAGAGAGGCTCTGAAACTTCCATCCTTGGAGATGCTCAGAATTTAAACCAGTAATTTAATCTAACCTGGATATTGGCCTGGGCTTGGGCAGGGAGCAAGGGTCCTTGGCCCAGGTGGCCTCCAAAGGTCCCTCCTGCCCTCGGATTGTCCTATTCCTGTGGCAGGTGCGGCTTCCTGAACCAGATGTACAGGTCTGTCTTCAGAAGCCCTTCATGTCCTAATTCTCTTCCATGAATTTATCCTTGGGCTTTTTTGAACATAAAAACTTCTGTTACCCATCAGCTTGGAGCAAAGTGTTCTGCAGCTTGTCTGTGCTGTGCCAGATGCCACCTCCAGTTTTCAAGGGAGCTGCTTCTTTCCTGGGAGGCCTTCTGCCTCACGTGCTGTGAAATACCATAAATGTCTCATGGGACTTTGTGGACAACGAGCATGTTCCCTATCCCGCCTCCTTCACAGGGACAGATAATATTTTCCCTGAATCTCTCTGGTCTTCCAAAGACTTTAAAGTTGTGTGACAAAGGTTATGTCACGGACCAAAGTGTATTCCTTGGGTCAGTGCCCAGGAAGCCAAGCCTGGCACATCTCGCCCTTTATTTGAAGGAGTTAATATGAGAAATTGTCTTTTAGGCAAGAGACACAGGAATATTCCATAAAATTAGCCATAAAAACTAAAAGATAACATTCTGACTCATCCTGTGTGTGAGAAAGGAGAAGATCAAACCACAGAAGGATGGCCTGTGCTGGCTTTGTTTCCCTCGAGCAGACAGTGCTGGAGCTGGGCATCGCATTAACGGACCTGTGCATAAAATATTCCATAACAACCAGAGCAGCTCATGCTTAATGGAAAAACATGAAATGTTCCATTGGGAAACAATTGCCCTTTGTACAAGATGCATTTCTTCTCTCTCCCTTTTGTTCAGGGAATCTGACTGGAAACAAAAAAAAGCTTGTCCCTTCAGACACCCTCTGTTCGTGCTGCTCCCTCCCCAAATCAGGGCCCTAATCCCTCGTTTGGACGACATAATCAGCTACACAAATATCAGTTGAGATAGCACAGACAGATTATGGCTCCCAGCAGGACGAGGGAGGATGGGTCAAGCTTTAAATACCTCTGCCTCTATGCAACTGTTTTTCCTAAGGATAAAGCAAGAGGAATATAAACAGGAATTCTTTAGGCAGATGGCCTTTAGTAACCTCTCCACGAGGCATTGGCAGCTTGTAAATAATAAGTGGTCCAGAGGGCCAGCCCTGAGTGAAAGGGCTCTCCAGACCTGGGTGTGGGAAGCTTTGGGCATGGCTGGGGGGGAAGATGCTCTTATTGGGGGGAAAAACATTATTAAAAGGGCTGATAATTAACAGTAAAAAGTGAAAGCCGCTGTAGAAGATCAAATTCTTTCTCAGTGTTAAACCACTGTTGACAGCTGACTCTTGCAGCTCTTTAGTGCAGTGGTGGCAAACTTGGGAAGATGGGCAATACTTGCAGGAGCCAGAAACCACAGGCTGCTCCATTTTCTCACTTAATGTGGCACAGAGGGATCCTGCCCTTGGGTGTGGGTCATGCTTCTGTTTCCTTAGTGAACATTGCAAAACTTGGAAGGAAAAAGGGAAGTTTGACCTGCTGAGATTTAAGTATTGGCTGTGACAAGCAGCACCTGCTTCTAATCCAGATCCATAAATAGATCCTTGAAAGCCCCTACAAACCCAGCCTATTTCCCTGACAAATTTCTACATGTATCTGCTTTGCATGACTGAGCTCAAAAATAGAGAGATTGAAGTCCTTCCCCAACACATATTTTCAAGAACTGTCATTTTCCAAACCAGGTTATGGGATGCTCAAGATGTTCAACTTGGAATCACTGTTTTTGTGATGCATCAATAACATCTCCAGAGAGATGTTTAAAGATTTCTCCTGGACTGTACAGGAACAGTTACATCTCAAAACTGGCTCACCTCCATTAGTGTCTGTTCATGTGACAATCCAGTTGGCTGCTGTCCATGGATATAGGACATAAACGGATTAGGATTTGGAGTATTGGATCTGAGATACTGGGTGCAGAGCTGGGAATCACAGCTAAACATTTCAGGTGATCAAACTGGGTAGGAAGCCTGGAGCTAAGCAATCATTGCTCTGTTGGAATGGGCTTAAGATGAAAGGGGGCAGGTTTAGATGGGATATTGGGAAGGAATTCTTCCCTGTGAGGGTGGTGAGGCCCTGGCACAGGTTGCCCAGAGAAGTTGTGGCTTCCCCATCCCTGGAAGTGTCCAAGGCCAGGTACTATGGGGCTTGGAGCAACCTGGGATAGTGGAATGTGTCCCTGCCCATGAACAAGATGAGCTTTAAGGTCCCTTCCAACCCAAATCAATCTGTGATTCCATAATTCTGTGAGTATTGCTGGAGGAAATGTAAATGTATAATTGCACGCAGAGTTAGACATCCACTTTTGCGAAGTATTTCCATGCGTGGTTGAACAACTGTAGAGGGTAATTATGCCTATATTCCCCATTAAAACCTAATAATAATTTAAAAAGCCAGGTTTGACTGCCTTAACCTGTGTCTTTGTGAGCTGTAATTCTAAATTAGCCTCTACCTTTAACCTGACACAGAAAAAACTGGACACTTGGGGAAGAGATTATGAGAAATGAATTGGGAAACTTGCCTGGCAAAGGTTTTTTCCCCTTTTACCAACACACATGTAAATTGTGTAGGCTGCATGCCCAGTGTGGGGGTAAGGCTCAGTTATGATTCAGCTCAATGGAATGTAAATGAAGGCTCCTATAATGAAATGAGTGGGAACATTTTGGACTTTCATTAACTTCCCACTGTAAAAAAGATAATTCAAAGAGGCTGCTTCTCACTCCTGAAAGATAGTTTTCAAAAACCTGATTAGAGACGGATAGAAGTGGGTCTTTTGTTGAAGTTAAACCTTCAGTGAGAAATGTCTGTAACATCCTCTTATCCTCAGCGCTGAGCACGATTTGAGAAGTGAAATCCTGAGCATCTGAAAGGCACAGACAAATTGAATTTAACACGGAGAGGCTGCCAGGAGCTGGAGTGAGGCACTGGCTGAGAGCTGAAGAGCTGCTGGAACTGGGAGTAGTTTTTAGTAAAACCAGTATTCAAGTAACAGCACTTCAATAACTTAAGCCAAGGGCCAAAAAGAATAGGGAATAAAGTGGGATGGTGTGAGGTTGACTAACTCACCACCCTGGGAGTTCTAAACCAGTGAGCAGGAGCATTGAGCTTTACCCAAAGCTTCGTTAGATGGATACTTGCACAATGCTTCTAAAAATGACCTGATGCTGCAGGTGGTCTTGCAAGTGCCCCTACCTGCATTTGATCAAACCCCCCATTTTTAGAAGCTCAGATAGTCAACTGTTTACTGTCCTCCACTGTTTTTGAACCTGGGTTTGCTGAGCGGGTGGAATAATGCAAATAAAACAGTACAGCATGTATTCCAAATGAAATCACAGCACCTCCGAACTGGCAGCCTTTACTGGAGATACATTTGCTGAAAGAATCACCAGAAAACATCAGGATAACCATGTGTGCTGTACCACTAACTGGATGCTGATCAGGAGAGGATATAAAAGGAATATAAATATAATTGTAGGTGACACAAAGAGGCACATGAGCCCAAGGTAATTTTGTAGAGCTGTTCCAGAGTAGTGTTGAAAATTAGCTGTTCCAAGAGCAGATTGTTTGCACAGACCTTTTTTTTTTTTCTTTTTCCAAGAGGAGGAAAATCTGCTTGTATTCAAAGTTGACAGGGCGGGTTAGAGGCTGGAGGACGAGCTGTGGCCAATTTCAGGGCTGTAGCTGCCGAGGTGCCTGCCCTGTGCACAAGTGCCTGGGCAATGGCAGGAGGGTGCAAACCATGGCAGGAGTTTGAAATTAAATTAAAATTTGAAATTCAATTAGCAGAATGAAAAGCAAAAGTAAATTTCGCAAAGCAAAGAGAGAGAAGAGGGTAAGTGCTACCTAGTGAGTTGCCTGTTGTGCTCACACACACAATGACAGGCAAACATGGGCAGCACTCAACTCCTACAGTCCTGAAATAACTCACATATATGAAAGGAAGAGGCCTCACAGGACACAGAAGTCTGGTAGTTCCTGTGTTCATGTTACACTACAGGCATGAGCCTTTAGATAAGGTGGAAAAATCCAGCCTTCACTTCATGAAAGCCTGGAATAATAATTATGCTCTTTCCTTGGTGGGTAATAGCTCAACAAAGCAGCAGCTCAGAGCGTGCTGCTGACTCTCCTCACCATGATTTACCCCTGGTTGTCAGCCTTGGGACTGGCTAATGCATTTACATCCCAAGAATTCCAGTCTTAAAGCTCATGTTACGACACGTGTCCTATTTAGTAAGAGTAAAGATGCCTGAAAATTAGCCTGATATCTGTCAGTTTGTCCTTACCTTTGGGTGCTAGCAGGCTGTACTGAAGTGCTGCCTGATCAAATTAAAATTCTGTGGCACTGGCATCTCTGAGATAAAATTTACAAGTCAGAAATGGAGCTGGCTGGGAAAAGCCCAGCTGACTGGGAACAGAGTCAGGGACAAGACAGGCCGGAGGTTGTTTCCCTGAGCTGAGAAAATGGCCAAGCCACAGCTGCTGGTCTTGTCTGGAGCAGACAGCTGTAGGAAACATTATGCTGTGCAGCAAAAGGGCAAATATTAGGATGCCATGAGACTCATGAGTAGGTTGGACTGCATAGCTGAACTCCTGCCCTCCCTTTGTACCAGCACTATTCTTAGGGGCGAGGCAAGAGCAGAATTTGGGGCTTGGAGCAACCTGGTCTAGTGGAAGTGCCCCTGCCCGTGGCAAGGGGTGGAACAAGCTGGGCTTTAAGGTCCCTTCCAACCCAAACCATTCCATGATTCTATAAATTTGATAAAGGGCTCATTAATATTATACCACAATCCCTGTGTGGGAGCTGTTGCCAAACACCTACATGGCAACAGGAGCAACAGGGATGGGTCTTGTTGCCAGCCTTCAGTAAGTGAACTGAAGTGAATTAAACAAATAAGCAGGGACAGAAAAAACTGCTTTGCGACTTTGAACAGCCAGGTGAACAGCCAGGTGAAAAGATATTGGCCTGCTCTGCTTCTAGAATATAAGAAAATAAATCTTAGGATCTTGTGAGTCATGCCTATGTAATAAAATTCAAAGGATTTAAGCTGGCCTAGGATAAGCTAAACTCTTGCTCAAGGGAGCATCACTGTTTGGATGCAAGAGAACACCTGCAAGCGAGAGACTATTTTGCTGCAAATACTGCTGTGATTTAAATAAAAAGTTAAATGTTAATGTGCATCCCTGGTGCTGGGTAACCCCCTGGAAGCAAAAATATCTCAGTGTAGGATCTTCCCCTCCTGTGATCCCCATTGGTCAGCACTCAGACTCTTCAGAAGTGCTGGGAAATGGATCTGGACAGGGAGTAGGGACAGGAATGGAGTAGAAATCCACCGTTTTTGTTACCTCAGAACCCACAGAATAAAATCACAGGTCCTTAAAATATATTCCTTTTCCTTCATAGATTAGGAAAGTATTAAAACTTATGAAGAGTGTGAAACTTTAGACATGCTTATGACATAATATCTGTTCCTTGTCATATTTTTATTTTTCTCCTTCTTTTTGGCACTAGAACAAGGTCTTAATATTCAAAACTGCCCCAATGTTTTCTTCCTGTGGATTTCGGAGAGCAGCCGGATCTGGGGGTTAGACAATTGCAGCTTTTGAAAAGAGAATGGGTTGGGAGCACCAGTGTCATGATGTACAGCCAGAAAAGAATGTTTGCAACAAAAAAGATCTGTTAATGAATTCTGAGTATTTATAGCTCTGTGAGCTTTCCTGCAGAGTTCATCTCCAAGGGAAGTTATTAGCTCAAAAGTGAGCTTAGTCACAAGCCGCTTATAGGGAATATTTCTATTTATAATATTCTCATTTCAGTGGCTGGTGCTTCTGTGACATGGTTATTTACTGGCTGAGGTGTCCAGTGCTGCTCAGGTCAAAATTTACCTTTACCACTGTCTTAATGGGAAGAGAGTTATGCAGCTCTGGAGGAACACCTGCTATGTGAGGGTGGCATGGGAAAGCAGGAGGAGGGATGTTGAAGCCATTTTGCTTGCCCAGCAACCCCTTTTACACGAGGAGTTCCCACGGCAAAGGGATCAGAACACGGGCAATGTATCAGTGCTGAAGTTGTGCACGCTGTTTTGTCATCCCTTTCCTGCTTTATCAGATCCCTGGCCTCCGAAGGCAACGTGCCTTTTGCAGGCAGGGTGAACAGGGGGTACATATGTCAGCACAGCAGAACAGCTTGGAGCGTGAACTGATATTAAGGCCGTTCATGCATGAGGTAATTTGTTTTATAATAGCAGCAGAAAGCCTGCTCATGCATCAGTGAGATGCAGCAGCCTGGGAGCCATTGGGGAATTAAAGTACCACTGTGCTCTGGATATGCTAATAAATATGAACTTATGCCCAGATGGATTTTATTGGGTTTATGGCCATGCAGAGCCTCCCTGATTTCCACCACAGCCACAGGGCTGCTTGAGCAAGGATGTCTCTGCAGAAAGTCGTGTGTAAAGAAGCTGGAACCCTTTCCTACAGGAGGAGCTCCTGGTGTGGATGTGGCTCCGTTGCTGCTGGAATGCCCCCACGTAGCCTGGGAGCGGCAGCTGCAGCTCAGTGGAGGTGATGGTTAATGCTGTTCCAAGGCTGATAATGCCCCTCAGGAATGGGCAAAGGGGGAGGGACGAGAGACAGTGAGAAATGAGAGAAAGGAAGGACCAAGCCTGGGCAGCATTTCTGAATAAGCAAAACTGCCATCTTAATTCTGGTTTTAGCACCCTCCTTGTATGTGTGTGTGTATCTGTATCTCTGTCTTCTGCAGGCTGTTTTTAGGTTCCTCTCAGTGAGGTTTGGCTCAGAGGAAGGCCCTGAGGTCAAGCACTGCCTCCATGGCATGCTGCCCTTCTAGAGCAGCTTTCAGCACCAGCGCATCAAGAAAGCTGAGCTTTCACTTTGAGTAAAATTAATTGTTGTTTTACTGGATGGAACAAATTATTTCACAAGGTGCAACATCACCATTTGTGAGTTCATAGTTGCTGGAGTTCATAGTCAAAAGAGTTTCAAACTAGATTTTCTTCAGTTGTACTGGTACCCTCAGGTACAGAAACCCTTCTCCCTGAAGCTGAAGTCAAGAAACGCATTGGACTTCTTAAAAGGTTCAGGATGCCCTTGTATCATTCATTATTATCAAAATGAGGACTGTTTCCTGTGTGTCCTTTTTTCTCTCGTACAGGGAGCCATAAACACTGACTCAGTTTAGAGGGTTTATCGCTCAGTGCTTGTGTTTCCTTAGCAATTGCAGAATCATTGAAGATTCCATTACCGGGCTCCCCTCAAATGCAGCTCCCAGCAGCCTCTGCCTACTGTGGTTAAAGCCATTAGTTGAGTTCCTTGACCAAAAAATCTCTAATGCCACTCAGTTACTGTCACTGGGTGTTATTAACTGTTGTTCAGGACCCCTGAGGGTGTATTTTTCTTTTATTAAATATGCTAAACAGCATTTTAGCAACCCTTTGGGAAGCTGAGGTTGGCTTGAATTCTTGGTTGGTGAGGCAGCACTGTGATTCATGAAACCACAACAGTTCAGCTAAACCCTGCCCTGCAGAGTTTTGTGCCACCAAACCTCTGAAAATGTGGTTCAGGAACCTGAGTATTCCAATGCTAACATCTCCGTTTGCAATGGGATTCACTGGAATGAAAACCCAGATTGCTGGGCTGTAAAGTATCCATTTTTGACAGATTTATTTTGGTTTTGGCATGGACTGCAGACTATATGCTTTCTTAAATGTGTGTGAGAATGAAGAGAAAATCAGTCTTACATTACTGAGAGGGAGAAGTGGAGCTGCAGATGCTTTTACAGCTGAGAGGTTAGCTGGAAGCACAGACTGCCACCAACAGCCTTGTCACAGTCAGACTCTGATGTGATTGCTGCACTGATGGGTCCCTGACTCCAGACAAAACATGCTCTGATGGTCAGCCTGAGAAATAAGGCTCCAAACCGTCATTTATCTACCTAAAGTCACTCCTAATGATGCTTCTTTCTTTCAAGACTAGAGGAAACTTGTTCCCAGGTGTTCTCAAGCATTTCCATCTCCTAAATGCAAGAAGTCTGTCAGCCCACAAAACACATCCTGTGCCAACTCTGATAACAAAAAGCTCCAAACAAAACAGAGCAGTGAAAAATTTTTTAATGCTGCTATAAATCACTTTGAAACGAAGCATGTCAATGCCTTATGTGGAAAACTAAACTGATGCAAACAGCACTGAGGAGCTGGCAGTATTTCATGGTTTTGTACACTCATCCCACACGGAACTGGCTTTATTTGTAGTTGCACAGGCAGGTTTTTACCCGTCAGCTTTGCTGGTGTCTCACATTGACATTAGCAGGAGCCTTCATCAAATACATTTGTCTTTACACTGATACTTTTTATAGAATTGGGCTGCTTGCCACTCAAGGAAATTGTAGTTTCAGGGGAGTTCAAGTGGTTCCTCAGTATAATTCATTCCCAGAGAGGATTAAGAAAGGCTTAAATCTGGCAGCATGACTACTTTGCCTGGAAGAAGCATGGAGTATTTCTTACCCAATCTGACAGAAGAAAACTAAGACTCATTTGGGTTTTAATGAAAAACAGAGTGTCACTAAATATAAATCCATGCTTTAGCTGTCTTCTGCAGGGGAGAAATGACTCAGTGTGACCTCTAGGGAGCTCCCGTTATTTGCCCTGAGAAGTTCAAACTTTAAGTGAAAGTAGGTTCCAAAATCTGTCCTGTCACAGCTTCCAGGCTGCTGCCCCTCTCATCTGTGTGATACACAAATTTATGCAAAGCAGGAGGAGTTGTGCAAAGCAGGAGGACTCAGGGCTCCTCTCTTGCCTGCTGTTCCTTGTCAACAGAGGAATATGGATATGGCTAAAGGGCAACTGCCTGGTTATCAGTCAGTCTCGGGGAGCAACCTTGGAGTGACAGCTGATGTTTTGGAACTAGTACCCAGCAGGGATTAAAAATCTGGTGATAAATGCCTGGGAGCTTAAGTAACTTGTTGGCTTTGTATGATACTGAACATTCAATATTACAGACAATCTTATGCCTCCAGAAATCATAGAATCATAGAATTCCACAATGGTTTGGGCTGGAAGAGATGTGAAAGCTCATCTAATGAGTAGGGACACCTTCCACTAGTCCAGGTTGCTCCAACCTGGCCTTGGACACTTCCAGGGATCCAGGGGTAGCCACAGCTTCTCTGGGCAAACTGTGGCAGGGCCTCCCCACCCTCACAGGGAAGAATTCCTTCCCGATATCCCACCTAACCCTGCCCTCTGGCAGTGGGAAGCCATTCCCCCTCATCCTGTCACTCCAGGCCCTTGTCAATAGTCTCTCTCCATCTTTCTTGTTGGCTCCTTTCAGGCACTGGAAGGCCACAATTAGGTGACTCCAAAGCTTCTCTTCTTCAGGCTGAACAATCCCAATTCTCTCAGCCTTTCCTCCCAGCAGAGCAGCTCCATTCCTCGGATCCTCTTGGTGCCTCCTCTGGACTCTCTCCAGCAGCTCCATGCCCTTCCTGCACTGTTCCCCAGGGCTGGAGGCAGCTCTGAGGGGGGAGTCTCACCTGAGGGGGCAGAGGGGCAGAATCCCCCCTTGCCCTGCTGCCCATGCTGCTTTTGATGCTTCTTTTTGATTCTTCTTTACTATTCCACACTTTTATATGCTTTTTCTCCTTTTTCAGTTGGAACTGGAAGTTTAGTCGGAGGTTTGTCCCTTTTTTCCCTGCAGAAGCTTTTCAGTTTTAAATGCTGTGGCAGAAGATGGTGTATGGTGCAACAGAGCACTGGATGAACCCTTCCCCAATACTCTGAGGGAGAGAGGGTGTTGTTTGCTTAGCTGACAACGAGCTGGGCTCTCCAGAAGCCACAGCAGCACTTCAGGTGGTAAGGGCAACCTAGTAAACCATTTGTAGGATGGAAAAAACCAGAACGGAAAGAGTATTTTCTACTAGAAGGGCACTGAGTCAGGGTTTTACTCTGAGCTTTTTTCTAAGCATGCACAGAAGCTGAACTGGATAAAGAACATGACTAAAAACCGTTTAATGGATGCCAATAAACTAGTCACCAAGTAAAGTCTCATTGCCGCTTCGAGCCAAATCATCAGAGTCAAGACCCCCTCTGTGGCAGAGGTCGCTGCTTGAAGTCAGTGTGTGTTTTGCAGCACTTTTCCTGGAACACCTGAGCTGGTGTAATAAGTTTACCCTACTTGGACTTGGCAGCATAAACCTTTCATGCCCTTATGTAATCCTTGGTGTGCAGCTCTGCCCTATATGTCTGACCTGGAGGGGCTCCTTCAAAAAATGGAAGACTTGTCACTGAATAGAATGTGAACCCCTGACAGTGTGCAATGTTTCTCAAGGGTTACTATTTGATTATCTTGCAGAACTTTGTTTGAACAGTCTTCTTGGCAGAGGTGACTATCAGTGCACCACGCTTGGGAGTATTGATGTAACCACAGGACTGAAGTTTTTAAAGTGTCCCACACTCCCTGATCCTCACATGAAGGCACTTCTCCTTGCTCTGAACAGGACCTGCCGTGTGTTCATGACTACGAGTCAGCACTTACTCTGCTCTCAACTCAACTTTTGGACTCTTAGTTGCAGGTTTGTGGTCTGAGGGAAGGTCAGCGAGGAAAACTTCCTTCTCCAAAGGCAAAGCCGGCGTGAAAATGTCACTTTGGTGAATAGAACAAGAGGTTTAAGTAAGTGTTTCTCAATTATCAGTAGTAAGCTTTGCAGTGTGAAGCTGAGTGACTAAGGCCTCTGTACCCAAGGGTCTCCAAGTGATTTGCAGCTGGAAAAAGTAAAGAGAACCAGCTTTCTCACAGTTCTAGCTTATCAGCAACGTGGCAGAGCCGTGCTCTGTTCTGCTTCTGTGATTATCCATCACCATCACCTCTCTGCCTGGGCTTCTCTTTGCTCTTCCCTTGCTCTTCCACAGCAGCTTCCTTTTCTTTTCCACGGAAAGGCCTCTTTCTGCAGTGCTGTGTGAGTACCACTGCTGGATAGTGCTCCAACACCTGCAGCTGGAGGCTGGGACACAGCTCCGAGTGCCCTCTCACAGCACAGAGCCCAGCCCAGGCCTGGCCTAGGAGTGAACCAAATACTTGGGCTCTGGGAATCAGTTCAGGGTGGGACCAGGCCTTATTCAAGCCTTGATTGCTTCACTGTTCAAAAAAAAAAAAAAGGGGAAAAAATGCACTAAAACAGGTTGAAATGTAACTCTGAGCAGTAGAGCTATTTAACTGGGGCACTCGGTGCACTTGCTCTCAAGACACACTAGCCATGATCTCAGTCATGGACCAGGAATGGGAGGTCACCGTCCCACTGACAAAGTGGAATGGATGGTAAATGGAGGGAGCATCCCAAAATGAGATTAAACTGAGTGCTCAGATTGAACTGCAATCTTATCAGGAGAGTTTTGCTTCTATCTCTTCAGGAAGCATTTGAATTGGCTCTGAAAACATCTAAAAGGGCATACTGGGGTTTTGGTGTCCGGGAAAGGGGAGGAAGGAACAGGCAGTTGCTGTCAGTGAGGTAGGATAACGAGCACTGCAGCAAGCAGGTCAGGTTTTTGAACAATAATTGATTATTTTCACTGCATATCAGTCACTTATTTACTGATATACAGCATTTTATTTCAACGAAGAGGAACTGGAACATGTGCCCCCACTGCTTGCCCTCTGCAGCTCCTGAGCATGTGAGCTGAGGGATAAGAGCACACAAATAAGCCACTTGACCGACAGAAGTATCTAAAAAAATCAGTTTAGGCTCCCATGGCAAAGGCATTGATGGTCTGGAAGGCAGCAGAAAGCTGAGCTGTGGCTGAAAGAGCAGTGCAGGCAGAAACTCATCTGTATGAGGACAGGGACAGGGCCCCAAGCAGCAGAGACAGACTTCCTGGAACACGGACTTCTGTTCCTGCTATTTAAATTGTTAAATGCAAATTGGTGTGCTTCACTGCCAAGAGACCTGAGTTTTGTGAGCGGGAGGACATGACTATCAAGCAGTTTGAGAGACAGGGGTTAGAAGGCAGGTCAGCCCAGGTCATGGGTAAAAACTGAAGACAAACTGAGAATCAGAGGGGGAAAGCTAGAGAAGGAAGGATAACCAACAGGAAATGAAGCTCCAACAATAAACCTTATCCTGAAAAATGCCAGATTGTTTTGCATTCCAGTAGGAATATCTGTCTTGGTTCTCAGGGTAGAACTCCATTTGCTGGGATAGTAAAGAAAACAACTGGTTCTCTGGGGAAAATGTGACGTGCCAGATATGCACACACTGGGTGAAGTGCTGAAGAAGAAGAGGGAGAGAGCTGTTTGTCATTCCCAGAGCTCCCCTGAGCCCAAGGTTTACTTCCTCCATCTCTTGATGTAGCAGGCTTTGCACCCCCTGGTTTCCTTGGACTGATCTTGCTGTAAACCTGGCTTTTTTGGAGAGCAATAGTTTTGTGTTAGCTTGTGTATAACACTCACGGCTCACTGAATTTGAATGGTCTCGTCAGCTGGAGTGCAAAGCCCTTTACACTGCGCATTCCCATGGAAAAACTTTGTTCAGAAATGACCTTTTTGCCTCACTTCCAGCAGAAAAACACAAAATCCAGCAGTAATGGTCTGTAGCACAGCAGTGGGCTTGGATGCTGCCTGCCTCAGTAATAAATGTATTCACAGGTACTAAAACAAAAGCTATCTTATGGTCATTGATGTCCAACATTGATGCTCTCTCCATGTGTTTTCAGGATCAGGGTTTGACCAATAAGTCTTGGACTAAGGACCAAGGACGGCATGTGAAGATGTTTGAGTGAATTTAATAATAATTAAAACAAATAATATGTACTCATACCTTTGGCAGGAGATCTAACTTGCAGTTCTTTTGAAACAATAAGAGAAATGGAAAGGGAGGGAAAAGGGAGATGAAACAATTCTCCATTGCCCATTTGGTTGTTGTCAGCAATGCAACTTGAGGAAAGCTGACCATTCAGGCTGACAAATGATTTAACTCTCCAGGCTGGAGAAGGAAAACTTTGGTTTCTTTTGCCAGCTATATATATAATATCTAGATATTAGAACTATAAACCATCAGGCGACAGTACTCTTGCAGAAATGTAATTTCTTTCTGCTTGTCACTCCTCCCTGGTGACTTTAGAGCCCTTGCAGATGCAGAGGGCCATTGGGAGGATTAAGTCATGGTTTGCCAGCCTTTGACACAAACTAAAATGTATGCAAAGACTTTTGGGATTGAGTCTTACAGCACATCATGCCAGGACATGCCAAAGAAGGTCTAGGAAGATGGAAGCGCTTGTGGTTTTATTAAGATATGTAAGGAATGTGAAATATTTCATTTCAATAAATGTCAGTCTCTAGCTTCTGGCTCACTACTGCTGAGACAATTTCCTCTTACTTGAGCAGAGGTCTGGAAGGATAACAACCAACCTAGAAAATGTTGGCTATCAGCCTCTGTCATGAAATGGAGGAAAATTACATATTGACCTTCTTTTCTTTCCAGTAATTCCATCATCTTTGAGATATTGACACAAGAGCAGAAATCCTGGTTAGCTGTACAAAATAAAGGCACCTTTCAGTGAGCAAAGTTCACCCCAAATAATGAGGTAGCACATACTGCCACAGGGTGCTCACTACACAGGTGAACAGCAAAACAGACAGCAGAGGCCAAAACTGCAAATGCTTTTCATAAGCACCTTCAGCAAAAGCTCTGGGGCCACATCTGCAGTCTTGTGTTCAATTCTGGTCTCCACAGTTCAGGAAAGACTGGAGAGGGTCCAGCAAAGGCCACAAGATGAGTAAGGGACTGAAGCGTCTCTTTTATGAGGAGGGACTGCGGGAGCTGGGCCTGGTTAGTCTGGAGAAGACTGAGAGGGGATGCATCAATCCATACAAATATCTCCAAGGGATATCAGAGGATGGTGCCAGACTCTCTTCCGTGTGGCCCAGTGTGACAGGATGAGGAGCAATGGCCATAAACTAAAACACAACAAGTTCCACCTCAATATGAGGCAGAACTTCTTCCCATGGAGGGTGGCAGAGCCCTGAACAGCTGCCCAGGGAGGGTGTGCAGTCTCCCTCTCTGGAGACATCCCAAACCCACCTGGACATGTGTCACCTGCTCCAGGTGCCCCTGCCTTGGTAGGGGGTTGGACTGGGTGATCTCCAGAGGTCCCTTCCAACACCAGTTCTGGGATTCTGTAAAAATAGCTGGAGGAGAGGCGAAGAGTATAGAGGGGAGAAGGAGAAAGACAGAAGGGTGGCAATGAAGTATCTGAAAAGCTGAACTCCTTCCCCTTTTTCAGCCACAATGATGAGTACTTTGTCCCGAAATAGTCATGCCCACTCAACAGGCACTTCCCCAGGTCAGGATGTCCTTCCCCAGCTCCTCACTGCAAAGTTGTCTGTATTTGTCATCCGTGGCCAGAATTAAGTGGTAAATCACAGAATATCCTGAGCTGGAAGGGACCCACAAGGATCATCAAGTCCAGCTCCTGTGCCCTCTCTGGCTCTTGCTGGCACAGCCAAGTACCTCCAGCATGTTCACCCAGCTGGTGCCTGGCACTCACCAGCAGCCACCACAGGTAGAAGAAGCAGCTGCCCAATAGGAGTGTTTGGGGTTTCGGCCTTCCCTGCAATCAAGTGGAAATTGCAGCTCTGTGGCCAAACAGTACCCAGACAGTGAAGGACATTTTAATACCAAATCCACGAACAAATCAATTTACTGCAGTAAAGCTACTTAAGGGGCCCATCTGGTAGCTGCTAATTTACAGACTGGGCCATCTGCCACTATCACAAGCTGGGAAGACTGGAAAAGTTACCCGACATAGCCAACAGTTTAGCTTTGTTTTCTGTTTGTTTTTTTTTTTCCCCCCTCTCAATGCTGTGTTTTGTTTCCCCTGATAACAGACAGCAAGGCAGTGGTTTCTCTTCTGAAATCCAGATTTCTCAAACCTTGGGTAATCTCGTGCTGCTGCTGTGACTCAGCAGATGTCCCTGGGTATGTTTATGCAGCATGGAAGCTGCTGACAGCACGATGGTTTGGGAAGTTGGGTTTCTAACCCAGCACCTGCATATTTTAGGTTGGTGTGACAGGATAAAACATATTTTAAATGTATGCTTGAAGATGAAGTGGTGAAGCTGAGCTACACGGCTGGAGCTGTATCAGGGCAGGGTTAGGATGGATCTCAGGAAAAGGTTCTTCCCCCAGAGGGTGGTTGGGCACTGACCAGGTTCCCCAGGGCAGTGGGCACAGCCCCAAGGCTACCAGAGCTCAAGGAGTATTTGGACAATGCTCTCAGGGACAGGGGGGATTGCTGGGGTGTCCTGAGCAGGGCCAGGTGTTGGACTGGATGGTCCTTGTGGGTCCCTTCCAGCTCAGGATATTCTATGACCTCATGATAAATGTCTTACTACAGTAGAAAATTCCAACTTGCCTAAGCCTGAATAGTTTTCCTTTGAGAATTCTGCCCTTCAAAAAGGGTCGGAATTTAATCCACGCTTTTTCCTGTGCTAACTGGATGATGTTTGATGCAGTGGAAGTGGTGGAATATAGGATTTACATATTCTTCAGCAGATGGTGAAAACCAAATCAGCGCAACAGACTTCTGAAGGTTTGATCCCGAGGAGTCCTTTGGGCTTCCCTGGATTAAGGTAAGAGGTCATCCTAAAAGGAAGAAAACTCAGTAACAACAAAGCCCTGCAAACCCAGTTTTTTGTTGCCAAGGCCAGACCCAAAGTCTTTCTTTCCTTCATGAGACTGGTGGTATTCTGCTCACAGGGACAAAGGCGTTCCACTGGAAGTTTGGGGCTGGAATTTCTTTTTCATCTGAGCATGCTTGTCCTCACTTAGTGTGATTGAATGTGTTATCCTTAGGGGGCACTTTAATTGAATTCTCTATCAGCCTCTGCTTTAAGAACCAGGAGGGCCCAGAGGACAGATTACCAATGGGGGTCCTGTGGATAAGGTGATTAAAAATTATTTGGCTGTGGAAGAGGGAATGTTGTTGTTCTCCATTGTGTTTCTCTGCAAAGAGATAACACTGAGACTGACTACAGAGGTGACAGGTCATACATGTTTAATGCCAACATCTATAAAAAGAAACTTGCAGTAGGGCTGCTCATTGGGAATTTATTAAATAAAAGTTATTACCATAGCTCAGTGTAATCCCAAGGATATCTCTTCATGTCCTCCTCTTGGAACACAAGCTATCAAAAATTAAGTTAGGAAGTGGTTGTGCTAAGAGCAGATTAGATCTGAAAGGCAGAATTGTATTTTTATTTTTTTTATGATGGAATTTGGGTGCTGAGCACTGATTTATTTTTTGCTCACAAAGCTCATATGTCAATGAATCAGGGAATCACTGAATATCCTGAGCTGAAGGGACCCACAGGGACCATCCAGTCCAACCTCTGGCCCTGCACAGAACACCCCAACAATCCCACCCTGTCCCTGAGAGGGTTGTCCAAACCCTTCTGGAGCTCTGGCAGCCTTGGGGCCGTGCCCACTGCCCTGGGGAGCCTGGTCAGTGCCCAACCACCCTCTGGGGGAAGAACCTTTCCCTGAGATCCATCCTAACCCTGCCCTGACACAGCTCCAGCTGTTCCCTCAGGCCCTACACTGCTGTTAGACTATTCCAAAGCTGGGAACTAGATGCTCCAATGAAACAACCCACCTAAGGTTGCCCCAGGTCCCCTTGCCATGGTTGTGGTGGGTGCTGTGCTTATCCAGCTCCTGTTATCTCTTGACACTTCCCTGCTGGAGCCAGAGTGAACCTGATGGCTCTTTGTGCTACTGGAGAGACCCTCCAGTGCAGCTCTCCGGGGAAAGGCAGCTGTGAGCACACAGGCTCTGCCCCAGCTGTGTCTTGTTCCCTGCAGGGCTATCAAATGAGGCTGAAGGGGTGTGTGGGGCTGAGATCCGGGTAGGGACATGAAGGGCGGAGTGGGAGCTACTCATCCTCAAACCTAGATGTCTTTGCCTCCTGTGCTGCACAGGAGCCTGAAGATGGGTTTCCTGTGCCTGCTGTTCCAGGATGTGGCAGGAGGCATCCCTGGCCAGATACTGGGTTCCCTTGGTCTCTGTGCTGAAGGGCTCCAGGCTTTTGGGATGATCCCTTGACCCTACTGGATGACCTGCTTTGATATTTCTGATTCAGCCTTGAGTGTGCAGACAGGAAGGCAGGTATGTGTCTCGCTCTGAACCTCAGCTGCAAGACTGCATAGTGCCTTGGAGGGGTTTAGTCTGTTTTATTAAAGTCTGCTTGGTTTTGCCTGCTTTGGTCAGGAATGCCCTCCTAGGAGAGGCACCGCACCTCCTGCGGTGTTGGAACCTGGGGAACTTGGCCACAGCACTGCAATTTCCTTCTCCTGTGATCCATCAGCTTTTCCACCTCCCTGTACACCCTGAGTATGGCATTGCTGGAATGATGGAAACAGCTCTCAGCTCTTTAATCAGTGCACTGAGGTAAGCAGTTGGATGTAGATGCCGTGATGGACTTTCTGTTTCTGAAACTAAGTTAAATAATTACCCATTGCTTTGCCATGTATGTAATTTGGAAATGATGGTCAGAGAGACTTCAGCCTCGTTTGTGAGGGTTGTTCCACTGGCATTCCACAGTGAGAAGGGACCAATATAAGCTCCTTATGTTTCTTGCTCTGGAAGATTCTCCACAGGGAAATGAAGTTCCTTTGAATCAGGTAATCACTGACTAGTATTTGTGATTGTTTCTTTCCTTATTGGAAGTTTTTTTGCTCAGTAAAGTTTCAGGTGTGTCTTCAACTGGTGTTTCTCACCTGTAACTTCAAAGCTTCATTTCCTTGTTTATGGCAGGAGCAAAATCTTGCCATGTGTAAAGTAGCCTGAAAACTCTTGAGCAGAGATATCTTCAAGTGCAGCTTGAGCTTCTGAGCTACAGGGAGGGGGAAAGATCCTGCAAGAGATGGACTGTACCTTTAAAAACTGCTTAAGAAAACGAGTCATTTCCTCATGCTGAGTCTAGGCCTCTCTATTTGTTTTTGGAGAATTATTGCTGCCTGGGTGTTTCAACTTGTAAAATAATCACATGGGAACTCAAGGGACTGGCAGTGCAATAATCTAACAAGGTCTAATAAAACCTGTCTTTGCCTTGGCCATTGGTTTTTCACTTGGCTGGTTCTTTTGATGCAGAGAAGAGCCAGGTGCCAGCTGGCATTGCTTGGCTTTTGGGTACCTGGAATGTCCCATTAGAGCTTGTCTTGGGAACTAGGTTTAAGTTAGTCTAACAAAAAATTTCAGGATCATCCTGAGACCAAAAAAAAAAACCTGGGTTGGATTTGGATTTCTGTGACTAGAAATGGACATCTTGGAGGCAGGAATGTCCAGTGGCTGTAGGGGCTGTGGTGTTGCCACGCTGTCACTGCTGCCCAGAGTGCAGCTGGGCAGGAAGCAGCAGGGAGAAGGACTCACTTGGAGAGCCAAGTTGGGAAGCTGTCAGATAACCTTTCTTGAAATCAATCTGTTACGACGTGGCTTTTCCAGACCCCTCTCTTGGGGGTGCCAAGCCTCTGCTGTTCAGAGGCTGTGAGCACTGAGCTCTGAACTGCAGGTATGTTTACAGGTTAGGGAACATTTCCCCCAAGCTTAGTAAAGGAGTCATGCATAGCAAAAGTACTTATTTTAGGGTTGGTGTAAATCTTGACATGAAATGGTTTAACTTAATCATGCAATGCCTTAATAAAGCTGCCAAGAAAGCAGTGAGGGTTGTATTTCTGTTCATTATTGCAGAGAATAAATCTTTCAGGCTCTGTGCAGAAACAGGCAGAAGACAAGCTGACTCTCCTATTTCCAGGGTCAGCAGCATATTAAGGCTTTAACACTAGCTACTGCTTGCAGTGTGAGGAAAGGTGGGCTTGCCATCCTTTCCCAGCAAGGAGATACTGTCATGTCCTAAAGGGACAGCTGGAGCTCTTATGTATTTGAGTTCAACTGCTGTGAGCTGGGGAGTCTGTGAATAGAGATTTAACTTGGTCCTTGCTGAATAATCCATCCTTGTTGGGGCATTCCCTTGATACTTAACCCATTCTGCTGTTGCCCAGAGACTGCCAGAGAGCAGTCTGTTCCAATGCTTTACAACCCTCAGTGTTACGTTCTTGTGATGCAATTAATAATTTGGATTTATAATGCTTATGTAAGGATTGTGAAGAGGAATTGTCTCTCATGGCAGGTTGGTGCTGTCAGGCCTTTGGCTTGGTCACACACCAGGAAGGGAGGCATCTGGCAGCAGCAAAAGTCACTTTTTATCTGTTCTTCATAAAAAAGCTTTTGTTTACCTTGGGGTTTCCTGATGTAATATTAGTCCAATTTTTGTGTTTTCAAACCTCTCCTATGTAAAAAGTGGTTTTAAAGTGTGATTTAAAACCAAAGTGATTTTATTTTTGCACTCGACTGTCAGTCAGTTGACTGCATTTCATGACTATGTGATGAACACCTTTAATTTCAACTCCCAGTAAAAGGGGATATTTTTTCTGCTGCTTCTATTCAGCTTTTAAAAAAGAGCTTACTGAGCTCTACTGACCCAAGGAGTGCAGTGACTGGTGTGAGAATGCAGCACTTGAATGGTCAAAGCTACTGGTCAGGACTTGTAAGGTAAGACTCATGAAACCAAGCCAGACCCTGTGGAAGGCTCAGATGGTGTCCCCCTGCACTGGGCAATGCAGGGAGCTGCGGTGACGTCAGGTGCTGAGCTCACTTGCTGTGACACCTGGCACAGGTCCAGCATTGCTGAGCTGCAGAGCTGAGCCAGCCACGGGCAGCATTTGGGAAGACACAGGAAACCTTCCTTCTTCAAACAAGGGCGTGTTTATGGCCAGCATCTTTTCAGGTCATTTAATCACATTTCTTTATGAATTGAGCCAGTGTGCAGCATCATCTCTGCCCACACACGCGTGTCCAGAGCTGATCCAGATGCTGCTCAAGGCAAGCTGACTTATCCCTTTCTCCCAGTTCTTCAGGGAGGGATGTGTTAGAGCTCTGAGAAATGCACATCACAAGCTGCAGATAATCAGCATTCCAGTCCAGTGAGGAGGAGAAGATAAACTCCATGTTATTGGCATTTCCAGCCCTGCAGATGGCTGGGTGAGGGCTTGGGTGAGGTTTGCCAGCTGTTCCCTGCTGTCCCAGCTCTCTCTGCCTCTTCTCATATGAAAGGTGCTCCTGTCCCTCCCTTATTTTTTTGGTCCTGGACTGGATTTACTCCCATTAACCTGTATCTTGTACAGGGGAGCCCACAGTTCTCCAGATGAAGCCTCACTGCTACTGAACAGAGAGGAAGGATCAGCTCCCTCTGCCTCCTTCAGTCTCTTCAGAAAAGGAAGGAAATTGTACCTTTCAGTTACAACCATGGCAGTCATTAGGAATAACAAGGGAAAAAAACCCCAAAGCCCCAGTGATGTAAAAAGCATTATCTGCAAAGCAGCTTGGATATGGTGTTAAGAATATTTACATGCATAAAGACAGCCTTCTCATATCAGGAGAGTGCACACAAAGAGAGGGAGAGAGGAAACTACTGAGTGCAGGTTTTTGTGAGTGGTGTGTTTCAGTGATGGGCTGTAGGGGGGCAGAACGCATTTGTTTTCTGAGGACATAGCCAGGAGAAGGCAGTAGGGAAGAGGAGTGCTGGATGAATCAATGGCCACCAGGAACTGTAAATTTGGACACTGGATAGGGTGGGAATTTGTTCTGTCTAAATGAGTGGAAAATACTGTTGTCCAAAACTGTAAACTTGAATATTGCTACTTTTAGAGTTGTTATTCCTGTTTAGTTTTTTTCTCAGTGGGTTATTTTGCCCATAGTGACCTGGAGGTACGTTCCCCCTCCCCCCCCATTCTTTTTTTTTTTTTTC
>VZRE01005592.1:0-74198 GCA_013396775.1 Cephalopterus ornatus | reverse complement strand
CTTTTTTTTTTTTTTGGTAGCTGTTGAAGACATGGCACTCAAACTTCCTTTGCAGAGTTGCACTTCAGGAGACCAACAGACACGTCTTTGGAGGAAGGACTTTACCTGACCCTTTACCCCAACTCAGACCTGTGACCAGTATAGAGAATCTGAGAGCTCACAGATCAGAGGAAAAGGTAGATTAGGTTTTAAAAAGCCTTGGGGGAGTCAGTGCTGCTGTGTTTCTCCCCATCAGAACAGGATGGGGAGGCCCTGGCACAGGTTGCCCAGAGAAGCTGTGGCTGCCCCATCCCTGGAAGTGTCCAAGGCCAGGTTGGACGGGGCTTGGAGCAACCTGGGCTAGTGGAAGGTGTCCCTGCCCATGGCAGGGGGTGGAATGAGATGAGCTTTAGGGCCCTTCCAACCCAAAGCAGTCTGGGATTATATGAAATGCCACGTGTTGCCCTTAAGAGGGGTGTGATCCCTCAGAAGAGCCAGCAGGCATTTGGGAGCAGAGCTGACGGGTGCTCTGAGCCGTGTCCTGCTGCTCACCTGTGCTCCATCCACAGCACCTTGCACAGGCCTTGCAGTACACCAGGGAGAGATTCCTTGTGGGTCTCGAATTCCTCTTGCTAATCTGTGTCCTAACAAGTGCTTATTGACTATTCCATCCGAGTTACGTGTTTACAGATTCCAATCAGGTTTCAGCTGAAGAGCTTTAACCGTGGAGTCCCCTATCTCAAACCTGCCATTTGAAAGCAGTGTTATATTTAGCTGTTTTTTATTACTGGCAACTTCAGCAGCTGAAACTGGACCTCGGGGCTTCAAAGCAGCTGCTTGGTTAAGGAAGCGTCGCTGAATGAAAGCTCCCTGCTCCGCTCCCTCCCCCTGCTTTACTGCACTGCCAGCTGTGTGAGCCCAGCAGCGAGCAAGGGAAGCTGGCCTTGAAGTGAATCTAAAGAGGGACGAGAGTGAGAAGAGGAGAGGAGGAGCCGGCCGGGGAGATGCAATAGCAGCCCGCGGCGTGGGAAGATGAGAAAGCAGCAGCAAAGAGCCCGGTGCTTGGATCGCGGTGCGGGGGAGCTCCGCGGAGCAAGGGCTGAGTAGGGGGGAGGGCCGGGCAGTCTGAACAGGGAACACACTCCGGGAAAAGGCAGGGATTGCGCTCCTTTCAGTCTGGAGTAACCATCAAAGGGAAAAGGCAAGGGCGACAAGGAGGAAGCGAGTGAAATCAGCGCCAAATGCTGCTTAAAGTATGAGCCTTTCGTAAACAAGGGGCTCCGAAACCTGGAGGACACCCTGAGAGCTCTTCCCTTCGCAGGAAACAAAGAGTAATAAACAGGTGTGTGAGAATCCTCTAGCCGTGGCCCTGCTGTTTCACTGTACTCTTATGTTGACTGTGCTCTAAATTGTCCCCGGCAATAGTGTTTTAATCCTTAGTGCAGCCCATACAGTATTTCACTATATGAAAGTAACTGGCAAATACAATTTCTTTCCTTAACTTTTTTTTTTGGTAAGAGATTAGCAGAAACCTGGAGACAATAGGATGGCATTTACTTTCTATAGCACTCCTGCTTTCAATAGCGAACAGGGTGGCTTTTAGCCAAGTCTAACAAATTCAAGTTGAACTCTGCATATTTTAGGCGGCTTCGGGTAAATAAATCAGCCTTAAAGGCACTGAGCAAAAGTATTCAGGCTCAGGTCACTTCTTCACTGCTGCAAGTGACTCAACTGCAACTTTGAAGGATTAGAGGGAGTTGAAAGTATGTACAAAAGAATAGAAAATGGAGGGAAACTTTGTTCATGTCTTTTAGGGTAGTGGAGTAGCTACTCTGCAGTCCCTCTCTGTCACACTGCTGTGGGTGCAGTCAGTCCCTGCAGTTGTTAATGGCTCTCACCTTCCAGGAAGGGAGTTATTTCTCCCTCTCCTTGAACCACAAGAAGGTGGAGCACAGAAGTGCCTGGCTGAGCTTTTCCACAGTGTTTGAAGTGGGTCCCCGGTGTGGGGTCCTGTGCCCCAACCAGCACCTTACCACAGAGACAAGGCTTTTATCTGAGGTTTGAGGTGGTAATAGGGCTGGGGCTGAATGGTTGTTCAAATAGAGCTGGGTTTTGCTGTGCTGCACTGCAGCCCCTCCAGTGCAGCTGGATCTTCCCTTGGTTACCAAACCCACGGCTGTTTGGGTAGTCCTGGGTAACAGCAGCACTTGGCTCACGCTTTCTTTCCTTTGGCAATGGTAACAGACCAGTGACTCATTAGAAAAGACAAAATTTTCTTCCAAGCATTTTCAGAATTTAATGTGCCTCTGAATTTCATTCTGCCAGCCACGTACTGCTAAGTCTTTAGTAAGAAAGGGCTAAACCACTCTCTCAGTTCCAGTTTCCCATATTTTTACTGAAGGCTGGAGAAAGACAAGGCTGGTGTTTAGAAGTCCAAAGGGTACTGGGCCTTTGCTGTGTTTGTGAAGCTGCTGAGTGTCACATCACTTTGGGAGAAGGGTCCTGGCTTTTCAGCTGTCCCCAAGGGTACTAATGACCAGTTGGTAAGACCTGAGAAGGCTCTAAGAGCTGGTCCTAGGAGCTTGAATGCAGATCAGTGAAGCTGCCAGCTGGAGAACAGTGAGGAGCACAAACAGTAATCACAAATAGTTTGGGTTGAAAGGGACCTTAAAACCCATCCCATCCCACCCCCTGCCATGGGCAGGGACACCTTCCACTAGCCCAGGGTGCTCCAAGCCCCGTCCAACCTGGCCTTGGACACTTCCAGGGATGGGGCAGCCACAGCTTCTCTGGGCAACCTGTGCCAGGGCCTCCCCACCCTCACAGGGAAGAACTTCCCAATATCTCATCTAACCCTGCCCTCTGGCAAGCTGTCCTTGTCCTCTCACCTACCAGCACCCCCAAGTCCTTCTCCTCAGGGCTGCTCTCTATCCGTTTATCCCCAGCCTGGATTAATCCCAGGGGTTGCCCTGACCCAGGTTCAGCACCAGCCCTTGGCCTTGTTAAACCTCCCGAGATTCCCATGGACCCACCGCTGGAGCTTCTCCAGGTGCTTCCGGATGGCCCCGTCCTTCAGGTGCCACCTGCACCCTCAGCTTGGTGTCACCTGCATGATCCAGGGGAGGTGATGCTGCTGCTTAGTCTGGCTGCAGCTTCACATTTTCCCCTTTCGGATGACCTATTTTCAGGAAAACTTGCTCTTCATTGTCATTTCTCTGTAGGCACAAGGAGCCCCCACGCACGACTCACTCCTGGCCTCTCGGAGCCTGTGTGGAGTAGGTCTACTCTAAGAGTAGAGCAACAGGGCTGTAAGAGCAGCTTTCACCATACTGCAATTTCAGGCTTAATTTCCATGTGGCTGGCTTAAAAGCAGAACAGCTTTCTTTGGGCTTTGTCTTGTGGCAGAACGCCAGGCTCCCCCAGCTTCCTGCTGGGGTTGTGGTAGTTGCTGAATGATAGGATAAATCCACGTTTTTCCCTCCTCCTTCCTACCTCTCCCTCAAGGGACTCATGCAAGCCTTGCTCTCTGAAAGGCATGTTGGAAGCCTTAAAATGCATAAGAGTATCAGAGTGTGACGTGAGAGAATAATCTACATAATCAGATTTTTGGGTTTATCTGGGCTTTTTGTACAGAAAAGGCCATGTAAGGCATGTTCAGTGCTGAAATCTGGGCTGTGATCTCTTCTTTCACCCCTTTTCCTGTTGATTTAGCATGCAACAAATGTTTCTTTTTGGTCTAACTGGCATGAAAAAAGTATTGGAGGCTAAAGGAGAATTTGAAGTGGCTCTTCCAAGTTGCAGAGGCCCAAAATAAATGAGATGGGTTTTCTGTGCTATCAAAGAGGTACTAAATGAGAAATGGGGAATACTTGAGCTTGCCTGATGAGCTTTTCAGGAGCCAGTGGATCAGGTGAGTCTGGACTGGATGTTTGGGATGTTTTTTGTGGTTCTGTATTCCTGTGATACCACGGAAAGCAAACAAGGGTAGGCTGGGTGGAACATGCAGGTAATAATGGATGTTTTCCACTGTAATTTAAAGACTTTAACGGATTGGGCTTTATGGCAGGTGGACTCGGGCCAGGGATACAGACCTCTGAAACGTTCTCTTTGCAGTGTCCCTGGAAGTGATGGGTAGGACAGTGAAGAGCTGCCTCTCCTGGAGGAGTCAGTGGCAATGAGGATTTCAAATTTGATGCAACTCAGTGAGTTGCAGCTGAGGCTGGGACTTGCACTGACTTGCCCTCGAGGTCTGAGAGCAGATGGTGAGAAGGTGAAAAGGTGATTCTGAGCAAGACGGGTTGGCAGCCTTTGGGATTAATTTTTTTGAACAAACAACAGCATGAAGTGGCACAAAATTCAGGATGCCATAATGTTTTGTGCCATCTGTGACCCATTAGGTGATAACGGTGAAGAGAACAACTAGTGTTTAATAACTCACTGCCTTGGACAGCCTGGGGAAGGGTAAATCCAGAGCCATCCATTTGTGCTTTGCTGGAGCTGTTCTTGGGAAGGATCCTGGAAGCTGTGTCCTTTGAGGGAGCAAGGAATGAATATACAATGATTGCTCTAGCTGAACTTGTTTGTGAAATGATGGCTTTTCCCAGGAAAACAGATGTAAAAATAGCAGTCAGCCCTCTCCAGCCATAGAGTGTATGGCTCTAGGCTCAGCTTTGGAGTTCACCAGTTGCTGCAGCTTCTCCAGAGAGGTTAAAATGCTTCTGTAATAGGAGAGACCTGAGAAATCAGGTTCATTACTTCATTCCCCCACCTCCAGGCTCAGCGGAGTCCAAGGCATTTAAGAAAGTTGTCCCAAGCGGAGTCCTTAAGTTCTTCAGTGCCTCTGATGCCAGTGTTGGAGAGCTCAGCTGTGCTCCCCAGGCAGGCTTTGTGTCCCCAGTGTGTGTCCTCACATCTTGAGCTGTGTGTAAACCCACGCTGAGCCCTGCACACACACTTTCCTACACCTCCTCTCCTCACTGCTGATGGGTTACTCCTCAGGCCATTTAATTTGCCAGGTGTAGAAAGGTAGCCACTTCTCACCTCTATTAGCTTGTGCTTCAGCTGAAAAAATTACATGTACTGTTCAACTCTGCTGGGCTGAATGCTTTCTTCAGCCATGTGGAATGACTCCTGCTTTTGGCTGAAGTCTGTGTTAGGCCATTACAGAAATTAGGCAGCTGCCCAAAAGTCTGCCAAGGGGCAAAACCTACTTGCCATTAAAGCTTTTAACAAATGAGATTGGTAAGTCTGTGACCACCTGGGCCCCAGGATTCATGTGGCTGTCAAAATCCTGCCCAAGTTCAGCTTCCCCTAAACTAGTCTGTTTTAGAAGTGACCTATTTGAAAATACAGCCAGTAATGTAATTATCATCAGGAAACAACTCACCTTCTGTTGCTTAATTATATTTTCCTTGTATGTTAAGTCCCTTCCAAAGAAGCTGCCTTGGATGGCACACAGGGTTTCCCCTTAATTACTGCTGTATGGTAATTGCCTTGTAATTATGCTGTTATGAATATAATGTGCATGTATCATTGTGGGGCAGTGATTTATGGCATGTAAGCATATTTTAGAAGTGCTATAGATGTTC
Organism: Cephalopterus ornatus; assembly: GCA_013396775.1. Classification (NCBI taxonomy): domain Eukaryota; kingdom Metazoa; phylum Chordata; class Aves; order Passeriformes; family Cotingidae; genus Cephalopterus; species Cephalopterus ornatus. Next base: position 68,631 of record VZRE01005592.1, on the reverse strand, counting down.
TTGCTAAGCCCTTTAATGACAGGAGTCTCTCACAGCCGTCCAGTGTTTTAATTTCCCTGTGTTTAAGGTCACCTGTAACAATGCTACTTCATCATCCAGTCAGTATTCTGGGAATTACACTGGTTGATTGTGGTGAGGTATTTAATGATCCTCATCATGCTTGCAAAATTTGCTTGTGCAGAAATGAATTGGGCATCATGGCAGGACAAGGGGGAATGGCTTCAAGCTGAAGAAGGTTAGATTTAAATGGGTTATTGGGAAGAAATCCTTCCCTGTGAGGGTGGGGAGGCCCTGGCACAGGTTGCCCAGAGAAGCTGTGGCTGCCCCATCCCTGGAAGTGTCCAAGGCCAGGTTGGACGGGGCATGGAGCAACCTGGGCTAGTGGAAGGTGTCCCTGCCTATGGCAAGGTGGGGGACTGAATGATCTTTAAGGTCTCTTCCAACCTACTTCTGGGCTTCTGTGGTACCGACAAACAGGCTGAAGGACTTCTAGGAGTGCTTAATGTGTGCTGGTTAAAGAAAGGACTGGTCAGTTATCCTGTTGTTGAAAGGATGGAGGTTCAGTTCAGTGTTGGCACCTCACTGCACACGGGAGCAGTGACTTTGCAAACCTTCCCCCTCCAGTAGCTTCGCTGCGGCACTTCCAAAAATCAAATTTACCCTAAGAGGACAGAGTATCTCTGCAGATGACCTTGGTATTAATTACTTTCACAAACAGGTCATGACCCCAGAGGGGCAACAAAAGGTTTTGAATCTTTCACTTTAAAAAGTATGAGAGTTTGTAGCACTGGAAACCCGAACACAGATGATGCAGATGAAGAGCTATTGATGGCTGAGCGTGCTGAGCACTGTAGCATCCGGCTGCTTGCACATGGAAGTTTGGAACCACAATAACTTACATATCATTAAGCAACCTGGGCTATTCAAAGGTGTTTGTGGTGGGTGGTTTGTTTATTTTACGCCAGGATGTTTACTCATAACTTACTATGTGCCTGACTCCCCTGCTGTGACATGTTTTGTGACAGATCCTCTGGTTTGTCATTGGGTGTGCATTTCTTTTCAAGGTGTTTTCAGAGTGTTGGGCTGCATTGTAGGGACAACAAAAAAACCCTGAAGGCTATGTCTAAATGCTAACCACTAAAACAGCAGTGCTTGCCCCCGCTGCCCTGGTGATAGCAGAGGAGATCAGTCCCACAGGTCCCTGGCTGAGGAAATCAGCTCAAAGAGGAGAGGCACCCACTTGGCAAGACCTTGTGCAGCAAGGACTGTATGATGGGTGATTGTACATTTCCTGAGAAAGGCTTTCTGAGTAGCACAATTCCTGGAATTAAGATTATTTTCATCCTTCTGTACTTCTGTGGCACATATTGTACCAATGAAAGCTGTATCAGGAAAAATAAATCTCTGGGTTTGTGCTTGTGCTGATGCACAAATGCTACTCTTGCCATGTATTCCCAAATTTAGCAAAACTGAAGTGACTGGACAGAGCTCAGGTGCATCTTTCTGTGTCTCCAGTGGAACCAAACATGATGCAATGAAGTCTGACTAAACCACACAGGCAAACACATTTTCATCCTGAATTAAATTTGGCTTTGGGCTTTGGTTCACTGCTCTGCACAAAGGGTGAAACTGGCTGTGAAGAGGACAAAGAGCTCATCACAAGCACACGGAATTGCTCTGACACTGCACTGCCAGGGCAGTGGCTATGCTCAGACTTGGCTGCAACTGAGCATTTTTGGTAAGTTTTTATTCTCAGCTCAGGCACCAGGCAGATAATGACATGCAAGTCCCACGCTCAGTGTCCTGGTGGCTGTTTGGAGCAGGGTAGTTGATTAGTCAGGGATCCTTGGGTGCTATTTTCCTGCATTTTACCCTTGCCAAGCCAGTTACTCACTGTTTTCCATCTTCCCTGTACCCTGATTTTTGTCTGTTATAAATGAAATAGCAAGGCTTAAGTACCTCGATCCTTTTCTTTTAATCCTTTTTTTGTTATTGTTGTTGTTGTTGTTGTTTTTTGAGACTTGTTTCCTGGTGTGGGATTCTGCCCCAGGATACACACACCGCTGGTCTGTCACTGTTGGCACAGCACAGCTCTGCACTCTGCTAACCCAGCATCTCTTGCACAAGTCTTGCAGGAGACGAGCCCTGTAGGATGCTGAGCTGCCAGCACAGCCAAGGACTTCCCCCAGGGCTGGGGAAGCAGCTGCTTTTTTATGTTTAGCCAAATTCTTCTCTTGTGCAATGAGCTGCTCTTTGAGGAGAGGCAGGTAATCCCTTACAGATGTAGGAGCAGTGCCCACTTTGCTGATAAACCAATGTACCAGCCAACTTCCTCCAAGATGATCATCAGGCAAAACATCTGATTTCTGACCTGCTGCAGCCTCCTTTTCACCTGGCCTGGATGAACCGTGGCTGGTCACCAGGTGCCCACCAAGCCAGTCACTCTCTCCCCTCAGCAGGACAGGGGAGAAAAAACAAGGTGAAAAGCCTTGTGGGTCCAGGTAAGGGCAGGGAGATCCCCCACCGATCAGTCGTGGGCAAAACAGACTTGGCTTGGGGAAGATTAATTTACTGACAATTAAAAATAGAGTAGCATAATAACAAACTGAATTTTTGCCCCCACTCCCCATTTAGAAACTACGAGGAAAGAGTTTGTTTTTTTTCCCCAGTTAACAACCAGTTAACACGTGAGGCTCTTTTCCAATACTTGAATAAACCAATAATCTCCGGTTTTTCACTCCTCTTCTAGCCCTGTTGCTAAGCTACCGGTCTGAAGTGTGAAATGCTGCTAGGAGGGCTCATTTAAGCTCGCCGAGGTCTGTATTGGCCACAATTAATTACAGCTGGTTACCAGAAGTGACTCAAACAGCATCTTCCAGATGAAGAGCACTCTGAGCCTGTGCGAGCACCTGGCACCTGTGGTTCCATGTCCTTTTCTCGGGGAAGGGATCACCTCTGTTCATCTCTGGCTTTGTGGATTGGGTGTTGTGCCAGTGGTGGGACAGTCACAGGTTCCACAGTGACTTTTCTGTGCTGTGACTGCCAGTTTGTGTAGGAGTGGCAGGGAACAGCATCTATTTAACATGAGATGATCCACTCAGTGGTGGGCTCAAGCCGATGGAAAAAGGGATTTTTTTTTTCACCCAAGGATGAAACTGGTGGCAAGAGGGGATAGATAGCATTTCCCAAACAATCATTTGTCTGTTCCCTCTGAGACTGAAGACTTGATTTCAACAGCAGCCTTCCCACAACATATTTGCTGTAGTAAGTGCTATGCTATGAACAGCAATGCCTTCAGAGAGGTTGGGAATGCTGGAGTGATTGCAGGGGCCTGGCTGTTCCGCTCAGCTGTCCTGGGATAGGGCTCCAGCCTGCGGTGCTCCTTTCTGACATTCAGCATCTTCTGTTTACAGTAGGAGCTCAGTCTTCTGTCCTGGGAAGAAAAATAAAGAGGAGAGGAGCAAGAAACAAGCAGCTGTTGGCTTTGCACTTGTGCTCATTTTGTTCCTTGCATCCTGCTGTTCGTTATCGTTCCAGCTCCTGCCTCTAATACAAGGATCAAGCTTTTCCAAATTTACTTATAGAAGTTATTTTTATAAACTTTCCACATAATTTGTAAATAATATCGGTGTGAACCTATTAAGCAAGAGCTTTTTTTTTTTTACCTCTGCTCCTCTTAATTACATGTTGCCGTAGTTGATCTCAGTGTAATAGTGTGCAGCTGCAGGATTGCACCTTTCTGACCTTGGGAAATTATTCCTGGATGCCTTCCCTATGGAAGTGATGCAGTTATATCTCCACAGTTGCAATGTTTGCCTTGATTGCTTTCTTAGGATCTAAAACTTCCCGCAGGTTTCTTTCGGGAAGGTGCTGGTGGTCATGTGGAATCTGTGTTGGCATGACTTAAATATCTGAGTGTGGTGGTTTGCAGTGAAATAATTGGGAAGATAAGGCCTCGTGGGGACTTTAGCATTAGGGAGAGAACCTGGGTGGCCTGATTTTATGGGTGTCCTAGGCCTGTCTGTGTCTGCTGTGCTTGTGTTGGAGATGATGGCTCCATGAGCCCTCCCCAGTTGTTCATGGACAGCTGTTTCACTGTGGTCTGGAGTGACTCTTCCACATCCGTGTTTGCCCCAGGTTCTGCCTCTGCAGGGTGAGGAGTTTGTGTCAGGCCTGGGTCTCCTCGTGTCGCTGTTGCCTGGTGTGTGCTCTGTGGTCCTCACTAACAGAGTTACCCATCAGCATCTCTGCGGCAAAGAGGCTCCACTTCAAAGCTGAACCTTCCTGGCAGTCTGTGCCAGGAAATTCCCTCCTGCGTGGCCACTTTCCTGGGAAGTGCTCAGGTACTGCCTTGGCATGGAGGGAGTATCTTTGCCATTCTACAGGAGATTCAGCCACAGAGGACAACCTGGCCTTACTACTTTTGTAATCCCTGCTTTTGCCTGATGTAAAATACAGAAAATAATCTTTGTTCTAAGCATCTGAAGAGCCCCCTTCATATTTGGGATAAAGGGGTGTCTATCAGCTGTGATGCCACCTCCATTCTTGTTTCAAATATTAACATATTAAATAGGTCATGTGCAGCTGAGTCAAACAAATTTTGTAAGCCTTCAGTGGGGATTGAGGCTTGAACACCTTTGAAACGGGATTTATATTCCTCCCCCCTCACCTTCCTCCAGTCATTTGCAATTCATATGGCACCCAGCTGATGAGTCTGCAAGTGTTACTTGGAAATCATTGAAATACTAAGGAGCTTGGGTATCTATTTCGCCCCAAAACTGTTTCTGTTTTATGAGCTCAGAACAGAAGCTGCTGATGGACTGAATTTGAAAACTAGGTCTTGCTCCATTCCCAGGGATTTGCTCCCTGGAAGTGAGTTGGTTTTGAAGCAGGATAAGTGTGTATTTGACACCAATATAGAGTAGGTTTGTTATTTGCTTCCTCTTGCTCTCAAAAATGATTAAACCTTTTTAGGAAATGTTTACAATATCATTTAACTGAGAAGGGCTTTTTTCAGGCTGACAGAAAACAAAAGTGGAAGGTGTCCCTGCCCAGGGCAGGGAGTGGAATGAGGTGGTCTTTAAGGTCCCTTCCAAACCAAGGCATTCTATGATCCCATGGAAAAGTCTCATGTTAACTCTGTTAATGACATGCTTGTGGAAGAATAGTGATCTGAAGCAGTTTAAAATTTGAGGTTAATGTAGCTCAATTAGAATTATGGGAGTATTTTTTTCTTTAACTGAGAATAGGAAAGATGAGCTCAAAATAAATCCTTCAACAAAAAGCATTATCCTTAAACTATATATCTAAACAAGAGACTTATGAAAATAGGAAATACACAGCATTTATGAGCTGATGTGCAGGATTTGTCAGCAAAAGCAGCTGCACTTTAATCAGGTTGCACAGCATGCAGTTACTGTGCTTAGAGAATCACAGGATGGTTTGGGTTGGAAGGGACCTTAAAGATCATCCAGTTCCACCCCCTGCCACAGGCAGGGACACCTTCCCCTATCCCAGGTTGCTCCAAGCCCCATCCAACCTGGCCTTGGACACTTCCAGGGATGGGGCAGCCACAGTTTCTCTGGACAACCTGTGCCAGGGCCTCCCCACCCTCCCAGGGAAGAATTCCTTCCCAATATCCCATCTAGCCCTGCCCTCTGGCAGTGGGAAGCCATTCCTGTGTCCTGTCTGTCCAGGCCCTTGTCCAAAGACCCTCTCTAGCTCTCCTGGAGCACCTTTAGGCACTGAAGTGACACGTGTCCATACCTGCAATGAGCACCATGAACCCAACAAGAGCAGCTGCTCCATTGCACTACACCCCAAATGACTGCCAGCTCTTAGGTTTTTTATTTAAATAGCAAATAATTTATGTTAGCTGACGACGTGGTATCAGGCATATCGTTGAATTGGCCCCAATAACTGGGTACAAACACTTGATTTAAATACAAGTTGGAAGTATTGACCAAACCTCATCCAGTGTGCCCAGTAGTCTCACTAATTGTATTCACTAAGTGGATTTTAAATCAGAATCATCAGGTCAACAAGAAAGGCTGAGGCTTTCATTTCTCAACAGCGCAAATAGAACTAAACTACATCTTTCCCTGCTGGGATGTAATTACTGGATTATTTTGTGCTGGTTTTTTAAGTCCATATGTTTTGTTCAGTTAAACTTACAGCCATTATTTTGTGAACCCTCACTAACCCTTTGCTAAACCTAGAGACTGACTTCCAGCTGGCTCAGGAGGATTTGGCCAGCACTGGCACAGCTCAGATTTGGAGTTCAGTGCTGAAATACTTTAAGCCCTGTGTCAGATGTGTTTTGAGCAGGGCTCAGTACTGTATCACTTAACCTCTGCACCCAGGCAAGCATAAACCCTCTTTTTTAACTTTTATGGGCCTGAATTGTTATAAATAATGGTGGCCAAGCTGGCACTAATGGTTAATAAATGAGGCAGGGACAGTGAGCTCTGAGTAGTGCTGTGCTCAAGCCAGAGAGAAGGAGAGACTTTTAATCTGCTTTTAGAAATGAAATCTTTTCCCTGTTATACCTTGGACACAATCCCTTAGCCTGCAGAAAGGGAATGGAGTGTTCAGTGGGACTCTGATATGTGGCTATTGTGGGGGGAGGGGGAAAGGTGAGGAAGGAGGGGGAGGAGTAAAGGGGAAACCCAAGCTCTCTTCTGGCCATGCTGTGCTCAGCACTGATCATACCCAATGAATTTGTACCTCAGCACAGGCAGTAGCTGGATCTGTTGTATCCTGTGTCAGTAAACTCAATAGGATTTAAGTTGGATCTCTTCCTGTGAGTAGGAACGAGCTGTCAGTCTTAATGTATTTTTCCACAGGAGATGGAGTTCCTCACTTGAGCCAGAGCACATGGATATGACAACTCTACCAAGCTCTGTAGTCTGTTTTGGCACTCTCTAGTAGTAATAACAAATAACTGCTTTTGGTGGGATGACTTGACCCAGTGGCATTCTGGAGGAGCTGGGGCACTGCTCTGCTGGGCTGCCTTCTATCAGGTTTAGTTTTTTGTGGCAATGACAGGGGCAAAATATGAGAACTTGCTTCCAGTCTGGGCTCTGCCTTTTGCTCCTCCTTGAGCTCACAGTTGAAGTGCCGGGGAACTCCTGTCCCGTGTTTGTGCGGGATTCCCACCTGGATTCCTCTCTCTCACCAAGTGTAAATATTTAGCAGTTAGAGCAGAAGGCGATAACGTGCTGAAGTGGAAGGGATTTGAGATGTTTTCACTCTTCTCCTGGGGAGCTGGGAGGGAGGCCCTGCTGCCAGCTGGACGAGCTGTTTGGGCAGCGGTGTCCATCTGGTGACACATGTCCTCCGCAAGGCTCAGAATAAAACAAAGGATTAGAAGGAAATGCAAGTGGTTGCTCATGCAGATTTGTTGTGACTTTCATTTGGTGTTCCTGAGATGTACAAAGAAAAACTTTAACTGGATTTCCAAGGAAGGCAGTGGATAAGGGAAGCAAAGGAAGCCTGTCTGGGAGAATCTACTCTGGTGTTACATCGCAAGGGACTGCTGGAGGCAGGACAGGTGGAGACACAAAGAGGTTGGTTCTCTTTCAGGACTAGTTGAACAGCCCTGACTTGGGATTTGAGACCTGGAAAGTAAGCCTCTTTCCAGGTGGGAATTGTTGTTATGGACCAGAAAGCTTAGGCTGATCTCAGTGGAGAAGAAAACATCTTTCTACAGGGAAGAACTTTCTGAAGTGGCTTCTGGCAGTGCTTCATTGGCAGGTTCTGAATTCAAGGCACCTTGGCATAGGTGATGACTTGTTCTCTTCAAGGCATGAACTTGATGATCTTGGAGGTCTTTCCCAACCTCGGTGATTTGATGGTTCTATGCGACACTGTTTAGCAAGAGCCATGAAAAGACTGGTTAAAATAGGAGGGACACAGTGAAGGAGAACAAAAATAATGGCAACTGTGGGGCAAACAGGGTGAGAACAAGTACAGACCGATCTGTTTAATGAATTTGGGCCTGCCTGGTACTGGGATGTGATGGTGTGTGAGCCTGGAATGTTAACAGGAGATTTCAACTTGTAGTGTTTCCAAAGTAAATGGGCAGATAGTAACAAGGGGTGACATTTTCAAACTGCCAGAGGGTGGGATTGGATGGGATATTGGGAAGGAGTTCTTGACTCTGAGGGCGGGGAGGCCCTGGCACAGGTTACCCAGAGAAGCTGTGGCTGCCCCATCCCTGGAAGTGTCCAAGGCCAGGTTGGATGGGGCTTGGAGCAACCTGGGATAGGGGAAGGTGTCCCTGCCTGTGGCAGGGGGTGGGACTGAATGAGCTTTAAGGTCCCTTCCAACCCAAACCAGTCTGTGGACACAAACCTAACCCCTCTGAGATGCTGTGTTGTGGTGGTGGAGCTTGGCAGGAAGGTCCAGGCTGCTCCCCAGCTGGGTGCCAGTTTCCCTTAAGCTGTAATCCTCTTTTTATCTTCAGTCCTCACTCAAGTCTATCCATAGTATGTTGTATGTTTTGTATTCTACAAAAATAACTGTGCTTCCCCCCTCTGAAGTGTGAGGAGTGTGCTGACAGCAGCGTCAGCTGGTTTGTGGCTGGGCTTTGTTAAACTGAGGCGCTAATACTCTTTGGTTCATCTGACTCCAGTGAAAGGCATCAAACAGCAGGCGCTGGGGCTCTGCCCTGGATTTGTTTGTGAATGTAGACACTTAATGGTGAAAAAAGGTATGCCAGCACTTCCCAGCCTGGTGGGGAGCGGCTAAACCTGTGCCCTCAGCACTTTGAAACTGTAATTAAGAGTTTTAGGCGTGTTTGGCTGAGGAAGCCTGTTAGCTTGGCAGGGAGAGGGATTGTTTTCCCTGCCACATCCAAGATTGAGCCCTAATTACCTGATTGAACACTTGGTGTCATGTGAATGCAGTGGCTGAAGATACATTTTCACTTTGGAGGGGTGTCTGTAATTGCTTGTGCAGTGATGTTCCTGACCTTGTCAGGTTTTGCTTCAGGGATAAGTTTGAGTCCCGGAGATGCCGATTTCTCTTCTGCAGCTTGGGAAGGAAACGAGCAGCCAAGCTGTTTGTTTCATACATTCCTCGGCTGTGTGGCTCCTGTAGTGTCCCTGTGCCCCACCAGCGACCTGTGACGTGACTGAGGAATATCTGTCACGTGCTGTTTGTCCTTCCATCCTCTTCCCAGGGGTGGGTGCTCTGCAGTGGCCTTGCTTCTAATGTACACCCTGATACCTGTTTGTTAAAGCCAGGAGGGCCCCAGACATGGATATTCACTGGGACAAAGCTGCTGAGGAACAGGGAGGAACATACTGAACAGTGATCCCTTTGAAGGGGGATAATTTTGTGGCTACTTCTACTCGTGACGGAATTTAATTTGGTCTGTAGTGCATGGGGGTATCTAACCTGCTGGAGAAGGAGCGGTGTATAGTTAAAGAGCTCTTGTGATAAGATTTGGAGGATGAGAGTCCTGCTGGAGTGGGCTCTGCTTCACTGTAGTGATTGAAATCCCCTCCTCTGCCTGCTGTTAGATATCCTTGGACAAGCCTCGAACTGAACCACATTCCCTCTGGCTTCACAGCCCTGCTATTACTGGGATAGGAAGACATGAAGGCAAATCCCTGTGAGGCTGGCAGGCTGCCTGCCAGCTGATCCTGGCCAGGAGGAGCACTGCTCCAGGGATTTAGCTGGCTGTTGCACCAGAGTGTCTGTCAGGGGAGATTGATCACTGAGCTGGAGAGTTCAGCAGTAAGATGGTCCCACCAAGGCATGTGAACACAACCTCACTCTGTTCCCTTCAGGAGCTAGAGCACTTCCTGGGAAGTGTGCCTGAGAATCAGAGTCATTAAGGTGGGAAAAAACCTTTAAAATCACTAAGTGCAACCATCAACACAGAACTGCCACCCTGTTGGCCACTAATGTCTTCAAGGGCCACATCCACCTGTGTTTTGAACACGTTCAGGGGTGGCAACTCCACTGCCCTGGGCAGCACATTCCAATGCTTTACAAGCCTTTCCTTAAGATGCAATCCTGAGCTTTTGGCCCCATCAGCCCCTGAACAACATGTGTGGAAATGGACCTGAGTTTATCAGATGCTTTAGTCCAGGCATCACTGCCTGTGTGTGGCAAATGGAAGGGTTTTGTTTAGGATGGTCTGGAGATGGGGCCAGAGACAGGGCTGGAGGTGAAGAGACAAAGTGGGTCTCAGAGGTTCATCCAGGAGATGTGCTGGAGACAGGACACTTTGCTGTAACCAGGACTATGTCCTGGTTTGAGAGGATGTCCTGGTCTGTGGGTGGAGGTCCCAGGTGGAGCTGCTCAGGCCACTGAGGGCTGACACTGCACTAAATGCCCATTGTTTCCGGTCGCTGAACCTCCCCCAGGTGAGGAAGGTGGCTGCTGCTGGTCCCTACTGGTGTGTCAATTCTTCAGGGACAGGCTTATTCCCAAAGGGGCAGCACAGAAGCACTGCCATGCAGGGAAACCCCTGCTGCAGCTGCAGTGACCTTGAAAAATCAGTGCTAAAGACTACTGTGTTGGTTTTTTTTAAATAATTGTTTTCTGAAATGAAATTTTTTCAGACTGGTGTTGTACCAATATTCATTTGGAAAGCTCGGGAATGAAATATAAAATTAATGGTGGGACTAGACTGGCTTTTTTTAAAGGAAGGTAATGATGCCTGTCTTACTGTACTAGTTTGGAAGGGACAGTTAATATTCTTCCTAAGCAGCCTGTCTGGTGCTGTTTGGGATTTGTGACTGATGCAGTGTTGATAAGACAGCGGTGTTTTGGCTAATGCTGAGCTGTGCTGGGTGAGGAACAGGGACAGGGCACAGCCAGGACACCTGACCTGAGCTAACCAAAGTGATATGCCATGCTGGATGAGGATTATATCAGGTTGCCCAGAGAAGCTGTGGCTGCTTCATCCCTGGAAGTGTCCAAGGCCAGGTTGGACGGGGCTTGGAGCAGCCTGGGCTAGTGGAAGGTGTCCCTGCCCATGGTAGGGGTGGAACAAGAGGGGCTTTAAGGTCCCTTCCGACCCAAACCATTCTGGGATTCTGTGATACTGTGCTTAGCATTAGGAGCTAATGGAAAGTAGGAGGAAGGGGGGGATGTTCAGGTAAAACTCACTTTCAGAGGGACCATGAAACCTTGCATCTAAAAATCTACAGTTCCATTGTGCTTCTTTGATACTGGAGAAAAACAGGCAGAATCACCTGCTGTACATCCCTTCAGCTGTGCTAAGGAACATCTCCCAGAGCCTGACCTCGGGTAGGAGCTATGCTGTTCTGTGTGAATGTTTGCTGTAAACAACACGCTCCTTATCAGGGAAGTTAAAAGGAGGCGTGTTGGAGACTGGAGGGAACGAGCATTTGCCAAAAGATAAACACACAGCAGTAGCTGCTTCCCTTTCCCAGGCTGAGGGAAAATCACCTCTGCATCAGGACATCAGCTACACCAGCTGGTATGTGGGAATGACCTGAGGCAGTGGTATCCAGGGGCTGTGTGTGGCTCTTCCTGTAGCTTTCTTGAGGCTTGGTTGGTATGCTGTCCACAGCAACCCAGTGCATCTTGCAGAATTCCTAATCCTTAGTTAAATGCAGCTGCACTGCTGAAGCCTTAACTCTACAGGAGAACTTTTTTCTCACGCAGAAAAAAAAAAAGGGGGGGGGCGGGAAAGAGAAGAGGTGGACAAAAAAAAGCAAAGATAGAAAGGATTGTGATAAGTGAATGGCTTATTAAAGAGGCTCAGGAGGAAGGAGACTAAGAAGAGATTATTTCATGGGAGGATTTGTATGGAGTACTCGGGGAGAGAACAACCCCAAGGCTGGGAGGTTGAACTTGTTGGGTTTTTTCTTTTAGTTTGGAGAAACGGGAGTTGCTGCAGGGGCTGGATGAGTGTGAGACACTGCACAGTGCCGGGGGGGCCTTTGTGGGGCAGAGGATGACAGACAGGATATCTGATACTTGTGGGACATGTGTCTGTAGCTCAGTCCATTTTAAGTCTCTGTATCTCAGTCTCAAAACTGGAGCTGGACCACACTCATAGTCTCTTACCATGGGAGGATGGACTGACCTTTCAGTGCAAAGTCCCCTGATGTCAGTCGGTTCTTGCTTTTTTATACCGTTTTGGTGGAGAGTCTCATTCTTTCAGGTCTCTGCTCAAAGCAGAAACTCAAGATTGCTCCCCCAGCAGCGTGTGGGGTTGTGCCTCTCCCGTGCTCATGTCTGCTTACATTTTTTTCACTTGCGTGAAAAGGCAGCCTAGCAAATTAGAAGCACTCAGTAGGCATTATGCTGCTGTTAATTATGGAGGAGCCCAGATGCCATTCACAACAGTAATAGGAAAACTACCAAGGCAAAGGCAGCAGAGTGAAATGCCAGATTAAGGTCTCAGCTCCTGAATGCAGCTGAATTTGCAAGTGGGTGCTGGACACTAAGTGTGGGGGTCTAGTTTTCCCTGAGTAGTCCACAGGCTTTATCTGGTGTGTGCATCCTGGAATTAGAGCTGTATTTGGAGGTGGGACCATACGGGAGCTAGAAGCCTGGGGAATCATTAGGCTCTGTATTGAGGTTTAGTGGCACTTCTGGGTTCCTGTGTTCTCCCAAGGAGAAGGTGAATTGCTCCTCCTGCACCAGACCTGAGCGGAGGAGGTGGCACTGCTGTCACAGTGTGACTCTGGTGTTGTAAACTGTACATCTTGTGGCTTTCAGTTGTTCCAGGCTCCCGGAGCTGCTCTTTGTGAGCCTTGGCAACAGGCTGCCAGCCCGGAAGGGTCAGGGGGGAGTGCCAACAGACTGCTCCTGAATTCTGGCACTGAGACCAGAGAGTTAATGAGACAGCAATCACTGCATCACCTTTCCATCAGCCTTTTGGACCACATCATCTCCAGTTCATGCACTGTTGCTCTGTGACACCTGGGTTATCACCTTCTATGTGTTACCTAAAGCCAAGCTTTTGATTCTAGGTGAGGTCTGTGTGTGTCATCATTTTCTGTGGAGGATTGTTTGGCTGATGGCACTGTGGGAGTCCCTTGTACGGTTCTCACTGCACCCTCGTGCCACTGGGCAGTTTTTTTCCTTGCTCTGTTTTCATGTTGTGTCTGAGGTCCATAGCAGAGAGAATGGGCTGGACACAGTCCTGGGGTAACTTTTATCTTCATTACAGCAATGCCTGCTGGGCTTTCTGAACATGAGGGCTCTGCAGGGGTATTTACATCAGCCTTAGATTGGATAGTAGGAAGAAGGGATACTGGGAATGTATGTTTGCTGTAGCTGGCTTGACAGAAAGCCCTGGTGGTTTGTGTTTGTGATTGAGGAATTGCTTTCTTTGTTTGCCACAGGTAAGACCTGTAGTTTCCTGCTGATGACCTGGATTAGAGCTGTAACCTCAGCCAGCAATGCCAGGATCTCGTTTTAGTCCAAGTACTTCAGGTAACCGTGAAAGTACCAAAATTTCTGGCAAAACCAAGCAGGTCCTGAGTTGATTCTCATTCTTGTACAGGACAGACCTCCAGCCACGACCAGTGTCTGGCTCTGGTCAGACATCCCAAAAGCCAACTCCTTACTGTGTTAAGTCTGCTTTGACTTTTTTTTTTTTTTTTCCCTTCTGTAACTTCTGAGCTTGGAAAGCATACATTCTAATTGGCCTTATATCCTGATATAAGTGTGTGTATCTGAATAGATAACTATGTGTTCATCTTTCTAAAAATAGTACAAAAAGATGCACTTGGATGGGGGAAACACCCCTCTTTCTATTTTAATCAGACTTGCTGCATCTTTTCCCATGAAGATTTTTCAAGAACTAGGAAAAGATTCCCACTATTATTCTAGGAATGAGTGCGCCACAGGACAAAAATAACTATCATTAATATTGCAAATGCATATTTTGCCAGAGGATGGCAGTGTGAAAGGGTTTGCATTGCTCTGGGAATGCCTTTGTCTCCGCTGGGGAAGGAAAGCACCATCTGCTTTCACAGGCGAGTCAGCGCATGCACCCAGACAGCTCCACCTTCAGCCAAATCGGGAAAATAAGGCTTGGGACTGCTGGTTTAAATGGAATTAAGCTTAAGGACTACCAAAGCGGTGACCTTCCCTGACAGTGCTGTCTTAAAAGTGAGAATAATCTATTGAAGAAATTATTCATTAAAATATGAGTGTATCTGTGTGGTGAGAGTTAAATGTGTGTAAAACACTTTGGGAACTGAAGCACTTAATACAAAACACACTATTCAAAGAGTTCAACCAGCAATCTGTGGTCCTTTCTTCCTAATTCATAAGGAAGTAATCGTGCAAAGTATGTATTTTTTCCTATTTGTGTTTCATCAAATTGCATTGGTACAACCTTTAGAATATTTATCAAAATATTCATTGCCAGCTTGCAGGGCAATTGAATACGTGTTCAGTCTCCTCTAAATACCAAATGCAGTGTGTTTATTGTGCCTGCAAGGTGTTGATCCAGTGCTTACAAAGAGTTCAAACAAACCCAGTTTTCAAGGAGCTGTCCTGCAGCCTGGCGTGGGACCGCCACATGTTGGCCAGTCCCTTGTCTCTTGCTCTTACACGGTGCCAGGGCTGAGTTTGTGTCTGGCTGTCCCAGAACAGCAAATACTACGAAGTGCCTTCTGAGAGCATGAGGTGTGTCCAAGGGCAGTGGTTGGTGACACCTGTGCAGATGCTCCGGAGGGATGTTTGGGGACTGAACAGGTTTGCATGTCAGCAGGGAGCTGCTGCAGTCACTTGGGTGGTGCCTGTGGGGGTGAAATGGGGCCAAATCCTGCCTCAAGCTGAGTTCCAGCCAGAGGATTACTGTGGCTCTCCAAAGAGCAGGAGCTTTGGGAAGGGGAGACAGTGGGATACCAAAAGCTGCTATAGCAGGATTGTACAATAAATTAAAGCTTGAGGGCCTTAACAGAAGTGCTGAACAGGGACTTCCTAGGGCTGATAGCAAAGTGAAACCTCTTTCCTATCCTTTGGCAGCCTGACTTCCCTGAAGGCTGATTCCACAGGTGTTGTGCCTGTGACCTGTGTCTGTGAAACTTCTGAGCAGTCAAGGCTCTGAAGGCTGTTAAATATAGCTGCCAGTGTCCTGTGCAATCCATCCATTGGCACAGCCACTAAATGTCTTACACACCACCAGGACCATGGTTTTGGCATTTGAAACCTTCTCTTTTCCTCAGCCCCATGAGGATGCAGCAGCAGAGCTGGGGGCAGGTAAAAGGGGCGATGGGAAGCCCCACACCAAATGAGGAGGTGGACCAGGATCCATCCAGGGGTCCAGACAGGAGCAGCAGGGGCTGTAGGAAGGTTGAAGAAAGGGTCCAAGGGGTCACCTGAGAGGTAGGCCTGACTCTAGCCCTATCTCTCCTCTACCTCAGCCCAGGACTGAGTGCCCAGCATGGAGCTGGAAGGGACCCTCTGGGCAGGA
Organism: Cephalopterus ornatus; assembly: GCA_013396775.1. NCBI lineage: Eukaryota > Metazoa > Chordata > Aves > Passeriformes > Cotingidae > Cephalopterus > Cephalopterus ornatus. The sequence continues at coordinate 53,207 of VZRE01005592.1, read as the reverse complement.
CTGCAGGTAGAGACCTTTGGGAGGCTGCTCAGGGTGGCCAGGGGCTGTTTGTGCCATGGGAGTCCTGCTGGTGAGCTGGGTTTTGTGGCTCTGCACTCCACCAGCCTCTTCCTTCCAGCTCCATGTTCATTGATTTTTTCCCATGTGCTGATGCTACCTGGAATGTTTGCTCTCCAAGTTTGTAAGAACAGGAAGTGTTTTCACAGACAGATATTGATCAGGCAATGAATCCCGGTTTCTGACTTTCCACATTCGAGGGTGTTCCCAGTATCCCTTGAAAAATCAAGGACAAATACAACAGGCAGCCTCTTCTGTGGCTTCCACAGGTCAGCACCCCCGTTGAGTGAAGCTGAAGATTTCTCTGAGCTTAGCGATGTTTTGACAGTCTTGAGGGCAAAGCTCCTGAGCTGAAGGTGCTGTTGAGTTGTTGATCTGCTGTGGCTGAGGAGAATTGTTGCAGAAATAAATCCAGGCTTACCAAGGGAATTGTACTGTGTAATTTGGCATCTGTCAGCTGAGTCCTGGGCCAAAGTCACTTCTCTGGCCTCTTTCTCATCTTAATCCTTAGCTAGTCACGTTGTATAATTAGATCAAGCAGCCAGAATGCACAAATCAGAGCTGAGACCAAATTCCATCCTGACAGTAGATCACAGAAGCCCCTTCTCACACACTGGCTGTGTATCTTCTGCCAAGCTTGTTATGCTGGGGACTTGTGACATTTGCCATGTGCTGCACTGCACAGCTCCATGCCTGGAGATGAGGCACCTTAAAAGCAACAATAAGCTTTCTCAGATCTCAGCTGGGCTTTGTGCTCATGAATAAAACATCCTCTGCCTTGGTTTATTTATGGGCCTTGTGTGCTGAGACATGAGTGGTAACAGAAAGTCAGGAAACTGTTCTGTAAAATAAAAACAGGCTTTATTTACATGGCTCTCAAATGGTTGGTGTCCACGCTGGGCTGAAATCATGCCCTCCTTGTAGCAGAAAATACCTGTTGCATGTGGGGCTGTGCCAGTGGTGGATGTAATCCTGTTACCTTCTGACAGGCTGAGAGTTCAAGTCAGGCTTCAGAGCTTTCCAGTCCCATGGAAGGAAGTGAAGTCATCGTGGTGGATGAGGGAAGACCATGGGAAAGGGACCGGTCACTGTGGTTAAGGCTGATGGGAGAGCAGGGAATTAGAGGGGCAACAGAAGCAAGGTGAAGGACTGGTGGAAGGTCTAGAGCCAGTCCTATGAGGAGCAGCTGCGGGGCCTCAGCCTGGAGAAAAGGAGGCTCAGGGGGGACCTTGTGGCTCTGCAACTCCCTGACAGGAGGGGGGAGCCGGGGGGGGTCAGGCTCTGCTCCCAAGAAACAAGGGACAGGAGGAGGGGAAACAGCCTCAGGTTGTGCCAGGGGAGGGTCAAATCTCATGGTGCACCAAGAAGTTCTCATGCAGCTGTCACTTCTGGCCAACTGTAGAAACAACAAGAAGTTATTTTCTTGTAAGAAAATCTTATTCTACCTCAAGTAACTGCAATGGGACCATATTTTATATGGATGAGGTGTGCTCAGCGCTCAGCATGTGGCTTGGTGCTCTCTTTGAAACTCCACCACCTGCAGTTCCCAGCATCTAAGGGGACATAGAATTATCTGTACTATTTTCTCCTCAGAATGTTAGCTGTAATAAGTAGTTTTTAAGTGATACCTTAGAGTTCTAGCTCCTGACAGTTTATTTTAATGTTAAAGTAAACATCAACAGAAGTGTCCCCAGGGGAAAAGTACCTTCCCCATAGTGCTTCCCTGCTGGAGTTATATTATTGTTAAAACTTACAGAACTAAAGCATAGAAACAACCTGAATATAGGATTAACATCTAATATGCCACAAAAAATGACAGTGAAATGAGTATATCAATACAGCAAGAATCTTTTGTTGATTTTTATTGAAATTTGAGAAAGCTTTTACTGAGTTGAATAACAACTTAAGAGTTCAAAGCAGCTCGAATAAAAATCCAAATTAGCTCACAGCACTTCCATCTGGATTCTCCTCTTACTTGTGGGACATCTAGTGGCAGAAAAGAGTCTGGCTCTTCGAATACAAAATGGTATTTTAGAGCGTGGTTCTTGCTTGGAAAAAAAACCCCACAACACTCAAACTTTTTTTCCTCTTCGTGTTGGTTTGAGGTTAAAAGAATTATGGTGGGGTTTTTTTAATATTGATATTTGAAAACAGTTTGGGCTCTCAGTCAAAAAGGCAGTTTGTAGAAATAGCCTCAAGGAAAGTTTTACCTGAGTAAGACTGTTCTCTGTTCCAGCTGACCCGGGTCTCTTTTATGACACCCAACTGCTCCTCCCAGAAGCTGTTTATACCTTTTATTTGCCCTGGATGGTGTTTCTCTCTCTGGTGTATCCTGCTGTTGTCCCAGAGTTTCTCAGAGCAGATGTGGGGCTCCTCAGCAGCTGGAGCAGACCTGAGCCTGGCTGTCAGCCCGGAATTCCCAGCATGTGGGAGTACAGGTGAGTAGGGAAGTGGGGGGCAGGAAAACACGTTTTGTGCATGGGTCTTGCTGCGCCTGCAGGACACTGGGTGTGTTCTGCTGGGGAGACTTTGCAGGAAGAAGTTCAGCCTTTCAACAGGTATTGACATGGGGTGGGACAGCCCCCTTTTCCCTTCTGTTTTCCCCTCTCCAGGCCAGGGAGGGGTGTAGCACAGCCCAAATAAGGGACACAAGAGGTATTTCCTAAAGGACAGCAGTCCTGGGCTCTGTGTGGCAGTGAGCTTGCACAGCAAGCACTTTCCTGGGCATTTTTGTGCTGTTCCATTCCACTGGCTCTGTAAGAGTAACTGTGGAAATAGAATGTTCTTCCTTTTTCTCTTAACTTTTGTTCTTTAAACTTGTCTCTCTTCTTGGCAAAGCCCATGCAAACCTTCTTTGATGAAATTGAAGGGCTAACGTGAACTTCTGTAACAGCCTTGGATATTTCACAGCAGGATCAAATCTGTAGAGAAAATGCACCTGCCTTTAAATCTCTGCTTTAATGGTGTGGGTTTTATCACCTTTCTAGTACATGACCTGTTTGAGGTTTTTTTTTTTCCATTTGTTTCCATTATGTTCTGTAGCCTTAAGGGCACAGAATCCATTTAAAAAGCAAATTGGTATTCCTCTGACCCTAAGTTTTGGGGGTTTGTGTAGCAGGGCCCTAATGGAAAGATTAGCTGAAGTGTCTGTGTTCTGTCAGTAGATTTCTGCACTTCAGAGTCTGAAGAAGGTCAAGGCTCTGCCCTTTGCAGCAAGCACGTGCCAGGTTACACCTGGGCTCTTGGATGTTGGGTGACATCTTCAGAGAGCACGGAAGACCCGGGAGCCTGGGGATGGTCTCTCGTGGCACTACCCCTGACTCCCTCTCACCCCCAGCAGAGTGGGGAATAAAATAGAAAAGACCCAAAGATTCCCTTTCTCTTTCTGAGCATGGCGCTACGTTGTGTGGACTGTCCCTTTGGCCAGGTGTCCTGGTTCTGAGGTCACCCAGCCGCTCCAGGTGGATGTGGTCCAAGGACCACTACCATCACTGGTTACTAGACTGTGCAGGAACAAGGTGGGAGGTTCTGGAGCTGTGCCAGGCAGGATGTCCATGTGTGAAGCCATCTCCAGCCTAATTCAGGGCTATTTGCCACCTAAGAGAAGTTGGAGCAGCAATTAGGTCCATTCTTGTGACTCCTTCCCACTTCTCTAAGAAGGGACTTGGAAAAAGCAATTGCGGGATGTGAGCAGGGGTTGTCTGAGGTGGAAGAGAGGGAACAGCACATGGAAAAGAAATGTGCCTGGAGGCAGCAGGCTTGTAGGAGCCAGGATTGCCTGGGGCTTAGTGGGTGACACCACCTCCTTAGGTGTCTTCCTTGTGCTTGCAGAGTTTGCTCCATGCTCAGCTGGGAAATGACATCAGGAATGGCAGCTTTTTTTTCATCCTGGTGGGAAAATGCTGGCTTGCAGTCTGTGTAATTGATGGTGATGGGAAGGGGTGTGTGTGACACGTTTGCCTCTGGATAACTCAGACCTGGTGCAGCACAGCTGTTCTGCTCCAAGCCTGGCTGTCGAGAGGTTGAGATGTGAACTCCAAACCACTGTTGTGCACCTTATACTAGGAAAAAACCAGCTTTCTGTCTGCCTGAAGCCCACGGCTGCTCCTCCCCACTGAGATGGTGCACAATCAGTGGTGGCAGTGAGTGGCAGGCTCAGGTCCCACGTGTGATTCTGGGATGGATCACTTTTGGTAGTTGGAAGACCAAAGACTCGGGTGAGTTGAAGAGGTGCTGTGCCCCTCTGAGCATCCTGCTGTTGTCCAGAGTGCTGATGGACAGGAATGTCTGCAGGTTGTGTTTGAAGATAACACAAACTGTGGTTGTGAAGCTTCATTTGGAAATGAGCTTCTAAGTGTGTGTGAGCTGGGACAAGTCTGTATGAGAGGCAAAACCACTGGGTTTTGAGAGGGCAACCTGGAAATTCCATACCTGGAATCCAGGATGTAAGTAAGGTCGCTGGTTGTTGCACGACTCTGGCAACTGGTGGAGACGAAAGGCTGAGGGAATTGGGATTGTTCAGCCTGGGGAAAGCAAGCTTTGGTGTGACCAAATTGGCTGTTCCAGGACCTGAAGGGAGCCTGAAAGAAAGATGGAGAGGGACTATTTACAAGGGCCTGGAGTGACAGGACAAGGGGGAATGGCTTCCCACTGCCAGGGAGAAGGTTTATGTTAGATATTGGGAAGGAATCCTTCCCTATGAGGGTGGGGAGGCCCTGGCACAGGTTGCCCAGAGAAGCTGTGGCTGCCTCGGGATCCCTGGAAGTGTCCAAGGCCAGGTAGGAACAACCTGGGCTAGTGGAAGGTGTCCCTGCCCATGTCAGGGTGTGGGACTGGAGGAGATGAGCTTTAAGGTCCCTTCCAACCCAAACCATCCTGTGATTTCATGATCTCCTGTCAGAGTAACACACACACCAGCCTGCTGATCTCCAGAACCTCTGGGCTGGAGAACAGCAGATTTAGTGCAGTAGCACTGGTTCATCTGGGCTGTGACAGTGGTGCTCACGGGAATCTGATCGGCCTTACAGGTTCTGATGAGGGGACAAGTCTGTAGAGGAGCTAATGGGCTTGGGGAGGGGAGGGGCTGATCTTTCTGATGCTGGAAATCCAAACTGCTATGAAGAGAAATGCTGCCTCTCCCATTTCTCTTCTGTCTCTTCTCACAGAATCATTTTGGTTGGAAGATCTCTGAGATGGAGTCTGTTTTCTGCATTCATGCTGATTGAGCCACATGTGTATGTGTATTTGCTCCTGGTCTCCCTCAATTACCCCTAAAATTGTGAAAATTGGACACCTGAGAAGAGGATTTTCCATGATGGGCGGGGGGAGAGGCAGTGTGGTGAGTAAGGGCTTTGGAGCTGACTGCTGGGAGTGGATCAGAGATGTATCAGTATCCACTGATTTGGGCAACAAAAAAGGTCAGCAGAGCCCTTGCTGTGCTGAAAACTTGCTTTAGAGATGGATTTGATTTTCAGACACCAAGTGTTAAGCTAGTCCTTTCTCCATTTAACCTCACCTTCTATGTGATGGAAAATTACTGCCCTCATATTCTCTCTTTGTCCTGTTGCAATCCTAAATACTCGGAGAGATGTTTATCCATGCTGTTAATGTGTAGTAATGGGATTGCTATTTTAAAAATCGATACAAATCTCACACTAGAAAAGAAAGGCTTATAGATTAGTCTGTCAAGAGCTGTTTTAATAGATCTGTCTGACATTTGAGACACTTTCCCCAAAAGTGCTCTTTCAGTTTCAAATTGCTTCTTAAATGTTGCTGCCTGCAGATTCCAGGCCAAGCTGTCAGACTGAAAACCTTTCTCTGCAGCTTCAGAGAAGCTGGAAATCATAAATGTTTTCATTATTTTTTTTTCAATTGATGTGTTCTCCCCTAAATTAGGGAGCAGCAGTTTCAAACACATGCTTTACTTTTGTGTTTTCAGCCATCTGGTAGGAGGGAGAAGCTGGAGAGTTGGGGATGACGGGGAAGTTTTGAACAGATCTTTCTAATACTGCCACTTGCAGTGAGAAAAGCTGAATGGTGCTGACTTGCTTGAGGCTCCTTTTGAGATGCAAAAAATTGCTAGCAGATGAGATATGCATTTGTGATCTAGGTATTTGAAACTGGCTTTAATATCCTTTTTATGTTTTAGCAATATTCCCTACCCTTCTCATTTCCTTCCACAGCTTTGAGTAGGATGTCTCTGGTGCTCCTCTGTTGGGGTACTCACAGCCCTTCTTGTTCAGATTCCTAAGGGACTGTTCATTAGCAATAATTGCTGTAATTCATCAAATGCAGGGCCATGTCTTTAGGGTGTGTGTTCTGGTGAGAGTCTGACACCAAAACACGTTACCAGTGCCAATAACTTGAAAACTGGCAAGTCTTGGAAGAATTATTGCTGCTGTTGCTCTCTCCATGACTTAACACTGCTCAGAGAAGTGCAAGAGTTTGGTTTAGGGCTATGTTTGACTTTTCTCCATCTCAAGACAGACCTGCAGCAGCTTCCACTTTGCAAAGGGGGAGGAAGAAGGAAGTAGCACAATGACTTCAGTCCCTGCAGAGCCCCCAGCACCAGTGGGAAGCAGGGAGATCCACTGAGGGTGAAAAGGTGACAGTGGTTCTTCACTCCTCCAGAGGCTCTTCTTTGAGATGCCTTGGTGTAATGGCAGGAGTCCATTGGGCCTGGAAAATTTGGCCATCTCTGAAAGATTTGCAGTTGTAAAGAAGGACTCCTACTTGTACTAAGAAATAGTTGTCTAAAAGTAGTCCAGAACTGCAACTTTCTTCTCTCCTCTTGCGTGTAGCAAGTGACAGGACCAGAGGAAATGGCCTCAGGTTGCCCCAGAGGAGGCTTAGATCAGATAGATGTTTACCTCATCTAAGACTAAGGCCAAGCCTAAAGGCCTTGATACCTGGTCTTACAGGGAGAGAAGTTAATACCTGCAAACATTTTGCCTACCTTTTTTTTTTTTTTTTAAATAATTTATAACATGTTTCTTTCTACCATTTTTCTGATCCTCCTCGTCCCCACTGGTCTCCACCAGTAGCTGTTTTTTGAGACACATACCATGTCTGTCTCATGCTGGCCTTGCTGGAAGAGGTGCCTGTGGTCTCTGAGCAGCCCATCCGTGGTGGGTCTGGCGAGATTTGTCCCTTGGCAGTGTCTCCACAGTGGTTTTGTCAGATCTGTGACTGTTGGATTTTCTTCTGGTTTCCCCCTTTTTCCCTTGGACTCCCAACTGACAGGGTCCCCACCCAACCTTCCTGGATTAAACATTCTCGCCTTGCGCTTCTGGTCCTGGGCCCTTGAGTGGTCTTCAGCCTTGTGAATGAAGTGTCTTGGAGAAAGAATGAGTGGGTGATTTGTGCTGCTGATGTGCTAAGGGCGGACTGGAAGAAAGGCAAGTGGGGCCAGGCTTGGAGACAGTACCAACCTTACCAGAAAAGTGTATTTTGTATGCAATGCTAATGGGCTCTAGAGCCACTTACTGTCCACATCAGTGGTATCTGTCGGGGCAGGGGGAGCAGGGTGGGTGTGTCCGGGCCCCTCTTTGCTGCTGGTTGTGTCTGCAGGTAGAGACTCTGGCTTTGGTGCAAGTGCTGCTCTGTGTCCTCCACTCCTGGCTCAGAAATCTGGGGATGTGTGGGAAGCAGCAGTGCCCACAGAAGCAGAAGCTCCCCAGAAGTGTAACTGCAGGTAAGTCGTGCACCTTTCCTTTGGGCCTGACCTTGGGCTTGTGCTGTTCTTCCCTTTAAAGTCGATCCAACCCCCCCACCTCCCCAGACACCAACTCCTCATGGGCTTGGGACAACAATTAAATGTGTCAGTGAGTGGATCAACTTCATGGTTTACTCTAAATCACTTATCTTTCATTTTAATGTTGCATGATGGACATAAAATCAAATTGATAAACAGCCCCTTATAAAGAACACACTGCTTAGTGTTTTTAAGCACATCGGCTTGACAGCAGCGGCTGATTAATTATTAATTAAAATAATGGTCAATGAAAGAAATATACCTTTGCTAATCTATAATTACTTGGAAGCTTCTTCATACATTTTCCATGAGAGTCTTTTCCTTGTAACTCTGAAAAAGTGTATTTCATGTTTGTTTGCTTTCAGCTATGGTTTTCAGCGGGTATTGACTGAAACAGTGTCTTAATCAGTCTGACCTCAGCCTCCAGGGGACTTTTTTCCACTGACTCCATCTCTTCCTCCTTGCCTCTCCCTGCATGCTGAAATTCTTGTCAGAGCTGCTGCCTCTGTCTATTAATGTTGCCTTTAGTGCTTCTTTTTCAAAGACTCTTTTTAGCTCAAAACTTTTTCTGAACGTTCCTCCNAAACTTTTTCTGAACGTTCCCCCCCTGGTGGGGGGGGGGGGGGGGCAGTTCTTGCTGACTGACCTGAGCTAAATTTCTTGGAAGCAGTTTCTCCACATCCTCCTACTTTTCTCAAACTGACTTTCCAGCAGCAGCTGTGCCGAGAACAAAGTACTAAGTAATACAAAGCATTTTAGAGGCCTCAAGGAGTCAGGTCTTCTCTGTGAAGACCACTCAAACTGGTAATTCAGTCAGGTTTTCCCACCTCAAGCCTGGAGTGTGGCTATTTTATTTTTTTCCTATGAATCTGGCAGTGGTTCTTGTGTTCTGTTTGTTGTCTTTGCATTCCCCAACACCTATTCTGTCATTGCTTCCTATTTCAGCAAGTTTTAATGAATCTAGCTTTATTTCTAGACACGAAGGTGTCCTCGGCGTCTCATCACTCTGTTTTTAGAAAACAAGTTGTTCAGAGTGATCTGGGGTGACTTTCACAGCTGATTTGGTTTCTACCCTCACGTTGCAGCTGAACACTTCTCCTGGTACTCTCTTAATATTACCTCCAAGGGACTGATGATTGCTGTCCCTTTTTCTTCTGTGGTGGCAGGAAAACAAACAGAAAGCAAACAGGACTTGGACAAGTTACCTCTGGTCGACCTGGTCAGGGATTGGGAATTGGCAACATATTCCCAGGAGCTGCCAGGTTTGTTCCTAGCTCAGCTAGAGGTTTGTAATTGCCTGACCACATGTTTTTGGTCCCCTCCCTGGTAAATCCTGTCCTGGGTTAATAAAAATGTCATTAACTGGATCTGTGGGATGAAGTTGAATATGTGTCAGGACAGATCCCTGGCAGCAAGAGGCAGTGGTGTCCTGGGCTGTGTTGGAGAGAATCCCCCCCATGATATTTAAGGTCCCTTCCAACCCAACCCGTGTGTTTCCCACCCCAGTGCATGAGGAGAGGTTGAGATAAGAAGGTGCTGTGGGATCTTGATGGTATCTGCAGCTGCCTGACATGGGAAGGTGGAGAGGAAATGGATCCAGGCTTCTCAGAGGTGCGTGGGAATAGGGCAAAGGACACAAGCTGAATTAAAGGAAATCTCAAGTAGGGAGCAACCAGTCTTCTTGGTCCCTTCCAACCCAAATCACTCTGGGATTCTGTGATAGTAGAAAAAAAATCAAACACACAGAAGGGTCTGGAGAGGTTGTGGGATTTATGTCCTCTGAGCTGTTGAACCACATGCAGTTTAGTTCTGATTTACTTGGTTCTCTCGAGGTACCTTCCCATTACACGGCTCACTCTGACTTCCATGGATTAAAGGCATTTTACCCAAGATACATTTGGATATCTGATTAACTACACCCTTTTGTGGGGGATGTTGACACACACTGTTACCCATGTAGTGGTGGAAACTGGAGTAAATGTGCAAGGTTTGTGTGTTACACCCAGTTCCCAGAGAAAGGGGCCGGAAACAGTCCCAAGCATATGTTCATTTGCACTGAATATTAGATGAATTTGACAGTGTGTTTTATTACTATGGCTCTGCAAAAGCAGATGTACTTCTTCTTTGGAGCAGCTTCTTTGGATTAAATTACAACTTGAGAGCATTTTCTTTGGTGTTACCACTTGTCTTCGTGCCACATCACTTTGATTTCTGTATGTGATCTTAGGCATGCAAAGTAGACATATGAATATTACACATAAACTCTCAAAATAGAAAAATATATCATTTAGCGTGGCTCTATTATGAACTTTAAAACAGTGAGTGATACCAGTGATTGCTAAGGATAATATTCTGAATCTTATGATGAGCCTTAAAAAAAGTTAATGGACTTGATATTTTTCTTAAATATTCTGGGTTTATTCAGATAGATTTAAGAAGAAAACAATCCACCTTTTAAAGAAGGTGGTTTTGATGAAGCTTAGATTTGGTGCCAATGTGAAGACAATTTATTGCTACTTTAAAATTCAAGGCTTTTTAGTTTCGACAATTTTAATTTCTGAGTTCGTCTTCAAGAAGTGCTGTGTCAATGCTGTCACTTACCCTGTGATTGTCATCAGTTGGATTATTCTGTGTTAATGAACGTTTTTATTTTAATTCTAGCTCAGTTCCAAGAAGTCCATGGAGCTGGAGCTAAGCTGTGCATTGAAACTGGTGGGAGTGAGCCTCCAACTCTAGCGTGTTGACTAGAGGCTTCTTGTTCCTTTTAGTTTGGGTTTTGGTTTTTTTAAATCTGATCTCAAGCATCCAAAGCTTTTCCTCTCCCCTCGTCATTTTTAAAGCTTGATGAAACTTCCTCAGAACATTTCCATCAAATTAAGTGCATAAAAGCCTGAGGTGCCCAATTTCTAGTCACTCAACATTGATAAGCTGAAAATTACATAATTATTTTTGGTGGGTTTCTTTTTTAATTATTTTTAGGGCTTTTACAGAAAGAATCTGACAGTGTTCTGTTCATACCTATTAATATTTCACACCAAAATGCACTTTTAAAGCTTTCTGGGCTGACATGCACATGGGCATGACTTCATTGTTCTTCAAATGCAATGCACTCTCACACTTAGAGGAAATCCAAGTGTCTGCATTTAGGAATGTAAATTGTTAAATAGGGTTTAAAATGCTTGTGGACAGCAGGAGAGGTGATGAGAGAGGGCTGAACCAGAGCTCTCTGCTCTGGTTCATGGTCCCATGACAGTAGGACTTCATCTCTGCAAGGTCACACTTTATATTTGTCCAGGAGACTGTCCTCTCAGTGAAAGTAGCTCCACACTCAGACTAGTAAGAAGTGCTTCTAATAGTTTTAAATTCCATCAATAATCCTTTTTTTGAACAGTTCAAGTATCAGGAATTAGCAAAATATTGCCATTTTGCAGTAGAGTGTGTTCCATCTGCTGTGCCCCGTAGTGTGTCATTGTAGGCTTGGTGGAATATTCTGTTTCATCTTTAGGCAAATGGCTAAAAATTACAAAATTGCTTTCAGTAATGAATCTGAAATCCCTGTGACTTGAGCAGCCAGCCAGAAATATGCCATTTTAAAAGGGTTTCCATTCACAAAGAGTAGGGATCACTGGCACCGGGATCTTTTGTGCAACTTGGTTTTTCCTCAGCACTGCACCTGCCTTCCTGAATACAGGAAAAGACGAGGAGTCCAAGTGTTGCCTCAGTTCACAAAACTGAGCAGTTGTCTCCACAGAAAAGTGCTCTTTAGGCTTTTCTAAGACTATTTGGGTTTTCAGGAAGTTCTGCTGTGTTTTTGTTGCCAGAGTTGTATCGTAAAGAGACTTAACCACACCCGTGCTTCAGACAGGACTCTGCTAATAGTTTGAATAGTTTTGTTGACCTTTCTTGCAGTGAATCCCTTCTGTTGCTCCTCATTTTACTGAGCTTTAATATAACCCAAAATTAAGGCAACAAACTGACTGTTTTGCCTGAGACTTCCTCTGCAGGCTGGTATGTACATCCCAGTGGTCCACACACACAGAAATAGGAGTCAGATCTCTCATTGCCAAAAAAACCCCAAAACTCACAAAGCTGGGGGAAGTTTATCCTTGTCTGAATCTTGTTTGATTTAAGTTTCCTCTGCTCTCTCTCAATGCTTTTGGGGGGTGCCTGTTGCCAGAATATTGACCTGCCACTGCTAGAATATTGACCTGCCATCCAGGTAGCAGCTTCAGATATTCTTACCCAGAGCTGGGAAATGGTAAAAAACACAAACAGGGAACTTTCCAGTTGGTCTCAGCAATATTGAGCATTTCAGGAGCCAGGTGAGGTAGAGAGACAAAGGGCATGGCAGCAATTCTCTATTTCTCCCTCTGGTTTTTGTGTTCGTTATGTTCAAGGTGCTTTTGAGGATGGAAGTGCTTAAGTATTACCTCATAGTTCCCATTTAATAGTTTTCATTGCTTCCTCCTCTGCTTCTAATGCTGTTGAGAAATGGAGTGTCTCAATTGGAAATGTGACAAAACAGTTCTTCCCAGGAGTGATGGATCCAAAATCACAACACGAAAAGGGTGAGGAGCCACACACGAGCTGTTGCCCTGTTTCAAGGGGAGTTTCTGCAGTTCGGGCAAAAAAGAGAAGTGGATTGTTACATGAGCAATGAACGGGATACAGCAGGCAGGTCATGCACAGCAAATGGTATTCTGTTTGCAGCTGCATCAGTGCCCGTTTCCTCCTCAGAAACAGGAGCAGTGTTAACAGCTTGCAGCCAAAGCAAAAGAGATCCAGCGGGATTTCTGGGATGGGACTGTTCTTTGTGAATCTCCATAGGACACTTCGTTTGAGCTTCTGTAATTCCATGACAGGGTTTGACATTTTGTTCTCTCTGGTGATCCACGGGGAGAATTTAGCCAAGGGAATGGTGGTGATGAGCACTCCACAGAGGAAGTATTTCACTTTCATGCCCATTTGGTCCATCAAAAGATTAACCAATGGCTTCTGTGGAGCCTAAGCTTTGAAACCCCGTATACAAATCTCCAGTAAGATGTTGTCTTAAAACAGTGGGCTAATAATCACAGAATCCCAGAGTGGTCTGGGTTGGAAGGGACCTTAAAGCTCATCTCATTGCAACCCCTGCCATGGGCAAGGACACCTTCCACTAGACCAGGCTGTTATAAAATGTGTGGCTCAAAGCTTAGCCAAAACAGCCTTGTTCCTAAAAAAGGATTTCTTGGCCAGTAATGGTGACTTTATTGCTGTCAGCCCATGACAGTCTCCTTGGCATTAAGAATTTTCCTTAGTGTGGTGAACTGAGAACTAACTTAGTTTAAAAAACAAAACTCTCAAAACTTCCCCCAAAATAGATTTTACAAGAAAATTAATATATATTACAGAGGCAGATAGTGAAAGGACAAGGGGAAATGGTTTTAAACTAAAAGAGGAGAGATTTAGGTTTGATATTGGGAAGAAATTGTTCCCTGTGAGGGTGGGGAGGCCCTGGCACAGGTTGCCCAGAGAAGCTGTGGCTGCCCCTGGATCCCTGGAAGTGTCCAAGGCCAGGTTGGAGCAACCTGGGCTAGTGGAAGGTGTCCCTGCCCATGGCAAGGGGTGGAACTGGATGAGCTTTAAGGTCCCTGCCAACCCAAACCATCTTGGGATTCTGTTATATTATTTAACTTCACAGGGGCAGCATCAATTCTGCCTTCACCCACAAAAAACCCCTCTCAAGCTCTCACAGGTCCTGGCATAGAAGGTGATTTTCTACCAGCCATGGAATTAAGTCCTATTGGACCTATTTTTCTACACAGTGGGGGCAGCAGGGCTCAAATCCCTGTAGCTCTTCAGGCACCATTTTCCTTAAATCTGCTCTCCGGCTTTATGCTTTTTAAAAAATGATCATAAGGTTTATTCACATGCAGAAGCATCTTTCTTCCTTACAGTTTCTTCTCTGCTCTCAGTACAATGGAAAATGCTTTTATATCTACGTGAATTTCCATTTCTTTGTAACAGAAGTGCTTGCTCCATTTTGATTCCTGCATCAGTAACAGCAGTGCTGATGCTGAGGATGACAGCTTTTACTTCACTCATCCTAGAAACAGCTCTTGGGCCAGGATCCATAACAACTCCATGTGATTGTTCACAAATACCTCTTTTTAGTCCAAAACCAGAGAAATATAACTTCTGTGAGTTAGAGAAGACAGGAAATGCTGCGCAGTTTGGCAAATTCTCACTGTAACCTCTCTGCTGCAGTTGGACTGATTTGCTGGAATACAGTAAATATTAGCATATTACTGTAGATTTGGAATATCTGTATATGTATTCTCAGACTAAGAATGCAGGAATGCAGTGAATTATTGCCCATGGAGGAGCGCTTGTCTTTGGAAAATATTGATTATCCTGGCCCTAAAAACTTCCTGACACGTTCAAAGAGCGTTTCTGAATTATACTGGGGGTGCCCAGTTTCTTACTTGAGGTATGTGGGGATTTGCTACACTTGAAAACAATTAAGTGGCCCCAAAAATCTGTCTGCTCTCCAGGCCTGCTCTGCCTAAGAGGACCGCGCAGAAGGGCTTGTTCCCCAGCTCTGCAGCTGTGGCTTTAAAGGGATAATTGAGTTCCCCATCTCTGCACTCAGTAGCTTCTTTTCTCGCTATCTGTTATCAGGCTGGTTTCCCAGGGCAGCTACTGAGGGACTTGCTGCAGGTGTAAAGCACATTCAAGATTCACGTTCAGTACTTCAGGGATGTCGATGCATGACCATATGGACAGGAGCATGCTGCTGTCCATGAAAACTCTGCTCTCAGGAAACAGGCTGCCAGAGGATGCACAGGAGCCATTGGGTTTAGCTGCTTGTCTTTGGTATCTGTGTTTTCTGTGCATTCCTTAGGGGCAGTGGATCACCGGGATGTGAACTTTGGGCTGAACACCCCCACGTGGTAGGGAGCTCTTGGATGCTGCCCTGTGATGAGTGATAACTCATGAGCGATAATTCATGCAAATAGAGACGTGTATATGCCAAGGTAATGTGAGATTTAGGATAATAAACCTACACTCCGTCACAGAAGGAAAGATCATTCTGAGACTTAGAATCCAGGAATGGTTTCAGTTGGAGAGAATCTTAAACATCCAGTGCCACCCCCTGCCATGGGCAGGGAAACCTTCCTCTAGCCCAGGTTGCTCCAAGCCCCGTCCAACCTGGCCTAAAGTGGGTTCAGACTGGGTGATTAAAAGGCTGTAGAAGGTTTTTGCAGCAGCACATGGTATAGCTCTGCTTTCTGAAAGGGGAGGGGACTGGGGATAATCAGTCCCTCCAACGACTCACTGAATGTCACTGCAATAGGAATTGCTCTTACCAAAGTGAAAAGCTTTGTGAGAAACAAGAGTCTCAAAATATTATAAGTTTTAGAAGAGGAATTTATTTATATGATAAAAGCAAGCAGTGCTGGGTGACAGGAGGGGACTTGCCCCTAAAGCCTGCCACCCCGAAAGCAAACATAGGCTCAATATTTATTGCAATTACTTCATGCATATTCATTATACACAAACATAAACATCATACATCTTTACTTTAGGAATTCAACAGATGTTTTTTCTTAGACTAATCAGTTATCTATCAAAAGCCATAAATTTTCATAGTTTCAATAAGAAAAGTGTTAACAATCTCGTTAGCTAGGTTTGGTTCAGCTATAACTTATGTACAAGGTAAAAGGGAGATAATCTGTTTCACGTTTTGATGAGGCCCAATTAAGTTTTACAATTTATTTGTTCTCCTTCCTTCTCTAGGTCATATTGACCTTACGTGTTTTCTTTTAATTGGAATGTTTGCACGAATCATCTTTATTTATTGCAGCTTTAACTTAAAGGCAGGAGAAAACCAGATGACTCCCTGCTGCTGAGTATCAAACAGAAAATCAAGACACTGACTAATATTTTTTGGGGTCAAAACATCACTTGTATAATCCTCTGTTGCATTCAGCAGTGCTTCAACAACCTTGTAGAAAATTAGGTTAATAGGTGTTGATTTTACAAGCGCTTCACTATCTTCTGCTACATTAAAATCTAATTCTTTGTTCCCCCAAGCGTTTTCCTATACCTCTGGCTTTTCAGCGGTGCTGTCGCTGACGTGAAGGAGCTGCAGCGCTGCTGGTCCTGCAGTCCACGGGCAGCAGGTGGGACAGCGGCACCGCTGCCCCTACAATAACCTGCAGCTCTCATCTCCTGCATCCCGCTGCAGTTAAGCGGCTTTAGTCCTGCTGTTCCTTGCTCCTGGTCCCTCCCTCCCTCCCTCCAAAGGAAGGCGTGACACAGAAAAAGGTGGGGCTTTGCGAGCCGGAGTACATCAAAACCTGCCTCCTGGAGCTGTGAGTGCAGTGGGAGTGCTGGGGCGCGTCCTGGAGGCTTTGGTAAGTCTGTGGTACGTGATTGATTTGTTTTCTGTCCGTAAGAGTACAGACTTTGAATGTGCTGGAACTGAGGAAGCGCTGCCGCTGGAGTTTGGCAACACCCTCTGCTTTCTGAGAGCTTTCACACGAAGCCGGTTTGCTGGGATTATGTTAAACGCAGGTAGTGGTTCCATTTATCCGGGAGCTGCCTGGGAATGGAAGGTGGTATTGCTTTTTCAGTTGCGGACGAGCTTTAAAAAGCCTACTTAAAAGTCTCTTTAGAACTAGCTGTTTTTTGTCACTTCACTTTCTTTTTAGTCACCTCCAAGCTGAAGATTTCCTTGGAATGTGCTCCTTCAAGTGCTGTGGAAGTCATACTATTAGCCTTTATGTTTTAGAGGATTATTTTGGTGTTTTTCTAACGGCTCTTACTTTCAATACGTGTTACTCTAATAAAGTTACACTTTAATGAGTTAAATATCTTATATATTTAATTTAATGCGTTGGAAATGTGATAGAAAATGAACAGTTTGCCTGTTCTGTGGACTGCATCTGTGTCATATCTTTTAAAATGTGTGTAATTGCCGTGTTATCTCTAACACTTGTGGAGTTAATGGGCGTCGCTCACTGATACCAGCCAAACACTGAGCTATCAGTGATGCTCTTCAGAACTTAAATTTAAAATTAAATCCCACCTTTTCAGGGCTCCTTTGCGCTCTCAAACTCTTTTATTTGCAGCCCGTTCATTCTTATCAATTTTGCAGTGAGGCAAACTTGTAATCCTGTAGTCTTTGGAATTAATAATTTAATACCCTTTCCTTTTAATAATCTCTGTAGAGTTATGTCCATAGTCGGTTTCCTGGTGTTAAACTTATTAAACAAACCAACAACGCAAGTAAAACTGTCAATAAATAACTTGGATAGATCAGGACCAAAATGTAATTTCCCTCCATGGAGCTTTTATCTGGAAGTACAGCTTTGAAAACATCTTTACACTGAACATTAATCATATGAAATGGTAAGAATTGCTTTCTGGGTTATTAGGAAATATGTCTCCCAGTGCACAGTTGCCAATATCGTCCAGCCTCAGGTTTCCATCCCTATCAGCTGCCAAGTCCCAGGTTCCTGAGGTTTCTTGCAAACTGTGCCTGACAAGGTGTTTTTTTCATGTGTCTCCACGGTGCTCCGCTGCCAGGTTGGAGCCTCTCTGGGCCCAACCATCCACCCCTTCACTTTCAGCCTTTTTTTTCTTTTCTTGGGTTTAAATCACTCCTATCCTGTGCAGAAGCTGGGAAGGAAGAAGAGGGCTTTTTTCCATCACTTGGCAGTGATGGAGATCCCAGGCATGCTGCAGAATCTGGGGGAAAGTAGCTGAGGGCTTCTGCCATGCACAGTAAACAACGAGTCAGTCGTGTTCCCCCTCAACACAACATGATTTTCAAAGGATTTTTAAAACAACTATAAAATATAAATATATGTAGTTTTGTGGAATCTTGCCTTTTCTTTCTGCTTTGGGGGTTGCCCACATCACACTCCTATAATTTTATTTACAACTGCAGCTTCCACGGCCTGTGCCATTCCTACTGTGTCAGGTGCCCTAAGGATAACTGTTTCCCACCTGCTGGTTCTTGGCTCTCAGAAGTTATGTATTTACAGCGGGCTGCCTCAGCAGGGCGGCAGGATGAGTATTTCTGTGTCTGGGAGGGATGCTTTGTGCCGTGCAGTGGCAGGATCACCCCAGAGCACACAGCCAAAGCTAAAGGCAGGAGAGAAGACAGTGTTGGAAGGACAGGTGGACTTTGAGTTTGCCATGTAAGCTGGCTGACAGCTTTCCTTTCAGGAAAAGGCCCTTTCCAGTATTATTCAGAAAGCAGCATGAAGGGAATGGAAGTATTTGCACTAGAGTAAGTACAGTCTTTTTCTGCGCTTTGCTGCGAGTGCAATGATGCTCCTTCAAAGATGGTGAGTTTAGTACAGATGTGCTTTAGAGGGCACCTGAAGTCAATCTGCTCCCAAGGGAGACTTCCTAACTCTTGGATCCAATATCCAGTCCACTTGCTCTGGACTGCACGTGTTGACTGTGGTTGTTCCGGGCTGGACAAACCTGTGGGATCACTGCTCAGCTGCTGCTGGAAGCTCCTGGGTCACTGCTGGGCCAAGTGTTTCAGTACTGCAGTTTTTCTTCTTTGTACTCAAAAATGCACTAGAAAATCCCCTTTCATTTGTAAATACACTGGGGTACTACTACTCAGGTGCATGAACCCTGAACAGTCCAGTCCTGAGCATCTCATCAGAGACAGAGTTGAGATATGGACATGAATTGAATGGGGTGGCGTATAAGGTGTGTTCCTCTCTCAAAGGAGAGTGTGCCTTGGTGTTCTTTTGGAGTGGGGAAAGAGAGAAGGAAGTCTCTTTGAGGTATGAAACAACAGAAAAGATAGTTTCGGAACGTTTTGCGTTTTAAGGATTGATATACTTCTTAGTTCTGTGTGCTGGATTGAAATAACCTCTGCCTTGCCTTCCCTAGGGCACGAAGTGTCCTTGCTGATGTCTAGTGATAGAAATCTGCTCCTCCATCTCCCCTCCTGCCGTGCTCCTCCAGGTTTCCATGGGCACCATGAGGCACCGAAGAAATGGCAATTTCGAGAGTTCGAGGCTCCTGTATTCCAGCATGTCCCGCAGCATAGACGTGGCCTGCAGCGATGCCGTGAGTATCTGGTACTTCTGCTGTCTTGGGAGCGGGACACTGTGGCTGTGACTTAGGTATTTCAGGAGCAGGACAATGGGCTTGTCGCTTCTCCCTTAGTGGAGAGGTTTTCCCAGGCAGTGCCCTTCGAGCAGTAGCACTGATTTGGTGACGTGGTGAATCTCTTAAGGATGTATTGTGTTCCTTTTGATCCCTGTAACTCTTTACTGTACATCCTTAGTTCCTCCTGGTTTTAAATCTTTTCACCTGTTTCAGAGAGACAAATGTGTCTAAAACACCACGCCGAGCTCTTGAGCAGCTTGCTGGCCCAGGCAGACAACATAGAATTATGTTAAACACCCCTTTATACCTGAATGATTTGCTGACGGCAGCAGCTGTCTGACAGATTCCCGGCTCCTGACCGGCTTGCAAGAGGCCTCATGGCTGGTTCTTAGGGCTTTAGCAAGTGCTTCCCCCTCCCTTTTATCTTTTTGGTCTTGCACCATTGTGACTTCTACTGGTTAAGTACGTTCCTTTCAATTTTCTTTGTTTTGGATATTGTACTTCCCATGTCTTTTCCACTTGGAATAACTTCCTCTAGTTGCTGTTTACCCACAAGTGTTGTGTCAAATGGGTAAACTTAACTGTAGCTTCATGTCTTCCCTCTTTGTCCTGAGCTAAGTCTTGCCTTGCAAATCCAAGCAGTGCTTGAAAACAAACAACCCCCCCAACCCTTTATCAGCAAGTGAGAATTTCGCTTTGCTTTGGTAGCTTGCAGAGGCAGGTTAAGGATGAATTTTCATTCCCCAAGTGTGAAAGCTCTCCCTGGTCTCCTCGGGTTTCAAGGTTAATAGGAGAGTTAATGGTTAAACAAGCTGGAGAGGCTTTGTATTCCACTGAGCTCCCGTAAATCATGACTTGAAGTTGTTCGAGTCTCCTTTGGGGGTCTTAATGTGTTGAATTAAAATACACTCTACCTTGGAAAACGTTGTCTTTTTGGTTTTTTTCTTTATTTTTTTACTCTCGGGAAGAACCAGTGTTTGCTGCACTGTTTTAAGTAGTATCTTGGTTTAAACTGACTATGCTGCTACTGAGGTTTCTTCTGTTTTGTGAGATATCAGAAATAAACTTCTAAAAATTATTTTCCAGGATTTGGCCAACTTCATCCAAGAAAACTTCAAGAAGAGAGAATGTGTCTTTTTTACGAAAGACTCTAAGTCAATGTAAGGAGGTACTTTTCAATTGTTTTGCAAGGGTGAGGGGCTGGGAGCTGAGGGTGTCCCTGTCTTCTAAGGCAGGGAGTAAACTTTTAAATGGGCTTTTCTTTTTTTTGTTAAGAAATGAATTTAGCAGTGCAACCACACCTTGGTCTGGCTTGTATGAGCTGCTCCACAAACAAGTTGGTGCAAAACTATGGGTCTGACCTTCCAGCAGCTTTGTCACAGGGTGTAATATCAAATACCCTATTTGAAGCATAACTATAGCAATGTATAGGTCTTTTTGAAGATTCTGTACTGCTGTTGGTGTGTCACAATATATGTATGTGTCAGAGGTTTGCCTAATTTAAATTTTCCTTTTAAAGCCAAATCACGAATTTCATGCACAAGCCTTTACAGCAAAGACAGACACTCAGTAGGTTTTGCTCAGGCTGATGTTCTCTTAAGACAGGATATTGTTCTGGCTCCATTTTCAGCCACAGGTACCAGTGCAATGCGAGTTTGGGGACCATAACATTGCTTTCAGGGCTTTTTTGGTTTTTTCGTAGTCTCAAGAGAAAAGCGATCAAACTAATGCAGCTGCAGAAGTCCTAATATAGAGCTCTCAGGGCTCTCTAACCCCATTCTGCTCTGAAGCTGGGAGGAAAAATGCCTTGGAGAGAGCGAGGGGAAATTAGTCTCATTTCAGAAAGTCTTACTTAGGGTCCTCCTCTGCCACCTAAAATGGGGTGTCTGGCAAAGGACCAATGAAGGATGGAGGAGGTGGTTCCTCTCAGCTTCTCTTCCTCCAAGCCCATGGGGAAAGGGTTGCAGAACTTGCTGTGTTATTTTTCTCTGTATATTTTTAAGGTGAGCTGGTTTAATTTGCAGCAGAGTGGAGGAAACCTCTCTGAAGGAGAGAAGCAGTGACCCCTAGTCTGTGCCCTCCGAGGAAGCAGGGATGTGGCTGTGCAGAACATTTCATGGATGATGGTGCAGCTTTTCCTGGGAAAAATTCTCCTAGCTTTCCCAACTAGTCCTGCACAACCAAAGGGCAGGTTGCTCCTCCCCTGCTGCAGCTGGTGTTGGTGAGGAGGGAACGGGCAGTGGCTGCACACCAGGAAGGGTGCTGGGCTGGGAAGAGTGCTAAGGAGCAGAGCAAACTGCCTGGAAAACCTGCTCAGAGACCAGACATCTGTTCCCTCTTCGTGTGAGGGCCTTGGGTGTGCTTAGACACCACTCTGGCCCTGGGATTGCGTGGGAACCAATTGCACTTAATAATCACAGAATGACAGAATTGTTAAGGTTGGAGAGGGCCTTTAAGATCATCAAGTCCAACCATCAGCACCACCTTGTTCACCACTAAAACATGTCCTCGGCTGCCACATCCAATGATTTTTGAACATTTTCGGGATCAGTGCCTGACCATTCTTTCAGTGAAGAAATTTTTCCTGAGATCCAAGCTAACCCTTCCTGGTGCAACTTGAGGCCGTTTCCTCGTGTCCTGACAGTTGCTCCCTGGGAGAAGAGCCTCAGTGAGCTCTTGCTATCTAGTTCAGAGCACAAAAAGGGAAAGAAACCACTTGCCTACCTCAGGTTGGCTGCAGGTGGGGTCACTGATGCTACGTTCTGGTTCACTTTCTTCATGTTGGTGCATAGTTGCAGAGTTCAGCAGTAAGCTGCTGGTGACTTGACTTGGTTTGCCACATAGGTAAGGCCCATGCAGAGGTGGCAGCTCATCCCTCAGCGCTGGTGCCAATGTATTCCACTTCCCAGTGCTGGGCAGAAGCAGGCTGTGGAAAAGGAAGCAGGATTAGGTGCTTTGTCAGGTAGCAAATCCCAGTAGCTACAATTGGTTCTGTAGCTCCGCCTGTTGCTTTCCTTGCTGCCAGGGCTCACTTCTCTGTGCTCAGGGTGACTGTGGTTTCATGTCTGTTCCCTGTTCTTTCAGGGGAAACTTATGTAAATGTGGATACCCTGAAAACCAACACATAGAGGGCACTCAGGTTAACACCAGTGAGAAATGGAACTACAAGAAGCACACGAAGGAACTTCCTACTGATGCCTTTGGGGACATTCAGTTTGAAAACCTGGGAAAAAGAGGCAAGGTGAGTGGGTGTATTAGGGGTGCCCATGAGGCCCCTGTTGGGTACCAGTGGAAGCCCCAGGAAGGTGAAAGATGACGTGGGTTTTATTCTCATGGAAGGAGTTAGGCTGCAAAGGAGACAAGCTCGTTTCTCAAGCCCTCAAAAAAAGGTAATAAAGAATAACTTCTTCTGTGCTATTTGTTGCCTAGGCTGGTGATGGGAGTGAAAAGAGATTGTCTGTTGCTAGGCATGGCAGGAGAAGGGGTGAATGAGGGTGATGATCTAGTATTATTTTACATCCACATGGACTAGCTTGCTCAGGCCTATAAATAATTGAATATAGAGTATTTCCCAGGGTGGAGATGTGACAGTAACAGTAAATTCTGGAGGGATGCAAGAAATCAGTGGAACTTGAGAGGTTTTATTCTGCTTGCTGGTTTTTTCCCTGTGTTTTTGCTTGGAGTGGGGACAGTGGAAAGGAGAAAGGAGCTGGTGTTGCTGTTTGTGATGATTTATATTGATACTGGGTGAGGAGTCACATGTGGCTGAGCTCATCTGCCTCCTAAAAGACTGATACTTCCCACCAGTGCAGCTTGCTTGAGACACTCAAAATAAATGAGGAAAGAGCCCACAGAGCCCACTGTGTAAATTAATTGGGTTTGTTTTATGCAAAGTAGCAGAAGTAAGAGGCATTTCAGTGGGAAATAAGACTGAGAGTTTTGAATCACGCTTAGACAGAGCTGAATACTTCAAATATTTCTTGATATGCATATTTTAGCTTTAATACTGTGTATTGTAAACAGCTGTGTGACTTTACTGGAAGAAGAAATGCGTCGCCCTGTTGCAATATTTCAGAGTTCTCAAAGCTTAAGTGTTCTTTCCTTAGGTTGTGTCCCCCCTTCCAACCTTGGAAATCAGTTTGTGTGCCCACAGTTGTTTCATGAGGACTCTCAAGGCCACTGTGCATGTTTTCAGAGCGTACTTTGTTCAAGAGTTTTGTCTCCAAATCCATCCCACCAGCATATTGGCTGGAGTCACATTCCCTGCTTTCATTCCCTACCTAGCAAGGCACCTGCTGCTCTTAGAGATTGCAGAGTATTTCTTGTTGATCTCATGCACGGCAGGGAGAACTTCAACTCCAAGGTGGCCTAAGAATTGCTGTCAATTATCAGTGAGGGATGGGAAGTTTTATAGCCTGACTGGTGCTTTTTAGGAGAGATGAGTCCTAAAAAGCTCTGATCAGAAATCAGATGTCCACAGACACATAAACAGGTTTGAGGTCAGGCTGAGAGAGCTGGGATTGTTTAGCCTGGAGAAGAGAAGGCTCTGGGGAGACCTTAGAGCCCATTCCAGTTCCCTAAAGGAGCTCTAAGAGAGCTGGAGAGGGACTTGGGACAATGGCCTGGGGTGACAGGACAAGGGGGAATGGCTTCCTACTGCCAGAGAGCACAATTAGATGGGATATTGGGAAGCAATCCTTCCCTGTGAGGGTGGGGAGGTCCTGGCACAGGTTGCCCAGAGAAGCTGTGGCTGTCCCATCCCTGGAAGAGTCCAAGGCCAGGTCGGATGGGGTTTAGAGCAACCTGGGCTAGTGGAAGGTGTCCCTGCCCATGGCAGGGGGATGAAACAAGATGTGCTTTCAGGTCCCTTCCAACTCAAACCATCCTGGGATTCTATAAAATCTCTACTCTCAGTAAGTCCTGCTTTTGAGCTCTTTATTTCTGCCGTGCTGCTTGGACCCTGTAATGCCCAAGGACATCGCAGTTGCTGTGTCTTATGTTCTGGGAGCTGTCAATCCCCAGAAGGCTTCCCTGAGTCGTGGCCATGGTCGGGAGCACCATCCAGCAGCACCAGGAGATGGCACCGTTGCACTGTGCAGAGGGCAGTGGCTGAGCCGAGGGGCCCTGATGAGGTTTGCCTTGGGCATGGTTTCCTGGCTCACTGGTTAAATTTACTGGTAGCCTTCACCCTCCTAAGGGGGGACCTTCTCCTGAAAAACACCTAAAGCTTTATGTGACTGAAGCTTCTTAGAGCAGAAGCTGAGGGAGTCCCTTAGCTCTCCTGTGTAGGTGCTGCAGTCTGCCAGTCATCCTCTGTGATGTTCTGTTCTGAGCCAAATGCCTTCACTTCTCCTGGGACCATGTCCTAGAACACAGGCATGTGTTCTTTCATTCAGGTTCAGTGTCTCAGGGACTTATCTTTCTCAAACGAGTCCTTTGGTTTTGCTGTCCTGTAAATACTGGGCAATCTCTACAAGATCCTCCATGATTCAGGTCTCAGCTGCTCCCTTTCATCCCCCGATATGTTATGGCTGTTTTCCAAAAGTCCTATCCCACCAGTGATGGAATTGTGAAGAGGCTCTTGAACAGCAAAGCAAGACAAAGCCAGAGTTCAAGTTGTACTACATGTTTGATGTGTTACACTTGAAACACTGCTATGGGTGTGTGTTGTGACAGGGACACCACACAGATGGAGCCTGGAATTTGTAGTTCATTAAATTAAAGCCTTGATGGTGTAATTAAAATACAACCTTGCAGTGGTGCTTGCACAGGTTTTTAATGTAAGCTATAAATAGCTTTGTTACAGTTGGAATTGTCATGCTGGTGGTGTGCTCACCCCTGCAGCGTTTCTCTGAACCCTGGGGTCAGTGCTTTTGCCTTCTCTAGAGGAAGGTGGGTTGGGTGCCTGGTTGCAGGGAAGGGATAAAGGTGCTTCAGAGGAGGAAACAAGGATTTCATCCTCACTTCACCTCTTACCTGCTGGCTGTTGGAATGAGGCTGTGCACTAGAGAAGAAAGCATAACCCCTGCTCTGTCCCCAGCCGTGACGGGGATATTTGGCCATCCTGCTGTATTTGTTCTCCTCTTTCCTCTCACCCAAGTACATCCGCCTGTCGTGCGACACAGACTCTGAAACACTCTACGACCTCATGACCCAGCACTGGCACCTGAAAACCCCAAACCTCGTCATCTCTGTCACGGGGGGAGCCAAGAACTTCGCGCTCAAGCCCCGGATGCGCAAGATATTCAGCAGGTTGATCTACATCGCCCAGTCCAAGGGTAAGGAGCTGCTTTGGGGCCCGTGATGGTCGATCGCTGCAGGATAGAGTTGGAGAGGCAGTGGCTCAAAGGGTGAGGAGAAAAGTAGAGCATTCCACTTGCTTCTGCCTGGCTGGTGCGTTTTGGGACATGTGTGACCCCACGGTTTGGAAGTAACAGGGTTGGGAGTTAGTCGTGGGGTGCCCAGGGTACCATAAGGTGAGTTGTGTAGCACATCTTTTGTGTTTAACTGAGAAACAAACAGCTGCTCTAGGGTCACGAGAGGGGGTTGGGTGGTTGTATCTGAAGGCAGAGGGAGGGCGGGCGTTTCCCTGCGTTCCCCTGGCTCACTGGGTGTTGTTGCAGGGGCCTGGATTTTCACCGGGGGCACTCACTACGGGCTGATGAAGTACATTGGGGAGGTGGTCAGAGACAACACCATCAGTCGCAGCTCTGAGGAGAACGTGGTGGCCATTGGCATAGCAGCCTGGGGCATGATTTCCAACCGGGACACCCTCATCCGCGCTGCCGACAGTGACGTAAGGAATGGGGAATTGTGGAGCGGTTAAGGTTGGACAAGACCTTTATCAAGTCTGGCCACCATGTTCATCACCTAATCATGTCCCCAAGTGCCACATGGATGGGGTGGTGGGAAAAGAAAGAGGAGGCTTGGCCTCAAAGCATCAGGTGCTCTTCCCAAAACAGGAGGAAACTAAAGTGTCCAAGATGGTCACACACATCAGGCCTGGTGGGGAGGATTTCAGCTGTGCCAGATTTGAGCATGTCTGTGTGGAAGTTCAACAGCCCTAATTCCATGTCTGGTGTTGCATTAGGGAATAACCTCTTCCATGGTTGTTCTAGCCCCAGGAAAATCCCCATGCACTCACCCAGAGTGGGGATTCCCGCCAGTTAAGAAAGGTTGTACTTGCTGCTGCTGTTAAGGATCTTCACTGATACTGTCATCCAACTTTGCATAGCTCCCCTTGTCTCTTGTCCACTAGACATTACAAAACATGTCTCAAAAACAGTCCTACTAGAGAAATAACAGCAGATCAGTTTGTTGAGGGCTCTAAGGGTGTTTGAGTGTTGAACTGGATGATCTCAAGAGGGTCCCTCCAACCTAAAAAATTCTGTGAGGTGTGGAAATGATGTGACTCTTGGGGTTGGTCCTGTGCAGGGCCAGGAGTTGGACTGGATAATCTTTGCGGATCCCTTCCAACTTGGCATATTCTATGATTCTGTGAAAGTAAGTTTGCCACAGATGTAATGTTTTTGGTGGCTGAGGGAAGCATTAATTTAACTGGATCTCTGAAAGGACTAAACTGTTGCAAATAACTTTGACCGTTCTGTTGGGTGAGGTGGAGTTACAAGAGGATCATCACAAATCAGGCAGCTCTTCTAAAGAAAAGCTTTCTCTGCAAATATTTGTGCCGTGCTCTTGTGCTAGTTTCCCTCACTGCCTTCTGCTGCTGTTGGTACTGCCAGTGAGTCAGGAAATTCGGACTCCCAACTAATGAGGAATAGCTGGTGGCTTGGGCTTCAGCTGTTGTGGCTTGTCATAAAATCATAGAATAGTTTGGGTTGGAAGGAACTTAAAGCCCATCTCATTCCACCCCCTGCCATGGGCAGTGACACCTTCCACTAGCCCAGGTTGCTCCAAGACCCATCCAACCTGGCCTTGGACACTTCCAGGGATGGGGCAGCCACAGCTTCTCTGGGCAACCTGTGCCAGGGCCTCCCCACCCTCCCAGCGAGGTGTGTCCTTGTCCTGGGAGGCCTGTGCGAGCTCTGCCCCTGGCTCTGTGTTCAACGCTGTGCTTGTGCTCCTAGGGGAACTACTTGGCCCACTACATCATGGATGACCTCAAGAGAGACCCCCTGTATTGCCTGGATAACAATCACACCCATCTCCTGCTGGTGGACAACGGCACCCACGGGCACCCGACCACGGAGGCCAAAGTACGAACCCAGCTGGAAAAGTACATTTCGGAGCGGGTCATCCCAGGTTCGTGTGGGGGTCGGGATGCAGACCTCCTCCTGCTCATCCTTGCATGCTGTGGGGGTGACGCACACCGATTTCCTGGGAATGACAGTGGTGGCAGCGTCCTGCGGATGCTGACCTGGAGGGGATGTGTGTGTGTGCTGCGTTGCATCTTGAGCGCTCTCAGGAGCAACCAGACCTTTTCAGAGCAACACCTCCCCTCACACTGCGTTCTTTATGTCACAACAAGTGCTCCATTCCAGCTGCACAGCCCGTCCCTCACTTCCTATTGAAAGCTGGCCCTTCCACACACATCCCACCTGGCACTTGAATTCCAGATAGCTGAAGCACAACTACAACGGGAGCTGAAATTAGGCTTTTCCCAAAATATTTAGGTGTGAAGGTGATTGAGCCATCTGCAACCTGCTCCTAAATAATTTCTCTTTCAACCCCTTCTTTACCAAAATGAAACAAAAAAACCCAAAGGCCTTAGCAGGAAATTCTTCGTTAAAGAGGTTTTTTAGGGGGTGTTGTTTGGGTTTGGGGGTTTTTTGGAATGTCTCTCAAACAGCTCTTTGAGTTACGGGATTCTTAGCTTTCCTTTACAACCAAAGATGTGAGCTCAGAGGATTGTATCTTGAACTTGTGAGAAGAACCTTTTGCTGAGACTCAAAATGGTCAAAGCAGTAGGTAAATGCAATAAAATCATGTTTTGGAGGAAAAAGTTTTGATTTCTAGCAGGAAGAAGCTTCTGTTGGAGAAGTATGTCTGAAGCCAGCTATGCAGAGTGTTAGTCAAAACTGAGTTTTCCTTAAAAACAGGAAAAGCTGTTAATAACTGTGGCAAAATCAACGCCAAACTAGTTTTTGCATGCACTGCTTGGAAATTCTTACATTGTACTCAGGAAAAAGTTGTTCAAACTGCATTAATAGATTTAATCCTTGTTGTTCTTTTTACTTTTGGCCTGTTTCACAGAATCTAATTATGGTGGGAAGATTCCAATTGTGTGTTTTGCTCAAGGTGGAGGGAAAGAGACTTTGAAAGTAAGTTTATTTCTTTTACTTATTTCCTAATCACTAATTGAAGCAGAGTGATATTTATGAATTTTTTTGTTTGAAAAGGTGGTCTTGGTACTTTTCTGTTCTCCTGTTAGTATTGAAGTTGATCAAACTATTTTGCTTGGCACGTCTGCTACCACTTCACTGCTGATGTTAATCAATTAGTCTGAACCACTATGTGAAATTTCAGTCATCCCAGCCCCTTCCTGCACATTTCCTGGGTGTTCTGGTTCCATCCACATGGTTAATTTTTGCTTTTCCCATAGATAGGTTGTAGGGGAATATGGATGCAGAGTGTTATTCAGAGGTCCTGAGATGAAGGATCCGTTCAGGTTTTAGGGGAAAGCTGTGCTCAAAAGGGTGTGTTGAATGTGTCCATCTCCTTTTAGGTCCAAACTGCTGATGTTTAAGAGAGGATTTGGCCATCACTGAAGGAGCTGACTCTATGTGCCATGGAATTACACATGTGTTATAGAGAGACCTCAGACCCACTGTTAAGCAATGACATGTAACACAGGATTAGTGGCTAATCAGAATGAGTGAAAGCCTTGTTAAATCAAACGCACAGTTCCTAGCAAGAGGTTCCTCTGGAAAATAACTGGATGATGGTTCAATTAAGTATCCATGCCAATCTCTTGGCTATTTAATGGAATCATGGTATTATTAAGGTTGGAAAAGACCTCTAAGATCATCAAGTCCAACAGTGTAGCCACCATCATGTTCACCACCAAACCATATCGTCATCTGCCATATGCACACAGTTTTGAACACTTCCAGGGATGGTGACTCTGCCCCTTCCTGAAGCAGCCTGTTCCGGTGCTTGACAACCCCTTCAGTGAAGAACGTTTTCCTGATGTCCAGCCTCAACCTCCCTTGATGCACCTTGAGGCTGTTCCCTCTTGTCCTGAGTTTTATTTCTCAGTGTTACTAAGTGCACTGGGGCACCTGTGCTGCCTTCTTGCACATTTATAGGTGAAGACCTTTTCTGAAGGAGTAAATTGGGTCTGTGATCCGCCCAAACGACACAGCAGGCTCCATGCTGTGGGGGTCTGTCCTAGCCAGGCCTCAAACTTAGCAGTGCTGCCAGGGAAAGGCTCCTTCTTTCTCAGCTTCTGCGAGTGATGACAAGAATCGGCTTTAGCAGAGGAGAAGTAAAACTGTTCCAAGCTTCTGTTTTGAACCTCCTGTGATGTAAAACATCCACTTTAGCTGAACTCTTCTTTAGGAAACCACTTTGAGGTAGTTGGTAAGAAAAAACACCTTGCCTTTGTTTACAGAGCTGCTCCTCACCTCACATGAGGAACTTGTGTGTGGTTTTGATGACTCCATGTTGATTTTTTTTTTTTCCTAATTCTCAGAAAACTGTCTCTTCGCTAATATTTCTTTCCAGTGCTTGATGATAACTTGCATGGACTCCCCTTGTACAGTTTGCTGGCAGACAGCTTATGTTCCATTGAGTCTGTTTTCAGTGTAGTGATGCAAATGAAATCAACGTTTGCTATTGCAGTGTTTGCAACAGGGATAAGGGTCCTTCCATCATGATTTCAGCAAGCTTTTTTTCCTTGCTGTTAGTCCATGTGCAGCATTGGTGTGTGAGAAATCACCGAAGCGGCTATTTGGAGACTTTCAGTAACATCAGAGTTGGATGTTCTGTTGGTGCTACAGAAGTGGTCTCTCTGTAAAGCACTGCCGCACATAAATCCAGAGCCCTTGCTCTCAGCTGTGGGGTTACCTGAGCAGCGCTGTGCCATAACCAGCAGCGACTGGAGCTGGGCAGTGTGACCTGAATGCCATTTCCACTTGGCAGTTGTCCTGATCTGCCGATCATCTCAAAAGCTGGGCAGCCTGCTCTAGTGGAAGGTGTCCCTGCCCATGGCAGAGGCTGGAATGAGATGGTCTTTAAGGTCCCTTCCAACCCAAAACATCCTGGGATTCTATGAAAATCTGGCAGATGATGATGTCTGCCCCTCAGTTTCTGTGGGACTTTTTGCAGCCCTCTGTCATTAGATGGGTGATCTTTTAAAGACTTGTCATTGGTAATGTATGAGCAAAAGGAATAAAAATACTCTTCTGGACTGTGGGTTTCTGTTGCCCTCTGGGCTTTCTTACTCAATAGCAGGCTCTAATAACACAGTCATGCTTCAAGGGATCCTCTCTGCCTCCCTAGTCCATCAACGTGGCCATCAAGAGCAAGATTCCCTGTGTGGTGGTGGAAGGCTCTGGCCGGATTGCCGACGTCATTGCGAGCTTGATGGAGGCCGAAGGCACTCCTGCTTCTTCATGTGTCAAGGAGAGCTTGCTCAGGTTCCTGCCCCGCACCATCTCCAGGCTCTCAGAAGAGGAGACTGAAAGCTGGATCAAGTGGGTAAGTGTGTGGTGCTGTGAGAGCTGAATGAGGGAGAAGGGTAGAGGGATCCAGGGATATTGCTCTTTGGTGATACCTGTGGGATGTGCCAGGCTCCTTGCCATGTTATATCCACGGGGATTTAAAAAAAGGAAAATTCCAAACTCTCACAGGGATCGGGATACAAGGAGGTGGGGGGCCCCAATCTTTTGGAGGGTCAACACATGTCTAGTCCCAGGAGAGCTAAGGCCGGATGTTTTGTGACTGTCTGCTCCTGGATGCTTGTGATTCCTCTGGATGTGTCTCTTGGCTGATGAGCTGGTTGGTGTTGCAGCTCCAGAATTGCTCAGAGAGAAAGGGTTATTGCTGCTGCTCCACAGACTTCCAAATTGCAGTGATTCTACTTCAGGATTCTGTAATTTCTTCCCTAAGCTCCTTTATTAAGGCATGCAGAAGAAAGCCATGGGGCAGGAGGGATTTTCCACCAGAAGTGGGATGTTTAGGGCTAGAGGCTTCCTGGGACTCTCTTAGGTTGATTTACTAGCTCTGTGTGCATGGAATGCAGTTAAAGACACAACAGCGTACATACACCAGAACATTCTTCTTTGGCCTTTTTTTGCATCTTGGACCAGAGGTAGGGCCATAAGGATGAAGTCACCATTGTGATTCCATGTGTAACTGTGTATTACAAGTGTTTTCTGGAGCTGAGAAGGCTGGAGAAGTGAGGAGAGCACCTGCTGCTTCGTGTTGCTTGGCCCACTCTCAGGAACCTGTTGTACCTCGTGTTACCTGACCCTCAGGTGGACCTATTCTTACACTTCTGCCCTCCTTAACAGGGACAGAAGAAAGTGCAGCTCCTGAAAAATCTGAGGCTGAGAACTTCTCTTGCAATGCTTTCAGCATTGAAACTGTGTTTGAGAAGGAGTTACCTTTTGGGCAGAAAACCTTCCTAGTGAAAACAGTTTCCAGCTTTCCCGTTACAAATTCTTCTTAAAGCACTACTCCTACAGTCAGCAGTGGCCAAGATTCTTTGTTTTCTGTGTGCTAGAAAGGAAGTAACTCCATAAAGCTTCATAATGTGAGAAATTACCTCTGTTTTTGACAAAGCACGAGGAGGAGAGACTGGTCTGTAACAAACTGTTCGACATTCATTGAAACTTGTGCTTCACCATCTTCTTTTTTACTTTATAAGTAGCTTCTAATTACTGAGATTATATGTGTTTGGTTCTGCACAGGGGAATCAGTTGTTTGCTGTATATTCAGAGGATAATTAATCTTGTACTTCGATGACTTTAAAATAAATCTCGTTATCTACTTCAATTTGGACTTATTTAAATTTTAACTATTGGTGGAGACGAGACTGATGAGAAGCAGCTTTGCCACAGGGTGGTGGGAAATTTCTTTTTAAAATGCTCTAGGAGATCAACTACTAGACAGCCTTGATTGCTTTGAAATGGAACTTTTTCTTTTTGTAGATCAAAGAAGTCCTTGAGAACCCTCATTTACTGACAGTGATTAAAATAGAAGAAGCTGGAGATGAGATTGTGAGCAATGCCATTTCTTTTGCTCTGTACAAAGGCAAGTAATTGTTTTTTCTGGTTGAGGTTTGTTTGGGTTTTTAAAGTAAATGGGAAAAGATGGTTATTTTCTAGAACAGTTTTCCTTAGATCAGTGCCATCTCTCTACGCTCCTGCCACAGGGCAGAGCTTGTCTTCATCTGGAGTGGTGTGGGCAGGCCACAGCAACAGTACGGGATCTGTTAGTGTGGGTGAGATCCAAAGCAGGTAATTGAGAAGGGATTTAGGAGAGCTTTGGGGATGCTGGAGGGCCCCATTGGGAAACCTTTTGCAGAACGCTGAGGAGCCTGAAGGAGACTCCTTCTTGTGTCCTGCACGACACTTGGGTTGATTTTGGTTATGAGGTGTTCCTGGCAGCTCTTCTGTGGCCTGTGTTGGACCATATGTATGTCTCTGAGCCTCCAGCATCCTCTGAAAGCCTTTCAGGAAGATGGGAAAGACACTGGGAAGGAGTCTTGTCAGGTAGCATGAGAAGCAGAGATATGCCAGGAAGCTCTCTGGTCTTTACCTGGAGGTCGTTCTCCCTCTGCAGCTTTCAGCACCAACGAACACGACAGGGATAACTGGAATGGGCAGCTGAAGCTGCTGCTGGAGTGGAACCAGTTGGACCTGGCCAGTGATGAGATTTTCACCAATGACCGGAACTGGGAGGTACAAACCCCTCCTGTGTGAGTAAAGGGATGTGGGACAGGGGGCTGTGGGAAGAGGAGCATCCCCAGGCTGCCAGAGCTCAAGGAGCATTTGGACAGTGCTCTCAGGCACAGTGTGGGATTCTTGGGGTGTCCTGGACAGAGCTAAGGGTTGGACTCAATCCTCGAGGGTCCCTTCTAGCTCAGGATATCCTATGATTCTATGGTCAGTGTTTGCAAAGGTGATCTGCCTATGCCAAAGTGCTCTGGGCCATCCAACAAAGGCAATTGCATGCAGAAAAAAGCTGGTTCTGGTGAAAAGGTGAGTAAGCCACGTGTCAGGCCTTAGGTGAGCTTTACGTGGCTCATGTGCTCTCTAAGATTGCTTTCCCTTTTCCTCCTAGTCTGCTGACCTACAGGACGTGATGTTCACAGCCCTAGTGAAGGACAGGCCCAAATTTGTCCGGCTGTTCCTGGAAAACGGCTTGAATCTGCGGAAGTTCCTTACCACAGAGGTCCTGAGAGAGCTTTATACCAACAACTTCAGCAGCCTGGTGTTCAAGAACCTGCAGATTGCCAAGAACTCCTACAATGATGCCCTCCTCACCTTCGTGTGGAAGATGGTTGAGGACTTCCGAAGAGGGGTCAAGAGGGATTTCAAAAACAGCAAGGATGAGATGGAGATACACCTCTCAGTAAGTCGTGGATCCCGCTGGGAATGAGGTTATGTCAACTGCACTGGTTAATGCAGGAGTGACTTTGACTCAAATGTCCTTTAATGCCACCTTTGGGAAAACAGGGAGACTGATATAAGGCTTTGATATAAATACCAAATATAACCTAACTCACCGCAGTGTGTGACAAGTGGCAGAGAGCTGAGAGAGGGTTGGTGGGCTGGCTGTAAAAGGAAGAAAGTGTGAAAACAAGAGAGTGTCAGGCTTGGATTTGTTCCAGTTGAGAACACTTTGGTGAGCTCAGGTCTGAGGGGTTGTTGCTCTCTTTCAGGAGGAGTGTCCTATCACAAGGCACCCGTTACAAGCTCTGTTTATTTGGTCAGTTCTTCAGAACAAGAAAGAGTTGTCCAAAGTCATTTGGGAGCAAGTAAGTTGAATTCTCCTGTGTTCCTTACAGTGGGGTTCTCTGTCTTTGGTTTGTAGGCCTCTGAAGGCTCTGGATTCATCTTCAAACACAAAACCGGAAGACATAATTGCTAGGTGACTCCAGGTAGATTTAATATTGCCCATTTTGAGTTTGGTGTGGTCATTTCCTAGGGTCACACGTGAGTCAGCAGGCCAAGCCAGTTGTATGTTCTCGTCTGTGCTCAAGCTTGGATGTCGAGTTCCCACCCATTCCACAACATGGGTGGGTTCTGATTCCAGGTGTTCGATTGAAATCCATTTCTAATTTGGATTGGACAGGATATTTAATGATCACAGAATCAAATACGTAATTCTCAGGCTGTAAATATGAGCCTGATGCAAGCAAAGCTAATGGATGCTCCTGCTCACATTGGTGTTGGTGCCTGAAATGGAGTTCTGCTCCCCTGCACAGGTGGATGTTTTAAATGGAATGAACTGGGCACTTCTGGGTACCCCCACCTGCTCCAGACTGAAGGACGGTGAGGATGGCATGTGGCTGATGACAGAGCAGACCAGATGCAATGCTGATGTAGCTGTTGAACACAAGACCTTTTCAGACTGGCTGCAGAGGTGTTCTCAATCCACCTCACTGCTGGTTACCACTCATTTGGTAGATCTTCGCTTCCCAGTCTTGACTGGGAACTGAGAAGGTGCAAAGAGGGGGATAAGTTTTAAAGAATATGTCACCTTTCATCTGGGCTAGTGGAAGGTGACCCTGCCCATGGCAGGGGGTTGGGACAAGATGGTCATTAAGGTCCTTTCCAACCCAAACCACTCTGGTTCTATGATTCTGTGACCATGTTCCCTTCACAGAGGGATTTGCATGGCTTGACACTCTCTCTCCACAGACCAGAGGCTGCACTTTGGCAGCCCTTGGGGCCAGCAAGCTCCTGAAAAGCATGGCCAAGGTGAAGAATGATATAAATGCTGCTGGTGAGTCTGAAGAACTCGCTAACGAGTATGAGACGAGAGCAGTGGGTAAGTGCCTTCTCTCTTAAGTTCTTTAGAAATTTAGTAGGAGGGGTCAGAGATCAGGGAATTGAAAACTGAACATCCAACATTAAATGTTTTTCTTTAATGTCAGCATGTGTTTCTGCTGCTGGGAAACCTCTTCTACACCATCTGTTCCCAGTAGAAACTGTGTGTCCTGTCTGAACAACTTGCCTCCTAAAGTGGGTGTTGAGGTGTGGGGTTTTTTGGGGTGGAGAATTTCTCTGGTGGGGTAATAAAAGCTGCTTCACTCTAATGGAAAGGCTGAAGAAGGGTGCCCATGAACAGGGAGGAGAATATGGAAAAAGAGAAGCTTTCCACATGAGCACTGGTGTAATATTCAGGTTGGGAAAAGCCACCCTTCAGATTTGCAGGAGAACTTTTGGGGAGTGAGAATAAATTGCAAGTAAATAGTAGATTGAATTCCTAAATTCTGAACTGCAAAATCATACCCCTTCCTTATTCTGAGATGACAGCATCCTGTGGTGCAGGATCTTGGCTCCTAAACTTGGGGGGAGATACAACACAGTGTTGCCTCTGGGGCTTGATTAGGGGTTATGGCCTTGTTGTCTTGCCTGGTGCAGAAAATGGTGTGTCACCACCCTAAGTCAGAGCAGGGGACAGGGAAAGGGGGTAATAGGAAGTAGGAAAAATAGGAAGGTTGAATAGGAGACCTGTTGGTGGAAAGACCTTCTGGAGGCCTCCAGTCCAACCTTCTCATTGAGGGAGTGTTACCACAGGGCGAGATCACTTCAGTCGTGGCCTCGTTTAGGCACATCTTGAAAATATCCACGGATGGATATTGTTTTATGGCACTTGGGGACATGGTCTGTTGGTGGGCTTGGCAGTGTTGGGCTGATGATTGGAGAGAACAGTCTTAGAGGTCTTTTCCAACCTAAATGGTTCTGTGGTTCTATAAGGAGTGGCACAAGGCCACACTGAAAATATCTTGCTCGTTACCAGAAAGTATCTCCTACTCCACAGGGCAAAAACTGCTTAAATAGACTTTCTTACAAGTATTTATATCCCTCAGGTCTGATTTAGCAAGACATTAAGGAGTCAACAGGTGAATAAAACATTTCCCAGTGAAAAAGCAGCAGATTCTGACCTTTTCCAGCCCTTAATATGGGAGTGACTATAATTCGTTAGATCAGTGCAAATGGAATTCAAGAAAAGAAGATGAAATAGGTAGACATACTGAGTCATTCAACAAGAAGGTCATATTTTTTACTCTATTTTTTAGTGCAGATCTCAACCTAATGCTGTCTCTTGTGTGAGCTAATTTAGTATTACAGTTTTCCATCCAGACGTGAGTTCTAACATGTGCAAGTGAGGTTGTAAAGCAATGCACACGTTGTTCTACAGTGGTGAAAATGTGAAAGGAGTTCTTGTGTCTGCATGCTCTGATACTACAAATGTTATACTGAAGACAATTGCACCCAAATTGGTGGGAAATGGAAGTTGGAGCTCAGTACAGGATTGCCTCTTTCCTCCAGAGCTGTTCACCGAGTGCTACAGCAACGACGAAGATCTGGCTGAGCAGCTGCTGACTTATTCCTGTGAAGCCTGGGGAGGGAGCAACTGTCTGGAACTGGCAGTGGAAGCCAAAGACCAGCAGTTCATTGCCCAGCCAGGTGTGCAGGTAATGGCATTGCACAGAAGGGGCTCAGGTGGCTCTAACTCCTGACTGCGTGTGTGGCTCCTCTTGTGGAAATAGGTGGCTGATTTACCCTCATGTGCTAAGTCAGGGGGGAAGAATCTTGATGTAAAGTTGTAAATCATAATGAGCTGTATGATAGAGACGGCCTGAAGTGAATTCTGCCTTGGCACAGCTCTGTGTATGCACAGTGTGGGTTTAATGCCCAGTGCAGATGGGCATTACTTAAAAGGTCATGATTCATGTGTGTCTCATCAGTCAGGTCCAGTCCTGCTCTCAGCCTCACTTTTAACTCCTCATCACATAGATGGGGAATGGCTGGACTAAGGACCTGGCACATGGTTACTGATGCAGAAAGCTTTCTTTATTGTCGAAACAGAAATCTAAAGTATTTTGATTGAAATCTCAACGTTTTTTTTTTTTGTTTGTTTACTAAGTCAAATGTTTTTTAATAGCATTCCTAGGTTGTTTTGTTGCTGTTGGAACAAATGAGAGTGTTTTCTTCCTCTCTGCAGAATTTCCTTTCCAAGCAGTGGTATGGAGAGATTTCAAGAGACACTAAGAACTGGAAGATCATACTGTGCCTGTTCTTTTTCCCTTTGATAGGCTGTGGTTTCATCTCATTCAGGTAATTAACTGGCTTCTCATTAGCAGAAAGCAAGCAAGTCAATTAACTGTAGAATCCTAGGGCAGTCCAACCCTGTGCTCAAACTGGGTCAGCTGAAGCAGGTTGCCCAGGACTGTGTCCAGTTGGGTTTTGAGCGTCTGCAGGGACGGAGACTCCACAGTCTCCCTGGAAAACCTGTTCTAGTGTTCATTAGAGGTCGTATTAAAAGGCTGAATGAGCTTTTAACAGTTTGTGTCTTCACTCTGGTCTTGGAGTTAAGTTTGCAAAATCCCAGACTGGTTTGGGTGGGAAGGGACCTCCAAGCTCATCTCGTTCCACCTCCTGCCATAGGTGGGGACAACTTCCACTAGGCCAGGTTGCTCCAAGCCCCTCCAACCTGGCCTGGAAGATGTTCCAGTTTCCAGGAGTGCCTGAGGTCAGTGGATGCAGGATGGCTTCACCTCTAAAGTAACATCCCGCGCTAGACTTTGCACCTTTCTCATTTTTGCTTTGAAGAACACAAGTGTTACCAGGCATAAAAGCTATGCTTTGAGACCTTTTCCCTCTTTTAATCCCTCAGAAAAAAGCCTGTGGAGAGGAGTAAGAAACTGTTCTTGTATTATGTGTCTTTCTTCACCTCCCCCTTCGTGGTCTTCTCCTGGAATGTCATCTTCTACATCGCTTTCCTGTTGCTCTTCGCCTACGTGTTGCTTATGGATTTCCAGAAGGATCCTACTGCCCTGGAGATCATCCTTTACGTGCTGGTCTTCATTCTGCTTTGTGATGAAGTGAGACAAGTAGGCAGCGCTTGCAACCCAAGTGTTCAGTGTTAGAGCCAAGGTCTTGTGGTTTTCCCCCTCCTAGTAGTGCAAGGCAGCGCAGGCTGGTGCTCAGGGGCAGGGGGACTTCTTGGAGGGGTGGGAGGTGTGTTCAGGCAGCTCAAGGCTCAATGAGTACTTTTTTTCCTCTGATATTTAATTCCTGGTTGTGCCCCAGTAGCTGCAGGGTCCGTGCACACCAAGAGGAGTGTGTGGATAAGCTGATGCCAGTGGAGATCGTTCTCAGGAATGCTTGGCTTGCCAAAGCAGTTGAGAATAAAGGGTTAGGTCAAGTGATTCCCACTTCCCTTCTCCACATCCTGCCCTTTTATGTATTTCTGTTTAGCTTTTAATCATCTGTACAGTTCTTACTAGTTTAATGTGGGACCAGGTTAGCTGTGGTGTGCGAACTGCATGCAGGACAGCCTTTATAGTCAGCCACATACTGGCATCTTCTCATTTTATGTGTAAGGGGACACATGAAACGGTTGGGTTTTGGGCAAGCTGGTCTCTGCCAGTCAGTGTTCAGAGCAGTGGGAACATGCAGGGGAAATCAGAAGAGCGGTGGGTGGGTGTGTGGTTTGGTGCAGTGCTGTTTTCTGACTCCTGTAAGGCGTGAGTGTTTGTGGGTGATCTGCTGGATCCTCCCACCCTGCAATAACACTTTTTAGGTGAGCTCAGGTGACACTTCTGATGTTGATGTTATTGTGGTCTTTTCCCTTTTAATGGTTAAGGTGGAACCTTGTTTGTGTCAAGTTTACTTGCTAAGGAAAGTGGGGGAGAATACAAGACTCTTGTGCAATGAAAACACTAATGGAGTGTTTGTTTCTGCTGATTTAGGTTCTGGTGTCTCTGGACCTGTCCTTGCACTTCCTGTGTGTACCCAGCAAAAGTCCTGGGGAAATGCCTTAGGGATTAAATTCCTACCAATGTCCCTTTTTCTTGCCACCCTGAGCAGGTAGAACAGTTGCAGATCCCAGTAATCCCGTTAATAACTGGTGGCCAATTTGGCTGTGGGAGTGGAGGCAGCTAAAACAGGGACTTCGGTGAAGATTTAGTTATCTCAAGCCAGTGTCCTGACTTCAAAGCTGTTCTACTAAGAAGCAGAACACAGAAAAGTGTTTTAATCCTCTAAGCTTCTCAGGGAAATTTCTCACTGGCTTCCTCCAAGATACATTGTGTGTGGATTAGTCTAACTCTGCATCAATATAGTATCTGTGTCCTTAATATTTTAAAAAAAAAAGCTAGGGATGTGTCAGATTTTGTTTTCACATCCAAGGAAAAGTAGGAGTAATGTTGGCTGGGTTCCCACTGTGGCTGCTGCAGTTGGATAACCAGTTTTGGGGAGAAATCAGCCCTCTGGTTGGAGAGCAGGGTGGCTGTGGAAGTGACAGCTACTAGACACTATTCCAGACTTAAGGCAGGAGAACTGAACTGTATCTGAACCACGAGCCACTGGCTCAGCCCTCTTTTCAGTTCTGCTGGTCCCAGAGATGAGTAACTGGCTGGAGCTGCTCTCTCATGTCCCGTTTAGAGTTGTCAGGGCCATAGTGAAATCGGAGGGGCCTTTTCCCTGCTGTGTCTGTAGCCACATGGATGTAGCCTCCAGCCAGGTGAGTGGGTAGACTGGTGGGTGTGCAGGAAAGCTCCGTTTTCTCAGACAGAGGAGGAGTCTGGGCAGAACCTCTGTGCATGTGAAGCCCCAGCAGTGGGAACTGCTTGGAATTTGAGGACTGACCTGCACCGCAGTCTCGGTGGTTCTGTTTGATTTAGGGAGTTACTGGGCAGAGACAACCTGATGTCATGGGTGTGAGACATGCTGTCCCCACTCAGTGCTCAGCCTTTGGTGCCTTAAGTAGTAAGCAAGGGCTGTGTGTCCCTTGAGATGCTGAAATACTGCCTGGCATGAATTTCTAAGGTGTTTCCTGAGCCTGGCACCCTGGTAGCTGCCACCCTGTCCATTTTAGCTGTGCATCCCATCACGTGAAGGAAATGCAATTGTGCAATTGGAATAGTAAAGGGGGGCTCTCTACCAACAGGTTCTTTTCCACCTAGGAGAACGCTCCCCTTGACCTCTGCATCCCGTAACGGTACTGAGAGCAGAATCGCTTTCCTTGGATATGCCAGTTAGATTCACTGACCAGTACTCTCCTAAACTTTGATCATTTCAAGGGAAATTAAAAAGAATTATGATCAGGGACACATTTTATTTCTATAGGCCTGGCAGAGCTTTCTCCTGATTAAACTTCTTTTCTCATGAGTCAGCTCTGAACTGATTCAGGACATTGGTTCTTGCACAAACTTTGGATCCAGGCTGCAGTGCCAGTTAATCTGGGAATGGGCAGAGATTCTCATTAGACTTGCAATTCAAAAACGGAGAGCCAGGTCATTAAAGGAATAAATTCAATCTGCATCTTTGATCCAAAGCATGTGCATGTAGCCAGGGACAGGCTCCTGAATGACCTCTGTGAAAGAAGAGAAGCCAGAATTCATCAACTACCCTTAAATGACCCCCTGCCTCCCTACAGTGTTTCATTGCTCTTAGTGGGTCACACCCAGATTCTGAAAAACAGGTGGTGGCCAGTAATTTCTGGCATTGCTGGATATATTAAACCCCCTCTTTTTGGGGAAATTAAAAGCAATCTGAACTCCGGTGCACTTACTGTGAGACAAAAAAAAAAAGAATTGGGCAAGGAAATTGTGTTGTGTGGGGGTTACTTTCTGTTCTTTTTCCTTCCCAGTGGTACATGAATGGCAGTAAGTATTTCTCAGATCTGTGGAATGTTATGGATACACTGGCAATCTTCTACTTCATAGCAGGGATTGTGTTCAGGTGAGTAGTACCTTTTCTTGTGGCTGTGTTATGGCTTTGCTTCCTCTGTGGGTTTTGACTACAACCTGTAATGAGATTTTGGGAACAATGTGTGAAACTCCCTGTTCTTTGCGAAGGCCCCAAACACTACCAAGTCTTAACTCAAATAAAAAGTCGGGAGATTTTTGGGACTTCCCCTGGTTCCTGTTACTGGCTGCTAAGTCTATCAGTCTGGAGTCTTGGAGCTTGAATGTGCTATATTGAAGGGGTCTGTGATTGTCCCTCCAACAGTCGAACAGTGTCGTTATCTCCCAGAAGCTGTTTTACGTAGTGGGGTGAGTTAACAACCATGGCAAAGAAATGATGCAAACGCTTTTTCCAGGCTGATTGTTCGTTCAGCTGTAGGCTATTGCTGGTACCTCCGTGCAATGGAGGGGTCATTGCACTGTGGTGGGTTTGAAGGGCTGCGGGAGTAGCTAAAGGTATGAATTTCTTTGCTGTTAACAGTTTTGAAGGTAAGAGGAGCTGCAGGGATGATTCAGGGAAGGCGGGAAGGGTATAAACAAGGTGTGCTTGTTTATACAAGCATCATCAGGTGGGAGAGGGCTTTGCTTTCCAATTAACTCACTTTTCACTCTCCATTTTCAATGTTTCCATGTGTTTCTACCTGATTTCTGCATGTTTCACCCAACACTTGTCTTCATTTTCTTTTACTGTCTCCATCAGGCTTCACTCTGATGAAAGCTCTTGGTATTCCGGGAGAGTCATTTTCTGTTTGGACTACATAGTTTTTACTCTGAGGCTGATCCATATTTTCACAGTTAGCAGGAATCTAGGACCCAAAATTATTATGCTGCAGAGGATGGTAAGATTCTGGCAGCTATTCAAGAGGGTCTAAATAAATGATGCAACACTTTTCTTTTTGGTTTTTTTTTTTCCCCGAAAGAGTGAAATCACCATGTTTTGGTGATGGCAGCGAGTTAGCTCTGCTGAACAGGATGAATTGAGATTTAAATAGGATGCAATTAAGAGCAGGGTTTTCTTCTGTGCCAAGGGAAAGAATAAGGATCAGGCTGAAGAACAGAAGAGGAGATTTTGTTCCTGGTAGCTTCCGTGTCTCAAATATTTCAGTGGTGTATCCCATCACTCCTGTTGCCCACATGGGCATTCCCCAAACAAGACAGTGATGCTAAATGGTACAGGAAGAGGATTTTGGTCTTCCACTGCATCCATCACACAAGTGCCTGGAGAAGAGGGTGGTGAGGAGTCTCTGATACAGTGGTTTTGAAGAAGTCTGATAATAAGGATGCTTAGGGCTAGTGGAAGGGCAGATCTGGAGGTGGATCTGTAGTAACTAGGGAAGCTCAGCTGGAGTATTACCAGCCTTCAGTTCTCTGTGCATTGTTAAGAGCTAGAAATTCAAGAAACTGTTAGCCAGGGTGTCTGGGCTATAAATGCTGGTTTAAGCCATCTAGAGGGGTGTTTCCAGAAGGAGTGGCTACTTTCACCTGACATGGGACTCCAGGGGCTGCAGCCACAGCCCTTGTATGTGATTTTGGCTCTTGTGGAGCCTGTCTGGTGCCAGGGGGATATCCTGTATTCGAAAAAATGCCGTGCCACTATGGTTGGCTATACATTTTTTGAAGTTCCCTGAGTGGGAATGGTCAGTTATTTGTGGATGTGTGGTGGTGAAATTGGGAGCAAAAAGCCACGCTTGGCTGGGAACAGACGTGCGGTGGGGCACTGATGCTTGTTGTCCTTTTTCAGATGATAGACGTCTTCTTCTTCCTCTTCCTCTTTGCTGTGTGGATGGTGGCCTTTGGAGTGGCCAGGCAAGGCATCCTGAGGAAGAACGAGCATCGCTGGGAGTGGATCTTCCGATCGGTCATCTACGAGCCCTACCTGGCCATGTTTGGCCAGTACCCTGATGATGTGGATGGTATTTATCTCCTGGGGGGATCTCTGCTGAGTGGGTGGAAGGCTCTGTCCTTCTGGAGGTTGTCCAGGCCTGTGTTGACCCTTGGCCTCCAGGTCTGATGCGTAGGCAGGGAGGGAGGAGGCCACATGAACTGTGGTCAGAGCAGAGCCCAGCAGAAAGAGAAGGAGAGGACTCAGAGTTTTCTCTCCCCTCTCGCCCTCTGAGGTACCACCTACAACTTTGACCGCTGCACTTTTTCTGGGAACGAGTCCAAGCCCTTGTGTGTGGAGCTGGATGCCAACAACCAGCCCCGCTTTCCCGAGTGGATCACCATTCCCCTTGTCTGCATTTACATGCTCTCAACCAACATCCTCCTCGTGAACCTGCTCGTGGCCATGTTCGGGTACGTAATAAAGGAGCGATTGCTTCCTTGGGATCTCTGGACCGGTGTATCTCTGGGAGAGGGAATGCAGTCCTGGAAAACAGCAGGCAGCCAGCCCTCGGGCTCTGCATTTCTCACAGCAGTCTGATGGAAGCTGGTGCAGTGTCCTGGGGAGGGATTGCTGCCTGTCCTGTGCACAGTGGTTTGGTACAAACCCCCATGGTTCACACAGAGGCTGATACCTGGGTCAGTGCCCTACCAGGTGTGAGTTTCTGCCCAACTCATCTTGCTAAACTGAATAAATCAGGTATCTCCATCTTTTTAGGACACTGGTTTTATTAACCAGAACTGCTGTGTGGTGAGTGTGGGTCTGTTACTGTTTATTGGGCCTGCTGTTTGTTGTTCAGACTTACACCACGGGCAGTGGGCCCCCTCCCCTTGGGACATACAAAAGGACTTTGTCTTGGAAAGTGCCATCACCTCTAGACCAGCAAGAGCAGGGAACATTTGCCTCAGCTTCTTCCAGAAATCTTTGTTGTTTCCACTGCAGGCTCTGACACAGAGTTGAGTTAATCATGGGAAGTCCTTCATATCACACTTGGGGAGGGTGTGGCCCTCTGGTCTCACTTGAACATGTAGTTGGATTGGTGCTGTGGTTCTGTTCCCCTTTTCTGCTTTACACTCCCTTACGGCACAACTAAAGTACTCACAACCCTGGGCATCGTTCTGGAGGACCACTAGGTTTATTTTTGTGTTCTGATGGTACCTTGGCAGTGACAGTCTTGGCAGGGATTTGCTTTGGCAGTAAGAGTATTTACAAGGAGCTGCTGAGGACTCCTGGTGTTCCTCAAGAAGATCTTCCTTCCGAATGACACTGCCAATGTTTCCTGGCCTGGGGTGAGGGGTGTGAGTATGGTGAGTTGAGAACACCCCAGCTTTAGGATCTGTGCTCCCCTCAGCAATGAAACTTTCTCCCCAGGTTGAGCTGGACTCTAAAAACAGTCAGAAATGTGATTTTTGGCAAGGCAGCCAGGACTGTTGCAGCACATCTATGTGTTTTCCTAACCTGGGGACAGACAGCAATGCTTATGCTCCTTAGAAAGGGCAAAACCACCTCACATTAATAAAGTGTAGCAGTAATCCAGGTCTACCTTAGAAATCTTTGATATTTGTTAGAACGCTCACTTTAACAGCACCTGGTGGTAAATGCTCTAGTTTATACGGTTATGGCAGTAAAAAAAACCCCTAGTTTTTCCCAGTTGTATTTATCTTCTAAACCAAAAGATGATTTCCACCAGGGGAAAGTTTTGGCTTATCTCATGAAAGCTCCATTGGGATCTCAGCACAGACATTTTGGGAGCATTCATCTGTCACTTAATGTCACAGTCAAAGGTCAGGCAGCCTGTGAGCTGTTTGCTCCCGGGGTTGTTGCATTGCTGGGTTCATACAGTGCAGTAACCTTGATCCATGCCTGG
The DNA here is from genome assembly GCA_013396775.1 of Cephalopterus ornatus. Taxonomy (NCBI): domain Eukaryota; kingdom Metazoa; phylum Chordata; class Aves; order Passeriformes; family Cotingidae; genus Cephalopterus; species Cephalopterus ornatus. Next base: position 8,626 of record VZRE01005592.1, on the reverse strand, counting down.
AGTGTCCTTAGTGCCTCTACTAAAAATCTCAAGAGCTCTTCGTTTTTTGGTAAATGTTCTATTTTTAGTCTTTTTTTTTCTTTTTTTTCCTAACAAGTTAGCTGATGAATTAATGAGACACAGTATCTTGTGAGGAAGCATCCTGTTCTCACGTGTCTAGGCTGGAAGAAAATTGCCTAAAGCTGAGATAGTGAAAGTGCATGAAGTATTTTCTCCCTGATCCTGTTATTTCCAGCTTATTTGTAACTTCAGAGTTTTTCTTTCTACTGTCTTAGTTCCTCACATTTGCAAGTTTGTCTCTAAGAAGGAGAAATGACCTAAATAACCTCCTAGTCAGCAAAAAATTACCAGCTCCAAGATGTCTGGGGCCCCCAGCAGAAGGATGTGGAGCTGCTGCAGCAAGTCCAGAGGAGTCCACGGAGGTGCTCCGAGGGCTGGAGCCCTCTGCTCTGGAGCTAGGCTGAGAGAGCTGGGGGGGTTCACTTGGAGAGTAGAAGCTCTCAGGGAGAGCCCTTTCCAGTGCCTAAAGGGGCTCCAGGAGAGCTGGAGAGGGACTTGACAAGGGATGGAGGGACAGGACAAGGGGGAATGGCTTCCTACTGCCAGAGAGCACAGTTAGACAGGATATTGGGAAGGAATTGTTGGCTGTGAGGCCCTGTCACAGGTTGCCCAGAGAAGCTGTGGCTGCCCCTGGGTTCCTGGAAGTGTCCAAGGCCAGGTTGGACGGGGCTTGGAGCAACCTGGGATAGTGAAAGGTGTCCCTGCTCATGGCTGGGGGTGGGACTGGATGAGCTTTAAGGTTCCTTCCAACTCAAAGCCACGGAATCACGGACTGGTTTATAAACCCCTGCCCTGGTGCAGCACAGAAATGCTGTATTCCTTGGCTCTGATGGGGCTCTTTGGGTATCTAATCCTGGTGGTGTTTTCTGTTTCTTCACCCATTAGTTACACGGTTGGATCAGTGCAAGAGAACAACGACCAGGTGTGGAAGTTCCAGCGTTATTTCCTGGTCCAGGAATACTGCAGTCGCTTGACTATCCCCTTCCCTTTCGTCATCTTTGCCTACATGTTCATGGTGATGAGGAAGTGTTTCAAGTGCTGCTGTAAGAAGGAAAGCAAAGAGCCATCCATTTGTTGTGAGTTGGATTTGTCTTTATTGCCCAGAAGTCACCTCTGTGGCCAGGTGCATTGCAGTTCCTCCTTGGCATTCTGTGCCTAATCCAGGCAGTTAGTGATTTGCTGGGAAATTTCCAAGGGCACTGTAGACCTTGGAGGAGCTGGTTGTGCTGGAAAGGAGAAGCAGCTTGTTCATGTTGTCTGTCATAAGCAAATCCACTATGTTGCTGGAAATCTCTTGGGTAAGATTCAACTCTTCAAGTGAGAGGTATCCAGTACTTTATTGTCCAGGCCATTTTGAGGTTAGAATTACCTCATGTGTGTAAATCAATGAAGGTTTCAGATTCATCCTATCAGTTTAGGGCTGCCTGTGCTGCTTTCCAGCTTTGCAGGGTTGTGAGTTTGTGGTTTTTTTTAATTTGTTCTGTTTGCTAGAGAATGACAGAAAGAGAATAAAGAGTTTCCTGGCTCTGGATGTGGCCAAATGGGCAAAGGACCTCAAAAATGTGGCAAGTCAGTTCTTTAGCTGTTTCTCCCTTATTTCCTCTGTCAGAGGCACAGATAGGAATTGTTTTAACAAGCTTTTTCCCCCAACAAGTGGAGTGTTTTCTTTTTTCTTCATAAGTGCATTCAGAAGCAGATGGGAGAGGATAAGTTGAATTAATTGACAGGCTTATTTCCACCCATCAGCAACATGCCTGTTCCCTGCAGCACAGGCTGGATTTGTTACTAGTTTAGGAGGAAGAGCCTGCTTTGGGGTATGAAGTTCCTTAGCACTGACTAAATCATTTTGGCTGCCCAAATTGCTGGGTGGCTTCCTTGCAGGGGAGGTTGTTTGATGGCATATGTTTCTGCTCAAAGGATGCACAGTTGATGTTGCAGTTCTGAAAGCAAAATGGAAGAGGTAATTAGAGCGGAGAGCTGCATGGAGAGAGCACGATAATGTCTAGACTGCTGCCAAATCCTGCCTTCCCCTCGTAACTCTTATGGAAATGGGTGTTTGAAATGGGTGTCTTATGGATTTGGGTGTTTGAATGCTTGTTGTTATCTGGGAGAACAACTGAGGGCTGTTTGAGGTTTGGAGGAAACGAAACTTCAGCCATTTTCCAGCTCTGGACTTCTTTTGTCTCAGTTAATTTTATTTTTGTATTAAAACCCACATGGTTTGTGCTGCCCAAATGGAACAGGACTAAATGCTGGAGTATTATCCTGGGGGACTTTGCTGCCTCCAAGTGGGTTGCTCTATGTCACTACTGAATTTACAGCATAACCAGGAGATGCTTTTTAGAGAAGACAGTGCTTCATCTTTCTGAAATATTGTAGTTCAATGACAAGTCATGGTTCTTAACATATTTCACTCTTAATGTTCCCATATGGGATAGTGTCGAAACAAACAGAAAGCTAAAATCCACACAGGAAGTTTCTGGAATGTCCTATACCTGTTGAAGCAGTTTTACCTGTGTTAACCAAGACCCCAGAAATATCCAGAAAGACTTTTGGAGCTTGTAAGTGTGGTGGGTTTCTGTTTTGTGTTCTTTTTTCCTCCACATTTCCTCTTTTTAATCAACTCTGGTTGCCAGGAGTGTACAGGAAGGGAGGAGGGAAGTGGGGCTGTGAGTGCTCAGGATGTGGAGAAGGGAATCATTAACCCCTGAGTGCAAGCACTGACCCAGCCTTTTTGCATCTTAGCGTCGGAGAGACAGATTTAACTATTTTTTTTTTTCCAATACATTTCCCAGGCTCAAGAAACGAGGACAATGAAATTCTGGCATGGGAAGCTGTCATGAAGGAGAATTACCTTGTCAAAATCAATACCAAAGCAAACGATTCATCGGAAGAGTACGTTCGTCCTTCTTTGTCTTCCTTCTCTTAATTTTATGTTGAATATTTCTAGTGAAGGGAAGTTATTAGCAGCTCTAAATGTTTACAAACTAATGAGTAAGTGAATAAACTCAGTGTAAATGTGCTTTTTATTTTTAATTTTTGAAGTAAAATGGTGTCTTTTTTTATGTGCTGCAGAGAAGAAAACATCTTGCTGTGGCATTTTGAGATCTCATCCTGGAAAGCAGTGCTATTGCTGACTATTCTTGTAATATTAGAAGTTCAGGTTGGCTATTAGGAAGAATTTCTTCACTGAAAGGGTTGTCCAGCCCTGGCACAGCTGCGCAGAGCACTGGTGCAATCCCTGTCCCTGGGGGGATTTAAAAGCCATGTGGATGTGGCACTTGGGGACATGGTTTGGTGGTGGTGGCCTTGGCAGTGCTGGGTTAAGGATTGAATTTGCTGGTCTTTTCCAACCTAAATAATTCTATGATACAGTTAGCAGAGAATATTTAGCATTACACCTGGAATATCAAACATTCCCACAGCATTAATCTTTATGGAGATCTGTGCTTAGTAGCATGAGTAGGAAAGACCTCTGGGGAGGGGAAGATGCTCTTTGGAATGATGGTATTGGAAGTTTGGGGACTTGGACTATGCTTCTTTGACTGCCAGCTCATGACACAGTGTCTTCAGGGTCTGTCTCAGTGTTTAGACTATTACTCTAATAGTCTATTACTCTAGACTATTACTCTAATAGTCTAAGAGGAAAAAAAACCAAATAAAGCTAGAAATCAGAACCTGATCTGTGTGATGGCTTAACTTGGTTGCTAACTTCCAGCAGCTTGAGTATTTCCCTACATCAAATGGGAGGGAAGAGCTGATCAGAATGGGCAAGAACGAACAGACTCTCCGTGCTCCTGCATGTGGACACTGCTGTCCACAGATAAGTGTTTAAGTTAAGACTACCCAGAGGCAACCCAGCATTGCATAAAAAGCCAAACAAATGCCCAAAAAGTAGCTTTTGTATTGGAAACAGAAGTGTTGAGAAGGAAAATGGAACAGCACCCTGTTAATAGTAGTTCATATGTTAGTTCCTTTACTTGTCATAAAAGCAAGTCCAGTCACCTGCAGCTCCACCTCCTTGGGAGGAGGGAGCAGTGGTGGGGAGTGTGGTGGTTAGCAAAGGTTTTCTCTAATACCTGCCTTCAGCCCTTTCCTCCATGTTCTCCTTCTGCTTTCAGGATGGTGCATCGATTTAGACAACTGGATGCAAAGGTACTCGTGTTTCAGATTGCTCTGGGAAATGTGATTGTCTCTGGTAAAGCAGGTGATGGGCCACTCTTTTGTCCCGGGAACGAGGATGGATTTAAGGAACACAGGCACCAACTTTAAAGAATGAGTGTCCAAGTTTACTACAGTGCAAAACAGCAAAGAATTACAAAAGAAGCAATGGCTTATGAAAGGATACACTTGGCAATGCATCTAATCATTACTGCAAAGAAAGTTTATAGTGATCGAGTAATGAAGTGTTTGCTTCCCAAACATGTCTGTCAGATTTAGCTTCTAGAGCTGAAGGCAAGAAGTAATTAAGCAATGTAAAGCTACCAGTCTACCACAGAGCACATTACTATCAGAATTGTCATACAGGTATAATTTTGATGACTGTGGTACTGAAAAGACCTTCCCAAGGGGTATTTTCTGAGGCTTGATTGAATTGTGTATTTGGCCTCTGAAGCAGGGAGTTGCTCGGGCTTGAAGAACAGGCTTTTTACAAGTCCAAGAGTGAAAAGACCCACATAATACTTCAAAATACATCTTTTGATTGCTGTCAAATAATTTGGACTGCAAAACAATGGCTTGCTTCCCAGGCTGAAATAGGAATGGTGAGTGAGTCTGTGGCTAGTGATGCTCTTTTTGAAAGTGAAAGGAAATCTGATAACCTTAATTCTCTACTGAAAAGTTGTACCTGTATTGTGCTTCTGTTCTTGTTGAACAGCTGAAATACATCTGCGTCAGGGCTCACTGCATTAGTTGCCCTGATGAACACTGATTGGAAGTGTCCTTTCAAGCACTGTTGCTTTTAGGGTAATACTTGGAGAGGCAATTGCTTGTTACTCACGTGACTCATGAGCATTGCTCTCTGTGAGCTAGATTGACTTTACATAAATAAGTTTTTTTTGTTGTTTTTTTTTTGTTTGTTTGTTTGTTTTGTGTTTTTGTTTGTTTTTTGTTTTGGTTTGGTTTTTTTTTTGGTGAAGCTCTCTGATTTGAAAGGCCTTCTGAAAGAGATTTCTAGCAAAATCAAATGAATGCAGCTGAAATCCAAGAGCAGCTACCTGAGCAGGGTAAGCCCTCTTTAAATCCATTTTCTGGCTTGAATAAGTTCTATAAGCACTTGTGATGTCAAATGGGTGTGTCTCTGGAAGAAGAGTTACTATCATTTATTGATGCTTATATTCATATTATCTAATATTGGAAAAGGAATATGAGCCAAATTCTCTTCCTGATTTGTTTCTTTAAGCCCACCCAGTTCCACCCCCTGCCATGGGCAGGGACACCTTCCACTGGCCCAGGTTGCTCCAAACCCCGTCCAACCTGGCCTTGGACACTTCCAGGGATGGGGCAGCCACAGCTTCTCTGGGCCTCCCCACCCTTCCAGAGAAGATTGGCCTGTACAGGTGCTTTGCCTGCAGGTGTTTCTTTTGCTGTCAGTTCTGACAATTAGTGCCCCTGCTACTCCACCAGGACACCGTGTGCTGGATTGGGGCTGCAATGAGCTCTTTGAGCCCGAGTGTTGCACAAGGCATCCAATTATTGGAGCTGATGTCAGGAGGATGAAAGCGAAGCGCTGAGGTGGGCTGAGATTCTGACATTCTTTCTGTTGCTCACACAGGTACCAGTTCCGAAGAGTGATTTCTCTGAGCTGGCAGTAACCCCAAGCAGGTGGTAACTGATCCACCAGAGTGGCAGTGTCTTGGCAGGAGTCACTACGATTTTCTTGTTTTTTTTACTTTCTTTGACAAAACAGCCCTTTGCACTTGTTGCAAGGTGATGGTAAGGCATGGGATGACTGTTTATGTGCATGCAAGACTCGTATGTTACCCAAACTCTCCTTTGTCTCATCTTCCCCCAAGTCCAATGGCAACAATCAGTCCTTGTCAGCTGCTGTTACAAAGCACTCCTAATTCCGGGAGTTCTGCTGCGGTTGCCAAAATCACTTTGGTTTTCCATTTCACTCAAAGGGGCCTGTTCTTTGGGTTTCCTTTAGCCACTAATTGCTTGTCATAAGGAACCAATGTCCCTTCCCATTCCCTTGTGTCATAGCCAGAGTTGTTCCTTGCATGCTCTGTCAGACCTGCTGAGGTCTGCAATACTGACGTGCCAGAATACAGCGCATTTCAGCATCATTCCCCTGAGGAAAGCTTTTGGTCCAACCCTGCATCCACATTTTGGACTGTACATGAACACTGTGGAGTTCTTCCTGCTCTCCCTGGACTGTGCAGCAGTGTAGAAGCTCAGCTATTACGACCCTATACAGGAGATACTTTAATTTATCTAGAAAGCGTTTCCAAAGGCCTTGCTTGTTTCCTTAGTGGTAATTTGTATCCTGGGAGCCTTGCAATTCATTTGACTTTAGCAAGCATCTGTTTGCTGATGTTTGCGTTTGGAAATGGAGAAGAGCTTGTGAGCCAGCTTTCGCTATTGTGGTGCTTCATATGGGGAGATGGCTCTTCGTGCTTTTTGACTAAAGGAGCAGCTGAGTTTTGTCTCATTTTGTTCAGTATAACTGGGTGCACAACCAACTCAAGGCACTTCAAATGGCATTTATTTACCTGGCAAAGCATTTGTATCCATCTTCATTCCCAGTGTCCAGGAATCATAGAATTACAGAATAAACAGAATTGGAGAGGATCCACAAGGACCATGCAGTCCAACCCCTGAACCTGCCCAGGACACCCCAACAATCCCACTCTGTCCCTGAGAGTGTTGTCCAAACCCTCCTGGAGCTCTGGCAGCCTTGGGGCCATGCCCGCTGCCCTGGGGAGCCTGGTCAGTGCCCAGCCACCCTCTGGGGGAAGAACCTTTTCCTGAGATCCAGTGTAACTGTGCTGGCACAGCTCCAGCCATTCCCTCGGGGCTGGCCCTGCTCACTGAGATCAGTGCTGTCCCTCCGCTGCCGGGCGAGGAAGCTGCAGACCTCAGTGAGGTCTGACCTTGGTCTCCTCATCTCCAGGCTAAACAAGACAATTGGCCTCAACTGTCCCCCATACTACTTCCCCTCTTGTCCTTTCCTCATCTTCAGGACCCGTCTTTGGATGCTCTCTAATCGATTTATATCCTTATGATATTTATATCCTCATTATATTATCAGGTTACTGCTCTTCCCTTCGTGCATCTCATAACCTAACTGTACTGTGCTGTGCATTACAGGATCCTGAGGCATATAGCACTACCAATAGCAGTGTTACTTGTTTACATGTGATAATATTGGTGTTTTCCTGCTAAAAAGTTTCCAGAGGTTTTTGTTGACTCCCATGGCAGTTAGCATGCATCATAAATTCTTGAGATAAGTTGCCGTTCCAGAAATTATTTTTCCCACATCATTTGTATGCCTTGGATGTGAACCTTGTGCTTTTAGTTCATTCCTTTCTTACAGAAAACCTGCCGTGTATTTGCCCATAGCTCCAGCGATCTGTTCTCTTGTGAGTTGTTGAATGTAACTGCGAACTATGTTCTGTAAACTCTAAATCTGGGAGTCAGCCCCTGCCCACTGCTGCAGCCGCCTGTGGGACAGCAGCCTGCGCCCCACCCGCTGCTGCCTTCCCTGGGGCGTGCGGGCTCCTCTGCGGGCTCCTGTGGCCCCGAGCCAGGGTGCCGCTGGAGCCCCGGCCCCGGGGAGCACCCAGCCCTCTGCTCCCTGCAAAGCCCGGCCCAGGGATGTGCTCTGGAGCCCCGAGTGCCCTGATGGCTGCTGCCGCCCTGTCCCAGCCCAGCCCTTGGGCATCCCTGGGCTCAGCCCTGCCAGGGCAGGAAAGCATGTGGCTGGGCTGGCCAGCACAGCGTGCTGGGAAGGGAAGCACTTTTTGGGGGGAAACTGGGCAAGTAGCTCCCTCTGGCAGCTCTCCAACTGCCACTCCAGGCCAGACTGGGGGACTTGGTAACTGAAAGGGAGTCGTTACATGCTGTACATTGAAAAATCTGCTAAATCATGTATGCTTCCAGTTAAGCCTGGATTTGTTAGTATGGGTAAGTTTTTCCTTTAAAATTTTAAGATTTTAATAAAGTAACACATAAATAGAAAATACTTAGTAAAGAACCAATGTAGAATTATTTTTGGCCAAAGTCATGTACACTTCTAATGTAATAAGAACCTTGCATTTTGGCTTAACTTGCTGAGAATTTTTTAACTTCTACATAAGAGATGTGCAAGTAAACACAGACTGGGAAAAGAACTTCTGCAAGTAGATAGGATGCATCTCTTCAACTGACAAGAAGATTGCTTAAGGTTGGGAAATAATTCATTGAAGACGAAAAGGATACATCATACAAAGGATTTGTATGGACCAGAAACAAAGGACTTACATAGCAAGGAGGTGTAGAAAGGCAGGATTTAACATGAATGTGTAATGACCTTTGAAAATATATAACTTTGCTTTTGTAATTCCATGGGAAGCATTTATGGAGG
>VZRE01005585.1:0-72258 GCA_013396775.1 Cephalopterus ornatus | reverse complement strand
GCCTAGCCATGATGATGATGATGATGACGGTTTGTTTAATGTACAAGAGAAGTTTGTTTAGAGAACAAAACAAGGTCATCTGTAAAACATCTGTACAATTTTCTTGATTTCTATAAAACATCTGTACAATTTTCTTACATGGTTGCAACATATTGAAAATGGGAAAAGGGAATCTTCCCTACCACTATAGCTAGCCACCATGCATGACGGAGAGATAATATTGTATGGAGGTGTATGCATTATAGAAGTGCTAGGTCATGGCAAGATCTGTGAAAGGAATGTAGGATTTCAATTAAGATTCAATATTGGATTTTGGCACTGACTTAAAGTTCATTTCAGGTATCTCCACTGTCAGCTACCTGAGACAATTAGCATCCAGTTGCCGTCTGTGAGCTGTTAGCAGCTTTTCTCTCAGCTGAGGCACTATGTTAGACAGTATGGCATTTCCATTTTACTGTAATATAAAGGAATCCATGTGAGACCTCATTGAAGGTGCTGCTCCACCTGTCTAGACTGAGGAGTTTGATCTCGTGAGCAGTCACAGAGCACACTGCCCAGGTGCAGGTGACAGTGCAGGGTCCATTGCTTTCTTTCAAAGAAGGTGTCCCCTTGCTAAGCAAGATATCCCCGGTTACAACATGTATGCAGAGTTCTGCATCTCCTGCCATCACTTTCCATTTTCCCCTGGAAAAATGAATCCATATTTTCCTTCTGCAAAAATTGTGCCTTTTTTTTTCTTCCTTTTACCGTTGTGGCATTGGTCATAGGAGTTGAAGATAGCTGTGAAATAAAGTATAAAGAAAAATGTCTGATCTTTAGGTACACGTTTAGACTGATCACCTGGGAGATAAATGGCTTGGGACTCTTGTTTCAACAATCAGTTATGTCAAGCAGCTTTTGTCTGGAATACATAAATGGTCTGTAAACCAGGATGGGAATCTGAGACTCCTCACTTTAATCCAAATGCTCAAACTACTTAAAATATGAAGCCATATTTGCTAATATTCTATCTTGGCTGACAATTAATTGTTAATATTCTTTTCCTAGAGGTTACATTCACTAAGCAATCTGTAAACAACAGGAAATCAGATAAAAAGGCTAGAGCTGCCATCAAGAATAATAACAGAACAAACAATAAAACATACACAGACTTACCAATACTATCTAGATAAGATCACTTTCAAAGTGAGAAATTACACCATACAATGAGTTCTTTTATTGAGGTGCTATGAGAGGAACATAATTACTACCCAAGTAACTGTAGACAAGCTGATACCTGTGATACATCAAAGGGAATCAAAACTTCAGCCTCTCTGAAATGATATATTATTATATACAGTATCGTACTGTAGTCTATGAAAAAAATATTTGCTAATCTTACTCTAGATTAACTGTATGTTAACTGCAGAAAATATGTTAATACTGTTGGAACTGATAAAGTGCTTTCTCTTAACTTTTGGTCTAAAAATCTCATAGAGGTCTACATTTAAGATACTGTACCAACATAAAGTGAGCAATAGTTGCTGACCATTGAAAGCCATAGGTAAATAGACTGATAAGTATCTGTGAAGAGTAAGAGATGAATACACAGGGAAGTAAATTTACCTCACAGAGTCATAAGGCTAGAAGGAACCTTGGGAACATATTTAGTTCTTCTCCAGTCCTAAGACAGAACTAAATACACAAAATACACTTCTGGCAAATGTTTGTCTATTCCCTCAATACTGGGAGGAGGCTTCTGCTCCAAACAACAGAACTCTGGAAACCTTTTCTGAGAGCAGTAAAGGGATTGAAATGCTAACTAATGTCAGGATTGGAGCATGATCAGTTTGTGAAAGGGATCTGTGGTATAACAGCTGATGCTAATAGGAGACTGCAACTGATCTCTAGAAAAAGTCTATATCTGCTCTATATTCTTAGAAGGAGCTGAGTATTCTGTCAGGAGTAATAATTCATTTGATTCTGGACTATGCAGACCAAAACTCTAGGTAACTGTAAATTTCTTTGTAGAGTAGGTTTAAGCAAGATGTTACACTGCAAATCAGCAGGGAACACACCTGGGCTCAGTCTTAGCTGCTCCTGCCCTTAGATAGAGACATAGGGAGGAAAACAGACGGAGAAACACAGACAAGAAGAGAGATAGGGAGGGGATGGAGGCACTGTTTGGGGTAGACAAACTTCTTGTGTGGGGGTTTGAATAAAAGCATGACTGCAAATCCACCTTCCTCAATCCCCAATAACTCTGTCCCTCTCCCTCACCAAAAGCCAGCCTGACTTTCCAGGACCCTGGCACGAGCAGAGGAGGTACCCAGGCTATGACCACACATTGCTGCCCTGTTACATCACCTCTGGTGAGCTATCCCTTCCTGTTTGTAAGCAATGTGCCCATCTGGCTGGCCCAGGGAAAACTTGTTGTGATGCTTGGTGCCACCAGCAAGCCTCTCCTGCCTTTTTCCTTTTCCCACAGGCCCTAACAAGACCTGATGGCATATGACCACCTCTCAAGTGCTGCCAAAATATTATTAGATTGAATCTCCTAGAAATTATCCCCACTGCTTTGCTCCCCTTCATCCCTGATAATGTGACTTTCAAATGTGAGGAAGACCTCTGACAGGGCTGGAATCTGTTCCTTTTAGCCAATGTTGAATCACAGTAGATTCTGGTTCTTGTTCAACTTAAACTGCAATCCAGATTTCCTGATATGCCACATCTCCAAATTAGGTATTGTCTTACATTTCTCAGAGGTGAAATGAAGATATTTTCAGAATAAAACTGTCAAAGAATGTTAGCTTTATTAGCAGTAACAAAATTGAAAAGCAGGCTTTCTTGAGTGTACGCAAGACATAAAACTCCGTGAATGCAGATAAAAGGACAGTTTTTATGCAATGACAGCCCTAGATCAAGAAAATGAAACAGATAAGCGATAAGCATAGAGAAAACAAATAACTGCACATCAGGTTGCTTGGTAATAAGACAACATTAATTTTATCTTGCGTAAACCAGCATGACTGAAGAAAGTGAAATAATGAAGAAAGACTGGTAAATGCTGAAAATCATGTAGTATAATAAGTATTTTGTGTAGATTTACTTTGTATTATTCAATTTTATTTTTTTTTACAAAGGCCTATCTCAGTTTGCATCAAATTCTAACACCAAATAAGAGTACTTTGAATAGGTTCAAGCTCTTTTGATTCATACACAGGCAAAAACTTAATTTAAGTAGAGTTTAGATTGGAAACATATCTCAACAGTTTAAGTTGATTTACAGTCTATTGTAATTAATTTGTCCAAAAAAATAAGAGAATATATTATTAGATATGTGAATGTAGACATTATAGAGCATAAAAATATGTGTTTGGGGGAGGTAGGAACTGTAATATTCCCTTTCAAAACCTTTCCAAAGTCTCACCTAGTTTAAAGGCCGCAATTCTGTTCACTCAACAGTTCAGACACGGCCTTCACTTTTTCTTCATTCATCACTGAAATGACCTCCTTTGGAAGAAACCTTTACTTTCCTCATAGTGACATTGTGCAAAACCTACAAAACTGCATTTGGGTAGCTTTAATGTTTTTTGATCTACAGTAATTTACACTACACTAATTTTTAAATCTCATACTGTTTTATCTCGTCGCTACTTGATGGTCTTGCTATAAGAGAATATTAAGGCAAGAAATGTTGGTAAGGATCTGGGGGAGATGGCGGGTAAAGATCAGGTTTGTACCCACAACTTAGTTTGTGAACTCATTCTCCCAGTCTGCAAAGAGAGGTTTTAGCTCTGCGTTCAAGGCAGGAAGGATGAGAACTGTCAGTTGCAACAGAAAGCCAAAGTGTGTTTATGCCCTGAGGTGGAATGCCAATGGAGAGGACTCCATCATGTTTGCTTTAAATAAGCTTGCTTGGGTATAGGAGCACTTCAGCCGTGGGAGCAGTTCAGGGCAACTACTGTGCTATTCCCTTGTTACCTCTGGCGTGGGAGGACAGCCTTGGCTTCTCCCAGCAATCTTCCCAGCAGCATTCCTACACCAGGATCTGAAGTTGGCTCAGAATCAAGAGAGGCTTTCTCACTGTTGTCTTGCAGTGCAAAAATACCTAGTACCCCTTGAAAATCATTTACGTGGCAGAAAGGATTGCTGGCAGACATGCTGGTGTTCTTCCTTTTGAGTTTCCTGTGGAAGTGGTGCTTAGAAACTTAATGTAGGCCTTTACTTCATGTCTTTTGAAAAGTGTTATCTTCTGTCAGTGCTTCTTCCGACCTTCAGTACTTCTCATTCCATTGTAAAGGGAATCCCAGAGCTCACTGAAGTCCACTGCAGGATTACCACTGGCCTATGTGGGTTTGGGACCATATTCTACCACATAATTTACCTTAAACTGCACTAGAAATGGTCAAATATGAGCATAAGTTATGCCATGCTGACCCACTTTTCAGTCAAATAAAATTTTTTGAGAGTGGATGTGTTGGTTTAAAGGGAAACCAGCAGGAGAAATGAACCCAACTCAAAGAGATTATAAGTCAGAATTACAATTTAATGAAAATAATACAATAAATACAATTTTGCAGACAGTTGGTTTTTTTAACCCACAACACTGTGTACTCTGGGGCATAAACACAATGGTGTTCGTTGGCCACCAGCCAAGCCCCCACGTGGCCCCCCTGAGTCCAAAGCAAAAAATAGGAAAAACCTGTTGGTGGGACGGGGGCTCGCAGTCTGGTTGAGAGCAGTGGTTGCAGTCTGGTCGAGGATGGCAGCTCCATTTCGGTTGAGGTTGGTGGTCACAGTCCAGTTGAGGTTCTGGTCCTCCTGCCTGGCTCCCACGAGTGGAGTCAGAAGTCCCCAGACTCCCAGATTACACACACCCAGGTTCAGGCAGGAATGCTCACCCCCTCCCCCAGGGTGGGGAGTTTCACAATGGATGATTGCGAGTCCTGGGCATAGGAACATCCTCCTATCTCACAGGCCTCTTAACACCCAGCTTATAGCCTGAGGGGTCAGGTGTGCTCTGGGCAGCTGCTGCAAATGGCCTGTCATTAACAGTTTCTGGGGAATGGCATAAGAGGGTATACAATACACAGTTTGGGTTACACCTACACAGTGATGAACCACTCCCGGCTGCTTTAACTAAATGGGACAGTGGATAAATGACAACATTTTTTTAAAATTAGTATAAGAATCTGAATGCATTTAACATTCTCAATGAATTTAGCACAGCTGATCACAATTCTAAGAGTGTTGTGCTTTTATCATGTGTCCTCATGAGTTGTTTGGGCCAGTAACAGTACCACCATCCAGCGGTTTAGCAATATGACTAAGCCAAAAGTGTGCATGATATTACTTACTGCTGCCAACAACTGCTTCATTGTGAGCTACAAAGTTTGTAGTGTTAGACCCCCACCTGTCACAGCTCAGCATCTTCAGGTAATATACGTTACAAATGACAGCTTTCTGGTAACTATTATGGTAGTAGCTATGAGAAATCAATTAATTTTGTCAAGTGAACCAGTAAGATCAGTATTGCTAGTTAGAGGCTGCAGGCCCTACCCCACACTAATTTTGCAACTTGAGGAACAATATTTTTAGGGTTATAGATGCTGCAAACAGGTACATGGGTCAGAGGCTGATCTACTTTTGATTCATTGGCCTCTCAAAAGAAGGCACTGAAAAACACTTTAACTTTCAATGTGCCACTGGAAAATATGTTCAATGAAGAGGCAGATTTATCAAAGTGAGGGAAGCCAGTGGTTGCCAGGAGATAAATTCATTGGTACTGGAGATCCTGACTACCCCTCAGACTATGTGACTGATGAGACTCTGACTGGATGGGGTTGTCTCAGCTGAGCAGAGGAGCTGACTGCAGAAAACAGGGGACCAGTCAGATGATGAAAAGCAGTAACAGGTCATTAATGTTTAACAATGAAGTTCCATAAATATGCTTTTTTGCTGTAGGAAACCGTCTGTGCTTAAGGTGGCTGTCTAGAAAATGGAGCAGTTTAAAGAAAAATGTTGTCCCATGGTCAAGGAAAGCTGTCAAAACCACTTGGCAAACAAAGCGACAAAGTAATTAAGGCCAGAGATATTTATGTATTATTCCTAAGGAGAAAAAAAAAAAGAAATGTTGGGTGTATTTGAGAGTCTAGCAGAAGTTGTCACACAAGTTTGGGGAGATAGAAGGGATGGGATTAAAGAACTCATAAATTCAGCTCTGCAATTGTATTTCCCTATCATTAAGAATAGAATAAATGGGCCTCATTTTTGGTCAATCTGATTCACCCTAAAGCAAAGATTTTTGTATTTTATAAGTTTCTGGGTCACATTTCTACCGTGGCGAATTATCTCCATTGCCCTCAAACTCCACCACTTCAAGGACTATACTTGTTTAGATTTACTGTCACACATCGTTTTCTAGAAAGTCATCTGATGAATGAAGGCAAAGAAGCAACTACAGATCTACAACTTCCTATATGCTGAATCAGAATTTCTTTCCAATTCCTACCTTTTTTGTATGATTTTGCTGTCACTTACTACCTTTTTTTTCCTTCTGGCTTTGTCCTCTAGATTAAAAAATATCCAAACTGAACCCGAGGTGACCAGTCTGACCCACTCATGGTGACGGGATCAGCTGCAAACCTCCTGAAAGGAGCAGCAGGGCAAGCCAGCCAAGAGTTTCTTAGCAGTAGGGGTGTGATGTTAGGGTTTAGACCCAGCTCCTGATGATGCCAGCTGCTCCCAGAGTGTTTTGCACATGGAGCAGCAAGCTGAGAAGGGGCACTTCAGTTTCCTCTTTTCCATTTATTTCCCTGTCTCCTTTGGTTTTGCTAGCAGAAGAAAGTACAGAAGGATCAACAGCGGTGAGAGGTATGGCCTTATCCCTGTTGTCCCCTTTGCCTAAGGATGGAGACTTTCAGCCAACAAATTTCATTCCAAGGTGTTTTTCCTCCTGTAAAAATCAGAGAAGAGGAGTGGGAAAGTAAGGGCACTGCTTGTTTTTCTCACGTGACTTGTAAATACCGGCTTAATGTTGCTTACTTGAACGATTTGTCAAGCAAGAATAGGCACCTGAGAACCAACCCGAAGCTTGAGTGCTGAGGAGGTGGAGGTCCCGATGGTTCGTCCCCCGGGAAGGAGGCAGGGCGCGGCGGGGCCGCGGCGGCGGGCTCGGGAAGCCAGGGCAGAGCCGGCCCCGGGAAGGGGGCTCCCGGCCCTGCAGTTGCCATTCCAGCCCCGACAGGTGGCAATCGCTGCCCGGCTCCGCTCCCCCTCCTCCACCGAGTACCTGCACGGAGGGCTCCGCTGCCGAAATTCCCCTCACCCAGCAAACCCGGTCCTTAAAATGCAGATTCCTCTGCACAAGCTGCTGCCTTTTTGGTGTCAGATAATTTCCTGAGCCTGATATCGTGTTCTGCTACATGTCAGAAATCTGAAGTAGAAGAAAGCACTCACAGACTGTGGCAAAAGCCACGATCTTTTCTCAGTGACGTTGCTTGGAGTCACACAGAAGTCCTGAGATCTTTAGAGGTTTTAGTCTGATGCAGGATTTGGCTGTCTTGTTCTGTTTTCATTTCCATATTTGTTCATGAGGTATGAAAAAATAAATAATCTCAGAAAACGAAAGGGTGTGTGTGTGGAGAATAGTTGGTGTAAAGCTAAGAGTTCACACATTGCCATGGAAACCTCCACATCCTAGCAACAGCTTATTGATAGCAAGATGACATGGAAAGACGAGAGCTGATGCCTTTGACTTCATGAGAAAACATGCTATCCTGTATTTCTACTTCTTTACCTTCTTTTCCAAGAGTGTAGGGTGGTTTAACATAAAAATGACTGATGAACGTTTTTTTGCAACTGCTTGTGCTTTTATGTTGAAACATTACTTGCTAAGAAAAATTGATTCAGTTGAATTATTATAGTTGGCTTTCTGTCCCCCTCCCCCCCAGAAAAAAGCGACGAAGAAACCCAAAGGCATTAAACTGTGTTTTTTCCCTTTAGAAATGTAGCTAGACGTTTTTTTATTAACTAAAAACATGTAGAAGGTCATTTCCCTCTTTTCTGTCCATCTCTGCACTTCCCAGAACATTTGCTACAGCTGAAATCACTAAGATGTCACTTGGCGTGATGCAGGGTGGAATTGGTTGTGGCACAGTCTACTTTCTTCATGATGCCCAGGGAGTGCATGTGCTGGGAAGTACTGAAAATCTTTATTTAGGGTGGGCAGAGCAGCACTCAGGTGCATTTGCTGAGGAAGTTCATTTCCTTCATTCTCTTGATGTACAGTGGTACAAGAAGCTTCACCCTGGTGAAGACAGCATACCACAGCAGTCGCTCGGGGTGAAAGGACATATCTTTGAAAGCAAGGATCAGACTGTTGTTTGTACTATTATTATAACTATTATGTACAATAAAATTGTGGCGTTCCAGTTGTAAGGCAGGATTTAATAGTTTGTTTGCCAATGTGATTATTCACTGTTAAGAAAACTCAACAATTCCTTTATTAATTTTTTTCTTTTTTTGTGTATGTATAGTTGTTGGAAATTTTTCTGTAGAAGAAAGTATTCCAATAACCATTTTGGAAAATCAGGAAATGTATGATGTTGCTTTATACATAGCATCACTGGAGTGTAAACACTGTTTTAAGAGCTTTGCTGAACTGCATCCATTAAAGGACTCCCTGAACATTACATTTATTGTGAGAAGATCAGTGAATCATAGTAGTTCCACAGCTAATAAAAACCAGTTTTCACAAATGTGACCCTTTACCTGTACCTGAATTAAAAATGGAGCTAATGAAATATCCCAAGAGAAATTAGTGATGTTTACGAAGTTTATAAACCCTGCTTATTTACCTACATTTTCTGATAACAACAACAACAAAAAAAACAAACCCAAAACGTTTTGTGCACATTTTGTTCATTTAGCAGTAATTTTTCCTTTGGACAAAAGTACTGCTGGGTGATCAACAAGCCAGGTTGATGTTTTGATACTACCACTGCACTGGGTTTGCAATAGATGGGGAAACTAGTGCTGTGGAGCCACTGGAAGAGCAGTTAGAAATGTGTAAAGGAGAGGAAGAATACAATAATGCCAGCAATATAACTGGAGACTTTCACGCCTGCTGCTTAGGTGCAGGAGTTCTAGAGAGAGATAGACAAACCATCTAGAAAAGGATTATGATAATTAAAGCAGGACTTAGATGAACTTTAGGATCCTCTACTTTGGTCACTATTTTCACCCTAGTGCAAACAGCACTTTGGCTAACTTAATACCCTCTGTTCTGACCTGGAGATCCCTTCAGTGCCAACTCTTTGGTGTTGCTGCATTTCCAGAGCAGGATTTATGTGAATTGCAAGGCGGAGGACTCTGATCAGCTTACTACTTGCTTCCCAGTAGTAAGCCATAATTCAGAAGTAATCCTGAGAGCAGGCACTAGACTTGCCAGGCACTTCTCAATTGACACTGACTTTTGCATGGTCTCTCTGGGACCCCTAGGTATCATTTCAGCTTCAGGTTCGAGAAAGGTGGAAGGTGTAGATGTGGGGATTGCCTTAAAGGACTGTAGTGGAGCTTTCGCCATTTCCTCAGTGCTTGCAAAGCAACATACACTGTGAATGGTGGACCAGGGTCTGTCGTGATTTTTACTTACTCATTCATATATTTGAAATTCTTTTTCCCATTACCTGTTATTGGGCAAATTCCTCTTAGAGTTACAGGCTATGGTAAAGGCCTGTCAAGAATAAGGGCAGGTGTACATGTGTGTGTGTGAATTTGGATGACAACATGTCATCAGGCAGCTTAGATGAAAATGCATTTTCCCTCCACTGAGCCATTTGAAGTCTTTCTGGTTTGCAAAGATATGTGTTTTGGAAAGGAGCAGGCAGACAAGAAACAGCTGCAAATTTTGCTTCTCTCTCTCCAAAGAAGAACCTGGAAACTGTTCTACATGTCGAATTTCATGATTTTTCCCTCTTTACTGAAGAATAATATGCAGAAGTTCAAATCAGGCTTTTCAAGAGATGTGATGACAGTATTACCTTTCTTGCAGGAGCTGGGGTAATATTAACTTTTTGGATGGAAATAATTTTTTAATTTTAATAATTCACATTCATTCAGGATCTGTGGTACATATCCAATGCTTCTGCTCTCCTGATTTCTCTTGAATGACTTCTTGACTGATGCACTGACTGATTTGGGAAAATGTCCTTAACCTTTCTTCCAGCTGAAGATGTGTTTCCTGTTAACAGAAGATTGATTAGTCACCATTAGCACCTGGGAATATCTTTATTTTTACCACTTAAAGCAAATATGTCTCCAGCTGGAGACATAATTACATGCATTACTGAAACAGTTTTTTGCTATTCTTTTATTATATTTTGACAGAAAAGAAATGTCAAGGAGGTTGCACTTGCTTTTCAGATCTGAAACACTTATATCTGTTCATATTTGTCTCTGCTTTGTCACGTCATCCTTTCAAATCTTCCTTCTGCTGCCTTGTAGTTAGTGTCTTGCCATTGTTTCATGATTTAAGCTTAAGGTTTTATACAAAGATTTCATGAAGAGCAGCTGCAGCTTGTCTTCTCTCTGAAGCTGTAAACCATCTTTGTTCAGTTACAAAGGTATGAAAGCCACTGGAGCTTTAATGATTTATACCAACTGCAGAGCTGATCAATCTCACTAAGATTTCACTCTTGGCACACAGTCCTCTCTGTCAGACACCACTGGAGTCTCTATCCTCTGTGACAGAAGTAAAGAGGGTTTAATAAGGGTCACACATGACTTCAGGATTAGTGTAAGTATTTTGATTCTGTTTTTCTGGTGTTTACTCTGATATGTATCAAACGACTGGGAAGAAAAGATAAAAACTGGGAATGCCAAAAAGTAATTCTGAATTTTTGCAATATAAGGTAACATTTCTGTCTATTTTGGTTATTTTTTGTTTAACAGCCGTGAACCAATTTCACCTGCAGGCATTTGTACATGTCTGAAATACAAAGTAAAATTTAGTCTGGGCTTGTACAAATTTGTTAATGAAAGTAGAGTTTGTCCTATCATCAACAATCATTTCCATGTTCAAAGATGTGTTTCTAAGAGGAAAGCTTACTGTTACAAAACATCCAAAGCTAATTAAAAGAACCCAGCTGTAATGGGATATAGGACAAACTGTCACAGGACTTATGACAATAAATAACAGCTAAGTAGCTTACACTGAATCCCAACTGTAAGAATTTACTAACTGGTCTCTTAAATAATATTTGACACTGTTTTATCTAAGCTGTACTGAGAAGTTGATGAGAAGTTCGCCACGTACCATGCCATTTTCTTGAGGTGCTACATTACTTGTAATTGAGAAGTACTCTAAGGGAATGATATACCATCCATAAGTGATGCTGATGATTTGGGTGTCATATTTCCCGTAAAGTTATACTGAACCAAATCTCCATTGTGTTGTTAGGAGATACTGTATTGCTTTGAAAATTGTCATACATAAGGCACAGATAAGGCACAAACTTCAGGATCCTGCTTGTTCATTGTCCTTGAAGGTGCTGCTGAACCTTATAGAAGCAACCAGGCATTCTTCTGAGATTTCTGCATGCATAACCATGCCTTTGTTCCCCAATATAGGCTTGCAATTCAGATTGACCACTGAATTGCTGCTTTCTTTTCTAATTCTTTTCTAACTTCTTTCTAGCATATAATTTGGAACCACACTTCAGAAAGGTATTGTAGCTACCCAACCATCTCCAGTCCTAGGGGGGCTTAAGATCATGATATTTGCAATAAAGAAAAGATGCACAGAACCCCAGCTGAATGAAGACATGCCACACACTCTATCAATAGTTTCTCCCTTGTTTAAGTTGAGCTCTTTCATGTTTGTTTCATTTTTGTTCAAGCTGGGAGAATAACTGTTAATGACAAGTTATTTTAATAAGGTTCTTTTTGTCTTTGCAGTACACCTTCAAAAATGGCAATTTTCTTAGCTGTGCTAGCTGGAGAATATTTAGTTTTGGGCTAGGGCCTGACACTGAAATCAAGACTTGCTTGATTGGATCAACCAAGATTGTACAGTACTTCATGGTGCATTGGACCATTTCTCTGGAACATAATCTTTTGAAAATTGCACCTCATGAAAGAAAATTATAGACCAGGTTATTGGCAATGGCAGAGAGAACCCAAGTAAATCGAGATGAAAGCAGGAAAAAGAAGATGTATGGAGAGAAACTGAAGAAAATTTTATCTCCCATTGGTTTTTTTCTTACTGTTTGTTTTATACAAGGAGCAAAGCTGACAATGACATCCAATGAAGCAATACAGGGCTTTCCTAGCTTTCTTTCTTTCCCTAGTATTATCACCTCAGCCAAATAGGCCTCAGTATTGTCCAAAATTGGTTTCCCTTAACCTCATTCTTCCTTACTTTCTTCCAGGGAAAGTGCACTAGGTCTGTGAGCAACTTCAGAGGAATTGTAAGATGAGAGGAAGAGGCAACAGGAAGTTTCAAATTCATGGAGAAACCTTTTGCTTAGCAAGAAGATATTAAAAGAGTGGGACATGTGAAGGAATGGTTACACAGAAGTCCTGGCATCAGAAAAGAGGACAGTGTTAAAGAGGAATGGGGAGACCTTTTACACAGCAATATGGCAAATGGAAATGTAGGACCACAGAGTTAAAGATGAGCTGTTATGGAACAGGGCGAAGAGGGGAACTCCTTGCATGAGATAGAAGCAGAAGAAGGGGGATGGATGGCACACAGGGGACTGAGGGAATAAAGTGAAGGAAATCAATGAGCCCCTGCTATGTAACATTTACTGAACTTTCAGAAGCTGCAAAGAGTATGATCTCCTAGGGCTGGGACATAAATGACAACTGGCTACTGAGGTTACAATATAGCATGAAAGCTAACTGATTATAATCAAATTTCCAAGTAGTTCTTTTGAACACTGAGTTTTAAATCTACTTGCCTCAGGTATTCAAAGATGTATGTCTAAATTTCTTTTCTACAACCACATTATACTGTTGAAGGTCATTTGCTTTTTACCTTAACAGGAAGAGAACATGCAAGGAATGAGAAAACCCAGGAGGTCAATCAGCATAAAAGTCTGAGCAAATGCTCAGTGAGTAGACGTTTATGCCTGGTGAATAGACATTCTGCTTGTGGTTCTTAAGTAAAGCCTTTTTAATGCTTGTCAGGGACTAATAAAAAAATAGAAAGAAAATTCACATTTACTTTAGTCTTTGGGACACCTGAGAAAGTGCAATGGGTTGATTCACTCATATTTCATGCCTAACTACTTAGCATACCAATGATATATATTTAAATTTAAATAGATGAGAAGCAGGTTTTCTGATGCAGCATTTTCTATGATAGGCTATCATAATATTCTTATTTTAAGTTGCCATTTAGGCTTTTGTAGAATTGAAGCCTGAAATTTCTCTTATGTGTCAATCCTCTTTTTGATAAACAATTTAAACCTATAAGGTGGTTATCAGTATGTAACAGGTAGAAGAACATTCAAATGTAGAATGTGGGACCGCAGAATGAAAATGGAAAGGAGGACTTGTGTTAAGTTTACTTCAACGTGAATTTCTGAGTCATTTTGGGTTGGGGATCAGAATTTAACATGTAGCTGAAATATGCTCTTGCACTTTACATGGACTCTTAAAAAAGGAGGACACTGTCCTTGTCCTACGTGCATGCAAATGCAGTTGAAGATCTTGTTTTCCTCTTGGGCTTTGCTAAGTATGCATTTGGGACCATGGGAACAAAAGCAGATGTGAACAAAACCACTTGCAGAGATTAAAGCTTGATCTAACCCACACAGACTGAAAACTACAGTTTTTCCATCCCTGTATGTATGTTTGGGGAAGGGAGAGTGTATGCCTGTTACAGCTTATATAACTTGGGGGAATAATTTTTCAACTATGGTAATTTCATATTTTCCATATATTGTTCAACTTCCAACTCTGACAAAGGGTTAATGCAACTAAACACATTAAACTTGATTTTTTCCCAAGATTTGAAAGCAAAAGTCATGTGCAAATTAGATTCCACATATTATCTTTATCCTTCACATATATGTACACTTTAGTTTATGAAGGAAAGATGCAGGCTTCAACATAGGGTAAGAAGGTTGGGAAGGGCATTTTTCTTTTTTTCACATAAGTAAGCTCAAATTTGGTATTTTTTTCTAATAATGAGTCTCTTGATCTCTTTTGTGGTAAGGGACCAAGTATGAATTCCCATCTCAACAGAGATTTCTTCCTCACATCTTCTCCATATCTTGTTCATCATTCTGCAGCTATTAATTAGTGAGATTAATTTAAAGCAGAAACCATTGCCATTCTGCAAAAGGAAGCACAGGGTTTAAATGCTTCTTAGATAAAGGAGAACAAAACCAAAAATTGAAAAGCATAGTGCATGACACAGAAATTTATAAAAATTTTAAAGGGTATTTTAGAAAGAACTAAATCCAATTTCATAATTTTTTTTCACTTCCAGGGGCACCTTTTGTTCCAAATGAACAAAGGTCTTTTTTGTCTGTAAAATCTTCATGACAACTTAATCTGCCCTGAGTCCTGTGAATTTGGTACTGGGAATTTATGTTTATTTGAATTTTAGCTTGTACTTAACACAGTTGGCCAGAGATGGTGCTGAGTGCTCAGGTATTGCAGAGTGAAATGCGGTAGGAACTTGAACAGAAGTGATTTGGGACATTAATCATAGCTACACTCAGCTGCCATGAGTTATGACTTTGATTGAATTTAAAACTAGAGAAAAGCACCCCACTTGTAATACTTGGCAAAACAGAAGCAAACTACAAGATTTTAGAAAATGAGAAAATGGTTTGAAAGTTGTAACACAAGGAAGATTTTTTTTGTGTGTGTGTATATTTGCTGATATTTTATTGCTCAGTGAAATAAAGGTAATCTTCTGGAGATGAATTCATCTAGCCTTATCAGATAGGTGGTGGAAATGCAAATAAGATCAATTTACTAGTGGCACCTGTGGGTTGCAAGTAATTTCTTACTGTCTTTTCTTAATTGTTCTCTCTTTTCATCTCTGTCTTTTATTCTAGTATGAAAATCTGTGCAATTGTGAGGCACTTAGAGCACATGAAGAGTGGCACCATCAGTGAAGGTCAAGCACTGCAACTCTTTCCTTTGTTATGAGTTCTTATCCAAAACCAACCCTATTGTAGTCAGTGGCAGGGTTCACTGGGGTGAGGGTCTCTAAGACTTTCCAAGGTGAGACTGGAGCCTGCTTTGTCATATATACTGGTCTTCCCTTGTCTGTGGCTCTTTTTTCTCTAGTAGCAATTTTTTTGACTTATATAAGTATCACCACAATGTCAATACAAAGAACAAACAAAACCAGTTGAAAATTGCTGTTCACAACCTGTTTTTTTCAAAGTTTTTATTCCATGTTTGCTGCTGCTAGCAGTCAGATCAAACCTTTCTCATGCTGGACCTATGATGTTCATCTCTTTCATTAGTAATGTGAGCATGCTGGGGACAGCTGGAGGGTATTCCAGTAGATCGAGAAGGTCTTGTTCCCACTGAGGAATTCATTGGTGCCTCTGGATGGCTCCAGGGTGTCCTTCCCACAGGGACTGGCATAAAAACTTGGAGCAACCTTACATCCTAGTCCCCTGTCTGTCCAGACAAGGAATTAGTCTGAGTGGACCAAGATGCCTCCTGGTCTGTAGAAAAGCCAACTTGCCATGGAAACCAGTGCACAGGGAGAAGGTTGTGTATTTTAGTTCAGTCCTGGCAGGCTTGGCTTGCTGCTCAGTCCCACGGTGTAGGTATTTCCTAAGCATAACTTGCAAGGTTGTTGCCTCCCAATTCCTTTCCACAAACTCAATTTTTTTTCATGTCTGTCATGCTCTTACTAAAGTATCAATTCTTTTGGAACTTTTTTACCAGACTACAGAATAATAATTTTTTTTTTTTGAATGTTAATTATGCTTCTAGATTTATGTCTAAAAGTATGGAGTCATGCTTTCTTCCTGAGTTTACCTTCCTTTTCTTACAGAGACAAGGATCTCCATCAGGGCAGAGTTTTCCAGGTTTGTTCTTTTCCAGTATAACATCAAAGTTCATCCCTTCCCATCTCTGGCCATCCTGTGGCTTGGAATGCTGGCCTTGTGCAAGAACGCTCTGCACCGAGTGTTCAGGTACATCCAGTACTTTGACTTTTGGACCATGAGGGCAGTTTTCCCTAACCAAAGGATCTGGACTGCTGTTGAGTTACAGAGCCAATCAGGACTGTCAGGAGACATTGGGGATTGCTTTAGTCAGAAATCAAGGCAATTTTTTCTCACTCTCACATCCAGGATATTTTAACTTGAAGAGGGTAGGCAGTTTTCTGCTATTTATGGAAGCTGTTGCCCAATGGGATGGGTATCTAGGAGTAGGATTTCTTAGAAGGTCACGGGCTGTAGAGGTGGTGGCCCTATCAGCAGCAACTGTGTTGACCTCGGCTGTCAACAGCTAACATAGTAACAAAGGCTTCCTCCCACACTAACAACATTTCTGGGGATTGTTCCTACTGAACAGTATTTGTTTTGGTATATATTGGGGATATATATTGGTATCTGGGGATATTCCAAATCTGATATATTTGTACATGTCCTTGGGAATAGAAGACAGAAGCATTGATTCAGGAAATCTTAAGTGGTACAATATGCTGTCTAAGAACTCAGTGAGCAGATGGTACTGTCATTAATACATGGTCCTGAGTTTACTGCAGGAGCAAGCAAAAAGATGGAAAATGGAGAAAAAAAATCCTCAGATTATCTAGATTCTTAACTTGTGGTGAAGAATTGGCCAATATTCATAACCAGGTTAATAAAAATCAGCATTATAAAAGTGGAAAAAAGTTAATAACCTTTTAGTTAATAAACAGTGGTATTTGTTTCACTTAAAGCACACTTTATCAGTGAAAATCTTTGAGAATCATTTTCCGAATTAATAAGGCAGAGTTCATATGGTGGGACTAAAACTAGTTTCTACACTTTCTACCCATGAATATTTTGAATGAGGGAAAGTCTATTCCACATTTATGTTGCTTTTGGGAAAGTGACAATTTTAAAGCTTTGTGCACCATTAAAAGGGAGAACTTCTTCTACCAACTCCTTGCCCATGTACGTTACTTGTTAAAAATACAGAAACTGAAGAAAAATAAGACCTATTCTAAGTCAAAGATCCCCCACGAGGGGGACCTTAAATGAGGAAATATTGGATCTGCCCACAGTGTCTAGAAGATAAACAGGGAAAAGAGATCAGTACGTATTTCAGTTCTTAACCATTTACTCCACCTAGTAAAATGAATCATAATTGGGCAGATGAGTAGAACAACATGATAATGAAGTGCCTGATTTGATCACACTCTTTCTGTTCTATATTCTGTCCTACACACCATGTACACACAAATAACAAGTTAGTAGGGGATAATTATGAGCTGGAGGGTCATGTTTTGTGGGCACAATATGGAAGGCTCTTTGATGCTAATGACTAATCCATATAATTTCCTACTTTGCTAGATAAATCTAGACACCTTTTAAATCCAAGTCTGCAGTCCTTGACAGGCATAGTACTGGGCACCAGATAAATAATGCATGAATCACTCGTGCTATTTTGACATGTGTGAGACAGATTAGGATATGGAGGGAAAATTACTATGAATTAATATATCTGGTGCTCCATTGTGTTCAAATAATAGCTAGAAAGACCTTCCAGCTGTCTTAGAGTATGAATTACAAACCTTCTCTGAGAACTTTTGGAGTAGGTGTCCCCTGTAAATTCACTGTTTTCAGTGTCTCAAAGATGTTGGAATACACTACAGACTATGTACTGTGTCACCTGTTGCTCCAAAGCTTTGTAGAAGTTTCATTACTGTACTGAAATTTTTATGCTGAGCTGGTGGGCAGACCTTCTATTTGTTTGCTGATAGCTATGTCACTTGTCAAGTCTTCTCTGATGTGTGTTTTCTCCATTGCTTATCCTGTTGATTGTGTCTCTGACCTTTTGTCAGCGCAGAATATGATATCTGACACTTGGGACACTTTCTGTATAGCTGGGTTTTTTTCATTTAAAAACATATCCTTTTTCCTTGACTAAATTTGCATATGGGAGGGAAAGCACATGAATTAGATTCCTAGACTGATTCTGGGTACCAGCTGGCAGCACTGACCTCCTTCATGACCAAGATGTATTTTAATTGTGCATTTTCTTATATGCTCACTTCTAGCCTGTTTCAGTGCAAGGTAAATGAAGCCTTGTAAGTAAATTAAGTTTGTTGGAAGGCAGCAACTAGGGTTCTTGATTGGCCATAGCATTTCTTTCTATGTCGTCTAAGGAGTGCTGGCAGAACCATGACATGCTCTTAGTTGTAAGAGCCCATTATATATCTACAGGAGTCCTGTTCACAGAGATTTTTCCAAAAGGCAGTGAAAGGCATGTGGGAGAATAAAATCATATTGTCATGCTGATTACAGATGAAGTACAGAGGCACAAGGCTATCCAGTTTTGTATTACTGGAAAAAGTGTCCAGGATTGAGGTGCACAGGACAAAATGCTTCAGAGGCAGTTTTTTGTCTTTTCCTTTATTTGATAGTGGAAGCCAGTACAGTTTGAACTCATGTTACCAGGGGGTGATTAAGGCGTATGTGCCATAAAGGAACTGCACGGTTATGGGAAGACGTTTGAAGTAGCAACCCAGGGTGCCAATGCACAGTGTTGTTGACTGTGATGAGCCAATGTTCATGCTCACAGCTTTTGCTAGCCAGCTGCAGCTAAAAGGAGAGCTAACTCACAATAACACCCATGCCAGAGCACATACATGAGCAGGTAAGCTCCAGTAGTCATGCTGTAATTTCAGACTCTTGTTGACCACAGGACACTTGCTCTGTGCCTGAGGGCACCCATAATAAGATCCGAATTTGGTTGTTTCCAGAGCAAAGAGATGCATTCAGTGTCATGTGGACAGAAATGAAGTTCTTATTTTTTAACGAAAACTGGTTTAGACATAATTTAAATTGATGCTTTTGCTTTAAATTTTGTTTGGTTAAACCTGTTTAGGTTGCTGTATATAATAAAAATATTATTGAACGCCTTTATTATGCAATCTAGGGACCTGAATTTAAAGCAATATTGGCCTCCACAGGTATGGATAGATATTCTGCCTCCAAAACAAAACAGTAATAATGGCTTGAAGGATATTTGTCTCAATGAGATTTGTTTTCACGGCTTTTGCATAAGCTGTCCCTTTGAACGAAAGTGTTTGGAAAACAATGTTTCAGTCTGGAGGGGAAATAACATTTTGTGCAAAAGAACACGATGTTTTAAAAACTATTTGGCCACACAGAAGCAGAAAGAAAAAATATATTTTGCATTTATATATTTTTAAAAAATTTTTCATGAGTGGAATTAAAATGCAGTTAGTTGTAAAATAAGAAATAAGTTAGAAAAAATGTATTACTATCTTCTGCCCACAAGCCAATTCCCTGAAAATACACTGAACTCTCTTATGTTATATTCCAAAGTGAAAAGATTAAAACAAGAAATGCAAGGAAAGGCTGAGTCATTCCAGATGAACCAGATAATAACTGTCTGTTTTTCTATTTTCCATTAGAGCTGGTGACTTTATCACCTCTCCCTTCTCAGCATCCTCTTCTATTCTTAAAATATAAGTCACATTTTACAGAAGATTTTACAGAATTTGAAATTATCATGGTAAATACGGAAAATCTGTTCTTAACTTGTATTTATATTTTAAGTTCTCTGCTTCTGGTGCATTTCTGAAATAGAGCTTCTGTTTTTGACAGCTTCTTTTTTTTCAACAATAACAGCTGGTAGAAGAAAAAGTTTTATCTCTTTTCACAAACTTTGTCACACTTTAAATATTTATTTATTTATTTTAATTTTATCTTTGTTGCTCTATATAATAGACCCAACTCTTTCCTGGTTGAATATTCAAAACTAATCTGATCCCTTTCCTTTTCCCACTTGAAGAAATACACTGTTTATTAGCATGCCCAGCTTTTTTGAGAATGGAATCTTCAGAAAGAAAGCCTAGATTTGTGATGGGTCCAATATGATTTTTAGAATAAGGAGGGCAAGATGAGCAAGGATACACATTGTCTACGCTCTACAGTAAACTTTAAGCCTCATATGTTAGCACTGCAATTAAATCCAGTTAAATTCTATTTCTCAAGAGCCACTTCTTATCTGGGTTATGGTATTCTCTTTTCAGCTGGTTGGAGTGCCTCTAACATCACCTGAGCTTGACGCCACTGGCACCCCATGCAAGTGGTGGTGCCATTCCTGGAGAATGCGGTGTCTTGCATATAAAACATGTCTCATATGAAACCTCCTGGGAGAAGGGAACTTCCCTTAAACCTGTCCTACCAGCAAGTGCACCTGAATTTGTGGGGCACAAATACACCTCATGGAGTCGGTTGCTTGGATTCACACTTACCTGTGTGAATCAAGCTGCGTGGATTCCTGTCTCTTTAAATGACAATGTAGCTGGGAAAGGTACAGAATCTCCAGCTGCAGTTGCTATGGAAACACAGCAATATTTCACTTTCTTGTCTAACTTTCATTCTCATTTTCAAAACACAGCTAGTTACAGTTTAAGAAAGTAAATGAAATTAAAAGTTGGGCTAACAGGGATTTGTCCTATGCGGTATAGCAGGGAGGAAAGTAGCAGCATGCCAAACACCTCACAGGTTCAAATACAGAGTCTCTGTCAGACCTGTGAATAGACCTCGACGAAATTAAAGAATTTTTTTTCGTTTTTAGAAGAAATAGCGTATGAAAAATCCAACAAAACACACTTCTCCAGCTTCACAGAAATCTGTTGCCTGTCAAGGAGTTTTCAGCACTGACTTTTGTTGCTCTTGCTAAAGACTTCTACAAAATTGATGACCTTTTCCTGAAAAAAAAAAATTGTTCTCACTCTTCCAATAATAAGATTTCTTTGGAAATGATATATTTGAATAATTTTTACGTATTTTTTTTTCTGCTTGAAGGAAAACTTCAGACATGTTACTTCTCTATCCATTTTGCAGTCTCTTTCATTTCTCTAAAATTTCACTTTTTTTTTTATTCTCTTTCCCCCAAACTAATCTGTTTGTACTGTACACTAAGAATCTCTGCTATTTTCTCAGTAAAGCTATTTCAGTAATGTAACTCGCCCATTTTTCTGACATATGATGTATTGTTCTACATTTCTTTAAAAAAGAAAAAGTGAAACAAATGACAAAAGAGCTGGTAGTTTTTAGCTCTTATTGTCCACTGTGTAGTGAAATAATAAGTAATTCAGGTGAACAAAGAAGACAAAATTGAAATGTAGCCTTATCAATTATACTTACATTTTTTAATTTACATTTTGATAACTGCTTTAAGAAGTGCTCTCAAAACCAGGCCCAGCTACTGCGAGGGCCAAAGCAGAAGGACCTGAAAGAGAGAAAGCAAGCAGCACACAAATATTGAGGTACCCAAATACCCCATGCAAACAGTGAATTAGGCAAAACCCATTGTGAGGGATTTTGGTGCCAGGGAAAGTTGCTTCCAGAAGAGGCAGTGGGATCAGACAACCAGCCTGGAGGCTACTCTTTTACAAAATTGCTCAACATAGTCACCAAAACCCAGTTTAGAATGGAAGAACAAGTGTTATTTATATAAGCTGTATCAGGTAATTTGAGGTAATTGCTTTTCAGTACTGTGAGAGATAGATGAACTTTCTCTATCCCTTGTGGCTGCTTGGAAACATTTTGCCTGTGTCAGTCTTACCTGGATTCAGCTGGTGTCCTCCTGTGCCTAAGGAAGGCTGAGAAATTGAAACTGTAGAGGGAGGAACGAGGGCTTGTCAAGCTGGTATAAGACAGAGTTCCTGGTAACATTGCAAACAGGTGAAAAAAAAATCAGAGAGAGAAAAAAATTAAGAAAATGAGAGAGGGCAGGGGAGACCATTAATATGTGCCTGTAGTTGATTCACTTATGGATGCCCCATTATCACAGTGTAGGCTAACATTTCAGGGATCAGCTGTATCTGTATCTAGTTAATTGCTTCTCCAAGAGGTGTTTCTTAAGGTGTCCCTTATGGTGTAGCTTGTTTAGGAAGGAGAGGGCTGTGGCAAAAGTTAAAAAAGTAGTGCTGAAGGCTGGATAGGGAGGCAGTGATTTACTGAAACACTGTAGAGATGTGGTCTGGAAGATGGCAAAGGGGATAACTCAGAGCTCTATTAAAGCTCTTGGATAAATGGTATGAAATCTCTTATGTCCTGAAAGTGGGGAAGAATGGGAGGTTCTTAAACCACCATGTTTTTTAGACTTTTGACTTGCCCATGTGGGTGGTATGCATTTCTTCGGCACAATGAAAGGAGAAATACTAATGATTTAATGGACTAACCTGTCCTGCAGTGAGTCTGTGCTTAGGGACAGTGGAGGAGAATGGGATTACCAGGCATCAGATGTAAAGAGCATCCTGATGCAGTTTGCATGTATAAGCCCAGTTTCTAGGAGTCTTTCTGCACCATGTAGTACAGAGAGCTCTGCAGGCAGAAGGAAATTGCATATAGAAGTTAATCACAGTTTTATATTGCTAGGAAGATAAATGAACTCTCATATTATGTGAAGTGTTTTCAAGTCTTCAGCTTCAGTAGAATCACTAAGGTTTGTTATATGAATTTAATTAACATGAAAATCTGAATATATCACTCAGGTTAGGAAATAATTATTAGGAGTAATTCTACATCATCACTTATGCATGAGAGCCCCGAAAGGAGAAGCAGAGGGGCTCTGAATCACAAGTGGCTATTAAGGTTGCTCTATCTATGTTCATATGAACTTTCAACAGGCACTCAGTTTCTGGAAGTATAAGTTGTCTTGTCTTAAACCCTTAAAAATTAACATACCCAAGAGAAGGTCAGCTCATCATAGTAAAATTTAGCAAAAATTCCTAATGGTGATAGAATATTTTGTTGCAGAAGAACACATTCAGATTTAGACTAATAATGTCTTTGAGATTTTCAGCAATTCTGTCCCTAAAATGATTACAGGTAGGCCCGTTCTCTCTCAGCAAATCAATGGTTTTCTTTAAAGAAAATAAGCAGGTCTCGAACGTATGTCTAGAGACTCTATTATATGAGTGCTTCCAAAGCATGACTACCCTGGTTTTATTAAGCTTTCAAGTGTTGTGATTTCATACTTTTCCTCTTTGGCTTTATGTGACTCTGAGGTAGACAGGCTGCTGCAAATTATAAGCTGAAATTTGCAGAATATAAAAAATATATGTTGCACATCTGCTGATGAAAGCTTTCTGCACACACCATTAGAACACTGCAGAGTCTGCTGCTCAGCAGAAGGGAGTGGCAAGCTTCTATCTCTGCTGCCCAGTTACTGGGATAGAATGGCAAGGCTGGACAAAAGCATTCAATAGCACCATATGAATCGCTATTCATGTCAAGTGGGTTTGCTTGTTGGGGAGGAGATTTATGCTCTAAGTATGGCTATTAAAAGGAAGGCCATAACCACTTGCAGTTATGGAAGCCCTGGAATTTTTTTAGAAGAAAGAACAGAATCTTGTTTCCAGCATCCACTCCAAATTTCAGAGTTCTTGATTGCATGGCTAAAGTCTTAGGCTTTCACTTGCATGCTGTATCCACTGTATAATATCAGTAAGTTGTATGGGTACATATAGGTTGTGCTTCTGGTTTTTCTCGGATTAATGAAGAGAGCTTGGGACTGTTTGGAGTCTGATTCACTGGCTGTTTTGTTTGTGGACTTCACTGGAAGCTGTGCTCACAGGACAGGCATAGAACTTCGAATGCAAATCATTTATGAATCTGTTGGGCCAAGAGGCAGTATGTAAATAAAGGACCATCATAGCTGTTCTCCATATGTGAAGCTCGA
Source organism: Cephalopterus ornatus (assembly GCA_013396775.1). Taxonomy (NCBI): domain Eukaryota; kingdom Metazoa; phylum Chordata; class Aves; order Passeriformes; family Cotingidae; genus Cephalopterus; species Cephalopterus ornatus. The sequence goes on along the minus strand of VZRE01005585.1, from coordinate 48,351 downwards.
TCTAACCTCTAATGCACATGAAAATAGAACCACACAACTAAAATAATGCCTTTCAAGCTAAGCTGCTTAACTAAGTTAACACCTATTTTGATGGATCTGAAGGGCCCAAACATTTTAAGAAGTCATTACGTGAATTATTCCCCAAATTCAATACCTTCTCTGCAGACTATTAAAAATGAATTATTTTCTAAATTTTTGTCATTCCCAAAGAATCTAATTTGATCATTGACATTCATCATCTAAGCTGTGCCGCTTAAGTTATTATGTTATTAGAGTCATAAAATATATTTTCATTACTTGCCTTGTTCAAAGACAAGCCTAACATGTTAACATCTCAGAGCTTGCTTTCATTTAATACTCTGTAATGTTTCCTTCATAGTCCCCAGTTGGCAAGTCAATGATTTTCCTAGCAAGTACTTACCTGTAAAATTAACAAAAAATCAACTTAAGCCCCTTAGGCATGGGCAAACTCAACATTTGTCCAGTTTATAGACAAAGGCAAACAGTAGCCCACATATTCCATTGTTTACTAAGTCTTTGTCTGCAATATCACTCTGCAGTGTAGCATACTGAAATCACTTTTAAAATTTTCCTTTTAGCAATTCTTGAACATGAAATCAGAAGGAAGACTTTCAGAATTTAAAAAAAAAAAAGGAATGAAAGGAATGTGACTAATCAGAAGGACTGAAATAGCCTCTTATTAAATGGCAGTACAGAACAGGTATTTTAATTGTGAATTGTACAGGGAGATGCTGACTGTCAAATTATACATATTACATATGTAGGGACAAAAGGGATGCAGAAAAAAAAAAGGAGAACTGAGGAAAACTGTTGCTATAAACTTTTCTAGATTAAGTTATGTTTTGAGAGGTATGATGTTGCATCCCAGTGTAATCATAATTTGAGGCCTGTTCTAACCCCTCAGAATTTCCCTGTATTAGTCCCCTGCCTTCATCTAGAGGGATCCCTTAATAAAAACAGGTCATAATCTTAATTTTAGGGAGTCAGATACAGAAAATCCTGCCTCTGAAAACTAATTAGACCTTGAAAATACTAGCAACTTAATATTAGCAGTCACTGCAGTCTGAAATTAAAATGTTAACATTATCCTGGGGTGTCTAGATAGTGAGCAGTGAGGTGATTTTTACGTTAGCATAGACCAATATTGATTGGAATACTAACTCTACTGTCATCACTATAAAAGGACTTGGAAAATTTGGAGGGAAGGCAGAAAAAAAAAACTAAAAAAAAAGGCTATGTATTTCTGAGATCCAGGAGAAATGCCTCTGACAACTCTGATAGTAGAGAGGACTCAGTCTGCTAAAGGCAGTGAATTGTGACTCCTTCTTTGGGGTGTGTAAATATTTTCACTAAAAGATACCAGGACCTAAAGGCTACTTACTATGACATACGAAGGCACCCTGTAAACTCATGGCTGGAGTCTACAACCTGAGAAACTCAGAGCAGAAGCTGAGCAGACTGAAAAATCCATTTTTGATTGTGCAACTTTCAGCAGGTAAAGAAAATGACCAACAGGAACACTAAAGACATGTTAGTATACAATACATTTTTTGAGGAAAGCTTATAGACATCTGGACAACTTTAAGCACAATAATTAAGATAAGTAGAAGGAAAATGACTGTAGAGAAATTTAGGATGTGTACTTCCTAGATCATATCAAATTTGAAATATAGAATTCTTAGACTTCAACCTGCTTATAGAAATATTGTCCTTTGCTGCAAACTGATTTATTGATCATTATAATTTGGTCACTCTGGTTTCTTAATCAACCAGATATTATTATGAGCAATGTGAGGAAAAGTGTTTTTGCCTTGTGGGACATCAATCTGAACTTTACAGAACTCAAGAGTAAAAAAAATGTTATTATTTAAGTAGTAACTTTTTCTATGCTTCCTTCATATGGGAGTCAGTTTGTTAATAACAGAAGCTCATTTAACAGTGATGAAAGAAGGTTAAGTAGATGAAAAACTGCTGCAGGTCAAAGTTTTAGCTAGATCTATATGGCAGTCAACAATAAATAAGTTATTACTTTCCCCTCTGGTAGTTTTATACAAAGCAATAACTTGGACCAAATTAAAAGTTGTTCAGATGCTCACAAGTGGAAAAGATGCAGCTACTCTTATTCATCATTTTTGCCCTGCAAGCACCTCAAGTGTTTCCAGTACAGGCTGCATAAAGTGAAGAAACTACCCTGTAAGTTCCTGGGGCTAAGGTGATTGTAAAGAGGAAATGCTCACATGTTCCCATGGACAAAGGTAGGAGAGAGCACCTCTGCTCACTATTGACCATCCTGCCTGTTGCCACTGACTTCACTATCAACAGGTTTTGTTCCAAGCACGCTCTGAAATCTCAGTGCTGAAGATCAAGTGTGGGCACCATGGGCTGAATTTTCTAAGAAATGTAACTAACTTTCTGGCAGGCAGCATGTAAAATACACCACAGTATTAAAAACAGTGCTAAAAACATACTGTTAGATGTTACTTCAAGCTGTTGCAATCCATTGCTGCCCTGTTGCTGCCCTGTTGGCCAGACCTGTGGCAATTATTCTATAAGCTGGAGCAATTGACAGAGTATTTTACAAAGTTTCATGCACTCACTAGATTCTGCATAAGAGAAATGGTTCTTGGTTTTTGTTTTTTCTCTTGAACAGGGAAAAAAATCCCCCAGAAATACTGATTACTGTACAGACTAGACATCAGTATAGAACATTCATTAACAAATAATGGATTTATTAAAAAAAACAACCTGTTTGTTAAGTGGCTTGCAAATCTTACACAGTAGAATAGCAACTGGTCTTCTTTCATCAAGGTGACAATGAATAAAACTCAGCCAGTGCTTTTCTTAGTTTGCAGCAAAGATCTTGGGTCCTTGATGTCAATACTTATGGAATGGAAGAAAGCCACTTAATCACTGCTGATGTGTCTATTTATTATGCAGCGTGTAGAAAACATCTGTGAATATTCTCATCATTGCTTTTGAAATTACCTGTTATAAAGTAAGCTGCACAATTGCTCCTTAAGCTGATAAAGTGCTCGAGAACTCATATTATTTTTGGAAAATGTATCTTAAGAGTCTTCAGTCTTTGAGAAGGTTTTCTCCTATCTCACAAAATTACTTTATTACTTTATTACTTAGCATTTATCAACTCTGCCTCATCACAATACTTTCAAGATTCATCTATTTGAAGTCTAATGGCTACCATTATGTCACCTTAATGAAAACCATGGGTCACTGCAGTAGTAGACACCAAATACAGTAAAATGCAAGTATCATTATATGGTATTATTATGTGAATAAGTACTGTATAGTGCTTTTCAAATGGACTTCAAAAGAAGCTGGAGGAAAAGCTGAAAGACTTGAGAAGAAAGTACAGTAATATCAGGCAGGAGTTTGAAATGTGATACTCTTAAACATATGCATATGCCAGCGTCTCACAAATGCACTATCAGGTTGTCTAGGTGATGTTCTGAAGTAAAAGACCAGGCAGGTAAGAGTGCCATAACTCAAGTAAGTGTGATTATTTTTAAGAGATTACTGTCTGATTCTAAAAGGCTGTTCAGAGAAAACTTACTGAAGAATTTCACTGTGAAAGCTCTCCACAAAATAATTCTGTACAAACTGCAAAGGGACAGGATGCCTCTAAGCATGATTTTATAGGGCATTTTGTTCCCAAAGTGGAATTTAGCTAAGCACAGAGCCACATTGTCTTGGTTTAATGACAATATATTCAGGAGGTGAGACCTCTAATGAGATTAACCCTCCCTTCAATATAGAAAAGGTAAAAATTATGAGGAGTTTGAACAAAGAAGGAAAAACAATAATTTTACTAAAAACAGAAAGAAACAAACAAAAAAACTCCAACAGTGGCAGGAAATATTACCTAGCTGTCCCCTTCCCCCCTAGGTTAAAACATAACCTGGAAGGATATTTTGTCCAAAGAAAAGTCCTACGCTGCTGAGGCAGTGGCAATTGGTTCCGATGTAGCAAACTACAACACACATTTCAAATTATATCCAGAAGAATCTAATTAATTGAAGACAGTATTTTGACAGCATATGTTTTATCTTGAATATCCAGCAATTATTTTTATCTAGACCCAGTGAAGCACTGAAGTGAAAAACTGCAACTATATTTTGGTAACATACAACTGCTCGTACCCAGTCACTTTCTTTAGTCAGTACCTGAGGGCTGAACTAATCATGTGCTGGCTATTTGCTATTGACATTTTACAGTTTTTGAGGGGAAAAAGTTGAAACTTTAAAGCTCAGAAGGATCAGAGTGAACCTCAGCATGTGTTTATGTAGTTATAAATTCCAAGAAATCACTTCTAGGGGGAAAACAGAATTGGATATGTGTTTTACTGGTTTTCTGTAAGATGGTAGATAACCTATGATACCATTACTGTTTCAGCAACCTGTTAGGGAATCGTAGAATGGTTTGGGTTGGAAGGGACCTTAAAGATCATCTGGTTCCAACCTCCTGACCATGGTCAGAGAGGCCTTCTACTAGACCAGGTTGCTCAAAGCTCCGTCCAACCTGTCCTGACACACATCCAGGGATGGAGCATCCACAGATGCTCTGGGCAACCTCCGGTGCCTCACCACCCTCATTACAAAAAATTCCTTCAATATATCTAATCTAAATCCACCCTCTTTGAGTTTAAAACCATTATCCCTTGTCTTATCACTACATGCCTTGGTGAAAAGACTCTCTCTGTTTTTATTTTAACGTCTATTTATATACTGCGAGGTGCAATAAGGTGTCCCCAGAGCCTTCTCTTCTCCAGGTTGAACAACCAAACTCTCTCAGTTTTCCTTCATTAGGAGAAGTGTTTCAGCCCCCTGATCATTTTTTTTGGCACTCATCTGGACCTGCTCCAACAGGTTCATGTCTTTCTTGTGCTGGGTGCCAGTCAATAATTATAATAATATTGGCAATTGAAATTATTACAGTTGTATAAAACTACACTTTTTTCATTATATTTCCAAACATTTTGAAAAAATATTGATTTTAATTACAACAATAGGCAGCCCTGAAAGCCAAATATTCTCTATATTTACTCTCTCTCCTCCTGTCCACAAGTTTCAAGCAATAAGTAACAGGGTACAAAATATTTAATAGATTTTCTTTTTGCCCACAACGTTCCATGGTCCTTAGGCTAGCGTTCTGAAAAACACAACATCAAACTATAGGCATGTGAAAGCAATGCTGGCACTCCGAGTAACAGCAGCAAATGGAATGGTGCACACGACTGGGAAGGATTCACTTTTTAATATTCATCCTGAAGTGTAGTTCATCAATATCCTGTCTATTAATAAAAATGCCTTATAAGGCACATTAAAATCACATTTAAATCTTACCAAAATTATTTTACCGTGTCATTTAGCTTACTGAAAGTGGTATTTTCTATATGACACCATTTTAGCACTGGAGTTCTCCCACCGTGATAATTCAGGGTGCTTGTTGGTTAAGATCTGGAGTTTTATTTAAAGAAGACTTGGCTTTTTCTTCAGCAAAAGGGTGTGTTTAAGAAAGAAGGAGAAATTTTATTAATTATATCTAATATTGTCCTCTAATTTAATTAATCTACGTGGCATATGTCTTCAGTCTTTTCTTATAAATAGAAACTTTAAAAAAAATTTAAGATATTTTTTTGAAGAGCATTATCTTTGGAGGACAGAAGGTTGACAGTATTTGTGACAAATTAACAAGACTAGATTATAGGGTCTTTTCTTCCAGTTAAAAGCAAATTCAACAAAGTATCTTCTGATTTTGTTTCCATCTTTCTATGAAATCCTCATTACCACCGGAAGTTTTCCAGCTAGAGAATGGTGGCAAATCAAGATAGTCACGAAAACCCTAAAGTCTCTGAGCTGCTCATTTGAGAACTGTTACATTCTATCACAAATCCTCAACAGTTCAGAGTTCACCTTTCAGACAAGAAAACAAAACCCGGTGTGGAGCAGAGCTTAAATCAGTGCCTAAATCTGTAATACCCATCTCTTAGACTCTTCTGTCAGGTTCAGGGTAAATGAAAAGGGCTAGGTCCCTCGCTGACAGGAGTCAGCAAGAGCTCTGCCAAATGTAAATGCTGTGTTACAATAGCTAAGGAAGCTTCTTGAATGGTGTTTAAATATCAATCTAATCTCAGGACAAGGCAGTGAAAAGCATTTGATTTCATCCCAAGAACACCTGTGTATTTTTTTCTGAGAGCAGACTGGAACATCTTAATAATTTTATTTTGCTCAAAATATTTTGTATTTAAAAGTTATGCAGACAAATGACATGGATCTTTGATCTGGAAATTGCACCCAGACGGCACATCTCCAGCCTGTGGCCACTGTCTGATCAGAGTAGCCAGGTTATTAAAAGAACTTTCAAATGGTATTTCTCATGTTCTTTTCCCTTCTTGTTCTTGGAGATTTCCCACTGTAGCAAGGAGCTAAGAAACAAAGGAATTGAGAGGAAAGAGGAGCCCCTGCAAGGACCAAATATTTCCTCTAGACTATACGTTTGTCTCCAAGTGCCTCTGCTCCTGCTGTCAGTGACATCCAGCCTCTGTTCCCTCTTTCCTGAAAGGATGATAATGCAAAGAAAAAGTTTCTGGGAAAATTTCCCCCAAGCTTGCTGTCCATATGCTAGTGGCACTCTGATTTTGCTGTTAATCTAGATGATACTGTTTTAAAGCATACCATCTATGTTCTTGCCTCATTTCAGTTTTCTTAGGGCCCCTGAAATATGCTTGCTGGGACATCTCTGTGGTGATGCTTCCTTTGCCCCATCATACTGTCATAAGGCAGATCCAAGTGCCCCAAGTGACCAGCACGCTGCATTGTAAACACCGAGAAAACTTTACTAGTTCACAAGCAGTCACTGAGCACCTCTTCCTGCTTCCTAGCACTTCTCAGGATGCCTCCTCACCCTGCTCTGTGCCCCAGCCAGTACTTGTTTGAGTGGGGCAGGCTATGCAGGACTAGAGACTATGCAGGACTAGGACTCTGAGAATCAAGCAATTGACTCTTTCCAGTGACCAGCACAAGCCTCCTGCTTCTCATGACAGGCTTTTAATAGGAGATAACAGTTTGAACTGAGAATACAAGCTGCAGGTTTTAGCTGCTGAGCAGTCTTTGCCTCTCTCTTCAAGACATTTAGGGATGTACTGGCAGCTACAATATGGTACGCGAAGTAGCTGCCTAGTGCATAAAGCTTACTCCACTGCTTCAACATGGCAGGGTCAAGTAATACTGCTTTGTATTTTCTGTCCATCTTGCAACTTAGGAGTTACTTGGGGCATGAATTGATTTTTTGAAAGGCAACCAGGAGGTGTGCTACACTTCAGGCAGGTAGTGTCCAATATAACATAAGAAAACACCTTCCTCCACCCTCTCATCATCATCAAAAAGCCCCAGAACTTTAACATGGTTCTCACAGCTGCTGAAGCAGCCATGCATTGTCTGAGGAGTTCTGGCCATACAGAAAAGGTCATCTAGAGAAAGAATTTTTAAACTTTCCTGCCTGATGGGCTGCCTTCTGGGTACAACATGACATGCTGACTTTAAGCACTTCCAAATTTAACAAGCTGTTTTTCCAGTGACAATGCTGCCTTTTGCTCAGATTTGCTGTGAGCAGTAAAATGCACAGCAACATCTGAAAAAAAATAAGATTCAGAACTGCTGCCAGAAGAGCAATTCCACAGGCTTCCCTGTAACTCATATGTCTTTTTTGTTGGCATTTTTTCTGTTCCTGGATGTATGCTTCAGAATAATTTTTATGACTGTAGCATCTGCTGTATGACTGAGAATAGGAAATATTCACCTTTAATCCATTATATCTTTTTTCTCATTAGCTAATCATGGCATAAAGCCATTCCTATTGCAGGAGGCCTTAAGAAGATAGAATTTCAGTTATTCAAGTTTCAAAATTTGAGAAATGTGATTAGCTGTTTAGAAAGCACTTTTGAACTCATTTAAATTGGCCTTGAGGAAAGAAAAAAAAAGAGCAAAAAGAAAATCTGCATATTTTTAGATATCTCTTGTAGAAATGTCTTTTGTTTTTCTGTTTTCATGCTTCCTTTTCCAAATAAATGTCTTAAACTTTTGAAAACACAGTGGCTTGGAATCACTTGACCTGGGAATATTCTGCAAGTCCTCTTCATGCTTTTGGTCAGTAAACTCTCTCATATAGGGAGGGAGACTCTAAACTCACTGAGTCTGGCTTGTGGCTTGGAGTTGGTGAACTTACAGGTAACTGCAAAGATCTCTGTGATTGGTAGTATATTGAGACTGTTTTCCCTCCACACTTCCATCCCATACGAAAACACAGATTAGTTGAAATTCTAGACTTTTCAGACCAGAAATTCTATTTCAGTTTGTTTCTCTTTTAGAAATGCATGGAAAAGTTTTGTAATGATGGAAATGTTTCTTCTGAGATGGTAATAAAATCAGAATCTCTATCTCTGAAATAACTTGGTTTTATTTTCAAATTAAAATGTTCATGTTTAAAAGTAAAACACTGAAATTAAAAAAAAAAAAAAGAAAAAATTCAATGTATCTGTTTTGTTCTTTCTGCTCTTTGATTAAAACCAGACATTTTGTTCCTTAATCATATCTTTAATCTCTGTAGTGGAAATTGTATGATTTCTGCAGCTATTTTGTGTGGCATTAGGTATCATGAAAATCCAATTCTTTCTTTGAGATAATCATAAATACCACTGTAGCTGCACTTTAAAATGCCAATGGATTAAATTAGGGGAAAAGATGAAACATTTTGCTGTATTTGTTATATTCAGAAATTTAGTGAATATGTTCATGAGTTCAAAGTCCCTTGAAAAGATAATGGGCATTGTTCCCAAAGCAGTGTTATGGAAATCCTACTCTGAATATCTATTATTTTAGGCTACATGTCCCTTGAAAAGGTGCTGAAAGATGCTGTGAATCACAAGTGTTCTTCTTTAATGTACATTACTCTTGATCCTAGTTTTTCCTGAACTCTCTTTGTGATCAGAAAGGAATATAATAAAAAACTGGGTTTTTTCCTCCTTTTGGTGAAATGTCTGCTTTAGTCCCAGTTTTTCCAAGTATTTCTTTATGCAGTATAGCTCCTTATCTCATCAGGAATGCTGCAGAAATAGTACAATTCCTGGTAACTCAGTTGGATTCTCAAGAGTAGCAGTTTGGTTTAGCACCTGTATCCCACACTGGATCAATGGCCATCTACAGTAGCCCTGGGCAGATTTAAAGCAATATATTAAAAGACTGTTCTCAGCATGAAAGCAAATGGTGCTAAATGGCCCTTGTCCACGTCCTCTAAACTGTTATCTCCCAAACTGGATAATTGCATCAAAATGTCACAGAATCACAAAATCACAGAATATGATGAGTTGGAAGGGACCTACAAGGATCATCAAGTCCAACCCTTAGCCCTGTACAAGACTATCCCCAAAAGTCATACCATGTGCCCGAGAGTATCATTCAAATGCTTCTTGAATTCTGGCAGGCTTGGTGCTGTGATCACTTCCTTGTGGAGCTGTTCCAGTGCCCAATCACCTGCTGGATGAAGGTTCTTACCTTTTTCTAATAACTTCCTCTGTCACAGCTTCAGGCCATTCCCTTGGGCCCTGTCACTGGTCACCACAGAGCAGAGATCAGTGTCATTTGGGAAGTTGGCCTTGATCAGTGTTTATACCTCAAGCAGGTCTAGGAATCATGGGGGTAAGTATTATTTAGCTAAAGCTGAAATTAAGCTATAGCTAAAAGCCTGTAAAAGAGTACCAGTTTAATACCCACTCCACTCCACAGTGGTGCGGCCTCACCTTGAATATTGTGTGCAGTTCTGGGCACTGCACTATAAGATATTAAGCTCTTAGAGAGTGTCCAAGGGAAGGTAATGAAGATGGTAAAGGGGAAGCCGTAGGTGGAAGCAGCTGAGGTCACTTGGTCTGTTCAGCCTGGAGAAGAGGAGACTGAGGGGAGACCTCACTGCAGTCTACAACTTCCTTGTGAGGGGAAGAGGAGGGGCAGGCACTGATCTCTTCTCTGTGGTGACCAGTGACAGAACCAGAGGGAATGGCCTTAAATTGTGTCAGGGGAGGTTTAGGTTGGATATTAGAAAAAGTTTCTTTACTCTGAGGATGGTTGGGCACTGGAACAGGCTCCCCAGGGAAGTGGTCACAGCACCAAGCCTGACAGAGTTCAAGAAGCATTTGAATGATGCTCTCAGGCACATGGTGTGACTCTTGGAAATGGTCTTGTACAGGGCTAAGGGTTGGACTGGATGATCCTTGTAGGTCCTTTCCAACTTAGCATATTGTGTGATTCTGTGAACAGCAGGGAGGGTGCAGTTCCATCGCCCTGGAGTATTCTCTGTCACAAACTCAGGTGCTGGTTTTGGTGTGGAACACATGGATCTATCCCAAAGCATACGTGGCCAAGTGCCTTCCTCTCCCTTAGGTGTGTTTGTCATTATACTGCCACAACTGGTGGTAGATGGTGGTACCTTTGCTTTTAGATGGAAACTGATATGCAAGTGCTTTTCAAATCTTCCTGTGAATTGCACTTGCACGACTCCAAACAGCAGGGATGACAGAGATGTTGCTTTATTTTATTTGAACTAAAAGTATATGTCCTGTTTTGCACAGCTGAAAATGAAGTACTGGCTCAAGGATATGTGCAGTTATCTCAAATACAGCTCACCTGGCCCTCCAGCACATGAGAAATTCCCATGTTAACGTGCTCTTACCTCTAATCTCAAGCACCAACTGCTCTGGCCCATGTATGATAGGACACACATTTCTCCACAACTCTAATTGAAACTTTCATAGAGTGATGATTTGTCTGTGGGGAGAACAGAGAGGTGATTAGTGTGTACTTTGATGAGTGTGCAGCCAAGAGGCCTTCCAGACACAGTCTGATTTGAGAGTGTATGTCATGCCTCATTCATGAGGTATCCTGAAATGTTATCCTTCCTCTTTATGCCTCTAGTTTAGGCTGTACAACTTTTCCTATACTTCTTTTACTGTCTTAGCTGATATTTTGTGGCAATTCTGTCATGATACCTATTTATTTAAGACTGATTATTCTCATTTTATGAGTGTTTCTTTCATTGGCCCCAGATGAATAACTTTGCTGGTGTTTATTTTTTCTGTTACTCTGTTATTCTTGGCATGGTTATTCTTTGCAGAAGGCTCCTCAGTAAAGTGATTAAAGACTAATAATATGAAACTCAAAAACCCAGTGAAGGCTGGAGGAACAATGACAGGCAAAGGAACCCCAATAATCTAAGCAGTGGAAATGGACAACTCAGCTGCTCCCTAAGACCATCCGAGGAACAGGAGAAAGATTCACCCTGGAGTGAAACCCATCAAGATAAGTTGGTGGGAAAGGACAAAAGCTGGGGAAAGAGAGAGGGCAAGGTGGGCTGAGGAGGAACAAAAGGAGAAAAAAAGAAGGAAAAGGGTAAGAAATTGTTAACTAAGTGTAAAGGTCAGCAGCTGGTCTGACAGAGCCCTGTGTTTGATGAGCACAGTCTGTCCTCTATTCTATTTAAATCTGGCTGCCTTCCTTGTGTCTCTGCTCTCTGGTCTACATGAGTATGTGTGAACACCAACAAACCTTAGCCCACACTAGCTGATGAACATGAGAGATCTGTGCATAGCAGCTGGAGTGAGTCATTAGCCTCATGGGCTCATGCCAACAAAGAGCATGGCAGGGGCACTGGGAGCTGCTCCTGGAGAGACTGAGAAGACTAACAGCAGCAGTGGTCCATATATAATGTGTGCTATATTGCACTAGCAGACAGACTCCAGTCCTGATGAGCAGGAGAGAAGAAAGAGCACTGGGCCACCTGTGCTCTTCACGTTCATCTGAGGGCTGTACAAGGCAGCGCTTTCTCTGTGTAGACCTGTGTGGCAGGCTGGGTGGGTGCACTCCATATGAGTGCACATATGCAGCTGTCAGGAGTGCGTGCTCAGCCTCTCTCCTGCCTGCGCCCAGGGAGAAGGAACTGCAGCAGCCCCACATATATGGGCCTGATATGGGAGGAGATGCTCTGGCTCCCACTGCCCATCAGGTTCAGCTATCTCTAACACAGAGGAAGTTTTCCTCTTGCCAAAACACATGAGCACCATTAACATTTATGGATTCCTTGCCATGTTATTAAGTTAACTTCTGTCCGTCTTCACTCCTAACTCACTTTTACTTTCCACTCTGTGCAGGGGACTCAGTGATCTATGGCTTTCTTACTGCACTGCTGAGGTCTCTAATCCTGCCTTTCAAACACTTACCTGCTCAATTTTCTGTCTGTTGTCTCTTCCTTACCTCTCCTCATTTTTTTTTGAGAAAACTGCTAACGTTAAACATACAAATAAATTAATACATTTATTAAGAAAAAGAAAGAAGAAGCAAGCCTCTACTGAGGCACCTGGGCTATATTCTGTATCTACAATATTTTTCTGGAACAATCTCATTATAATTATCTATGATTATTTTTTTATTATTTGTTTCAGTTTCTCATACAAATTCCTTAGTATCCTTGAGGTACTGTTGTACTTTTGAACTGAACACTGCAAATGTGAACAAAGAATGCCTTAAGTCTTACTTGTAGAATATTTAACTTTTGAACAGCTGGGCTCCTTCTCAGGTATTCAAAAGCCAAATTCTGGCTCCCCAGGAGCAGTAATGTGTACATTTCATGGCAAAGAAATTTAAATAGATTGCCTTTGATAGAACAACAATGTCTGAAATGGAAATTTAACAACTAACAAGAATATCTGTTGCCTTTAAGAAAAAGGTGAACCCTGTATACACATCAGCCTTGGTGAATGGATTTATTCCCAGAAATAACATGGCATAAAAATGAAAAATACATGACTCATGACTAAGTTTCTCCTGTTGTGTTCAGGAGAAACTTGCCTGTGATGAGAACGTTTTTATGCTTGACCATTAAACCCAGATTCCGTATATTCACAGAGAAATGTAGGAGTGTTCTGTGAATACACTGAAAGATGCGGGGCTCAGATGAGCTAAGTAAAGCGCGTCAGACTTCTGTGTAAATCTCTCAGTCAGATATTTAAAAAAAAAATATTTTTGGCCTGGAAGTTACATTGCAGCATTTTGCTCCAGTGATTAGTTCCAGTGACTAGATGAAAGTTAGTTTCACCAATTTGGACTATAGGTTCCTGAAGGGAACAGACAGTAGGGCTTGAAAGCCTGCTGCATCTGTGCGAGAATAAATAATTGCAAGACTCTAGGGCAGCACACCAGGAAGGTAATTGAATGCATCAACTTACCTCAGAAAGGATGATAGGAGTCCTTAAGAAGATAATGCCTTTCAGACACACCTGTCAGAATTTCCAGAACAGTAAGATTGCCCCTGGCTGTGACTTGCTCTCTATGGATAAATGTATATGTATGCATTCTGCTGACTCTTTAAAGTGATTTCAACATTTGTACCTTTTTATTTTAAAATATTCACCATGAGCAAAGCTATCAAATTCAGAATCAGAAGCAATTAGCTAAGATGCTGCAATTCAGCATGTTCATAAATCAACTCTGTGTACTTTGATATTAATAGCTTGAGCCATTTTTTTAACTTCTTCCTAGACTAATGGATGCATTTTGTGTATTATTTGAGAGTTGTTTGTAACTTATATTTGTGTTCCCTGAAAGACTTATTCTATATGTGACCATGATAAATAATTTGATTGGAAAAATGAACAGGACAAAAAAGCAACAGAAGACAAAGGCTGAAAATGTGAAGGAAAGGCAAAGGAGGGATTGAAAGCAGCGCAATCTAAGGGGAGAAGAGAAACTAAAACTGAAGAAAAGAAAGAGGTGAAGAAAAACAAGATCAGATTCCTTTATAAGAGAGATAGGAAAAGTGGTCCAAGTGCAGTGAGTGAAATAAAATCAGAAAGTCCAGGAAAAGTAGAATGAAGAGCCCTGTCAAATTTCTGTCCTTAGGAGGTACTTAGGTTTAGATGAAGTAATTTCTACAATAAGAAAAATGGTTCAAGTTTTCTGGGTCTTGTTATAAGGCATGTTTTAAGACCTATTTCATTACTTCCTTCTTGTCTTTGCTTTCTTCCTGCCTGTTTGTTAATACCCTTCTTCAAATGGACATAATTGTCTGGTAGCAGGCAGAGATGACAGTCTCTTGGGATTTTTACTAGACATCTCCCAGCTAACACACCTAAAGACAGCACTAATCTTTCAATAAAGGATTTGGGTGTAGCCTAAATGCTGCTGAAGACAGCACTTGCTCTCTAGGATTTGGGTTAAAAGCTTGTGGGAAATGTGGCTCTTGACCTAGCAAGATGAGGGACAGGCAGTTCATCTTCAGTTCCATGTGCGCCTGTGTACAAAGCTGCCTTCCCAAGATATTAATTTTGAAGTAGCAACGGTTGTCCTAGCTGTATGGCATCCAGAATTTATCCCTGAATTAGATAGCTTTTTACTCAAGCGTTCTACAACATTGACACTATTCTCTTTGTCAATAAATTTGGATTTCAGAATTCATAAGTCAAATTAGTTTGACCACAATTTTCTTCTTTTTCCCATGAGCTCCTGCGAATCTTTAAATATAATTTTCCTTTGATGTATTCAGCTGGTCTGGTTTCACCTATTCCATTTTTTTTGGTCAGAATTGTCTGATATCAGTCTGAAAGACATAAAATTATTCCCCTCAGCCTAGTGAACCTCTAAAATGGAGGCCTCAATTTTCATGTCTCCAGTGCTCTGGGTTCTCCAGAAGGTTCAAAATCTACTGAAAGTCCCTGTTCCTGGCTGAGAAAGCTCACTGACTGCCACTTCAAAGCTCCTTCTATGGGCTCTCATGCCCGTTGTTAGTCATCATGGTTTTGGGTCCTACTACTATTAAATTACTGTCTTTGTCTTCTAGTATTTGTGTCAAATACTTCTGTCTTTCCTTCATTTAACCGCCAGTTTTATAATTTCTATTTCTGTGGCCATTAACATTGACTGAATGTCTTTCTCTCAAATATAATTTTTTTTTGTTATCTTTAGCTTTGTTTGACTTAGAGTTTGTAGTTTCAGCTTTTTTTGTCTGTGTGTGTGTGAATTCGCTAGAGCTATGAGACTTCAATAGTTCTAATTTTAATTCCCAGTTAAGTAGATTAAGCAAACTGTTATCCTGTAAAGTCTGCATATGTTCACATCCTGATCGCCACCCCATTCTCTTTCTCCATGCTGAAATAAATCCTTCACTTAATTATGTTTTTGCTGCAAAGAAGTGTATTCTTTTTGGTGGCAAGATTATTTTTATAACTCCTTTGTCATGCATTCCCTTTATAGAACTAGAGCTCGTCTTTCAGCTGCATTTCATGGGAAAGTCGGATGGGAAATTGCTCATGTTCGTGAGCTGAACAGCAAAAAACCCAATGCCCATGAAAACAAAACTATGAATTAAACATCCTTTTGCACAGCAAAGTCATGGGGCGATTTTCAAGACAGAATAAGAAGAAGGAATAAGGAACTTTGATATGGAAACCTCACTGACAGAAGTACCATGTCATAAGAGGTGAACAAAGGTTTTTGGGCTTGCATGACAATGGTCTTAGGCATGTGTAGACCACAGGTGAATATAGGAGCTATTTTTGTTTACCCTCCCTTAAAAACAGTGGGGTGCCAGACTTGGTGAAAAGGCTATTTTGAGGTTAGCAAGGGAAGGGTAGGTGTAAGTGGGATAAGCTGCACTCTGCTTGTTGCTATCAGCTTGCTCCCCACCTGCAAGAGGGAAAATTTGCTGTGTGGGTTTCTTTTGGCTACAAGAAGAGTTGAAGGAAGTCACTTGGAGCACAGTGCTCATTTGCACTCACTCAGCAGGATAGAGATATGCTCTTACTGGCTTAATCAAGTAATGACCCAGTCAGAAGGCGAGGGTAATGTTCTTGTTAATAGATCCCTTGGGGTGGATTAGTGTGAGACAACATTGAATGATTTGTGTTTGTAAATATATGTATGTAGGGTTTATTGTAGAACAGTTTGGTTTCAATGGAAAGCAGGTATGTAGCCATTTGAGTTATTGTTATCAAGAGTAATATAGCAATATGAAAGCATAAAAATATTACTTAAGGAAACGTATAAAGAAAAAGAAAGAAAGAGAGCGAAAGGATAAGAGTAAAAACATATCACCACCTGTAGATCTCATGACAAAACTTGATTGTTGTCTGTTGGTTGAAGTGATGGTCTTGATACATCAGGGGTGGGGGAAGAAGCCCATGAAACATGAAGTCTGATGCCTTAATATACCCTTAGGTTCAGATGAGAATGCCCTGGGGGGTGGAGCTTTCCTTCCTCTGGTGGAAGGCCTCAGGGATCAGGTTGGGGGTGTATTTGGTGGTTTGTGAGACCTTCTAAGACATGAGGCTGCCTCTCATGTCAACACAGTGGAGCCAGTCATTCAGACCTTCACCAGAGGGTGTGCAGAGGGGTAGTTTTACAACTGAGCAGAGGACAATTACCATGGTAAAGAGCACCATCCCCTCTTGCAGGGTCTGCTTCCTGTCAACCTCAAAGCCAGGCTTCAGCAAAGCACCCTGGCACCTCCATAAATGGGCAAATATTTTGAGTCATTAACCATTAACAGTCCAGTCTCCCACACTGAGGCAAACCTGGGGTGATTCTTAACACCTGCTGTGAGATCCATGAGAAGCTTTGAGGTGTTCTTCTTTTTCTTTCCAACATCAACATCAGAGTCTGCTAATGTTCTAAACTATTGTTTTATGGAGAAAATTTATTCGTGCTTCTATTAATTTTCTAATTATTTTATTTGTGGTTTTGAAAAAAAACACATACAAAACCAAGACAAAAATAAAGAGGTAGATTATAAATGTAAGATTCCTGAGACTTGATATTGCTTGTCTACAGAGTAATGTTCTCGCTAGTGAATCTGACAGGCAATTACAGAATGTAATTGTATGTGCAGATGAAGGTCCACTCTACAGGAAACATGAGACAGGCTTTATCTCCTCCATCAAATTCCAGAACAACTGTTCAGTGACAGACTGAGATAGACCAAGGAGGCCTTTATGTCTATTTAAGCAATTTTCACCTACACAAAGTGAGGTCTCAGTTGTCCCAGAACCAGAAACACTGATGCTAGTTTACTATTGTTTCTTGCCAGGTTTGTCTGCAAAGTGAGATCAATAGAATATAGTAAGCAGGTTTCATCCCTAAATGGATATGCAGCAAGTAACTTCTAAATGTACACCACACCAAGTACTCATGGACATTAAAATGCTGACAGAATAGATAGGATGACACTGAATGTCATCCAGCTTTGATAAATAAGCAGAACATCCTTAAACAATGATAGTTGTTGGCCAGGGCAAAGCAGTCAGTCAAGGTCTTGCTGCCAGAAGCTCAGCAATCTATCACTTGATGAGAAGGCCTTGATCACCAGATGAAGCTGATTAGGCAATATTCTGACAAGGTTATAAAAGAGCCTCCTCCTTTAGTAAACCCATCATCTGGAACAGTGAGAGGAAAAAACAGCAGAGCTTGTGTAGAGGCTGCAGTTAACTTTTACTTTGTGAAGTGTCTTCAGAGTAGGTGGAAAAGAGAAAGGCAGTATAGTCAGAGGTGTGTTTAGCTTCTGTTTCACTATTTACTCTTTACTGTCCCTCTTAAGAAAACAATAGCTTTTCAGAAATTCTACGCAAAACATATTTGTGTGATGTGCTTTACCTCCCGCGTGTCTCTGAGGAGGTAACCTGTGAACCTACAGTCCCTTTGGATTCACGCTATGGATTCGCAAGTATCAATGCTGGACCTTAATCACCTCATGGAGCTTTGGAGATCAGGCAGGAAGAACACCCCACCTGTGCAAGCTTAGACACTCCCATAAGGTCTAATTAAAAAAAATAAAAATTTCAGCTGCTCCTTGCCTACAGTTTAAATCCCACCAATGTCTCCTGTCTCATTAGCTAAGGAGGATCTAAAAGGATCTCTTTAATGGGATTTAGACTCATTTGACTTCATTTTGAAAATGCATTTGCTTTTTAATTGCAAAGAATGTTTAGTTTTGGCTCCCTTTCTCACAGTCAGCTGACTATAAACACAAGGCCTCTTTCAGCTGGAAAACAGTAGGTGATTCCCTAAAATGAGCGTGTTGCAGCAGTTTAAATCCCTTTGTGGAAACTGAATTGTTTTAGCCCAGATTCCTCTTCATATTAACATCACTGAGAGCAATATTAAAGTTTAGCTTAGATCACTACGAGAATAGCATTTGTGACTATCCCCGACTATCCCTGTGCTGAAAGCATATCACTAACTTGGCAGCCTTGAAAGAGCAAAGCCAAAAATATAGCAACAGCTGTCCCGTTAATCAGCATGTACTTATTCCAAACTGTGCAGATCTGACATTTAATACAGCAACAACCATTTCCCAGTTCATTCACAATTACGTGGAGGAGCCGCGTAAACTTTGAAATGTATCCTTGAAAATAAGCCCCCTTGCCCCTACAGTGCAGCATTCCTAATAAGTAGTTAATTGAAGATTAAGTTCTGCATCTTGAAAATATTACAATTTTGTGGGAGCTGACTATTACCCATATCCTGGGTTACCTCCATGTTTGCGTAATTTGCTTAAGCAGTCACTGTTTTGAATCTGGATCACATGTTCTGGGGTCAGTACCTTTTCCAGCTTTCTTATGTGATTACCTTCTTGAGTGCCACACAAGGAAAAATAAGTTGCATTTTTGAGCAGAGGCACTGGGCAAAAGTTGTAGGATCTCAGGACTGAAATATAGTCTTGTTATTACAAATATACTTTTCATTAACTTTGCTTTCCTTTGCATGGGGGTTTTTGTCAGTCACTAGCCATCTTGTTTCTGCTTGCTGATCACAACTTTGCTTTTTGCATGTGACTTCTTTTTTTGCAAATCTATTTCAAAATCATTCTTCATCTCCCCAAAATAACTGTTTTCTTACCTATTCGGCTGTAGTGTTTATTGCTTTGTCTGTTGTTCTACTCTGTATTTCTTTTGAAGAACCATGTTGGCCGATGGCTGAAAGGGGAGAGGAGGGCAGGACTGCCCAACACAGTCCGTTGTTACATCCAAGTACTCAGACTTTACTTAATCTTTTTTGTTTCAAAAGATTAAGTCTGTTCCCAGCTCAGCTATACTTCAAAACCCTCAAGCTACTCCTTATAACCTCAAGGACCTGAAGGATAACTAACTTTTAATTCTGGTAACTCAAGGGTGATGATCAGCTGTTTCAAAGACTCTGTGTGTGACAGTGCAGAAAATGTCTCTATTCTGTAAATTCCAACACCATCTGCTTGTCTGGAAAATAAAAGCCAGCCTTCTAATATAATAAATTATGAAAATACTTTGGGTAAAAAAATGATGGAGCCATAAATAATGGGTTCAGAGTACAGTCAGATCAGAGTGTTTACTCTGGAGGGCTGTCCTAGTGTCCAAATTCTTAATCAAAGTTGATGTTACAATTTATGTTCAATATCTGTGCAATATATCCCCTACAGAAATATATGGAAAAAAAGAAGTGCAACAATATGTGATAGATATTCCACTTTGCTCTTAGAAAGTAGGTAAGATACAAGCATAAAGTACCTGTTCATAATGGGTTCTGGGATCTATACACATTTCTTAGCTTTTAACCTGGAAGACTTTGTTTCCTTACGAGGGATGTTGAAGCATGTATGTATCACAACAGAAGATTGCCACAAAGAATGAGACAATATGATTAAATGACAGCAAAGATTACTGTGTAATCAGAAGACGTGATCTCCTTATTCATATGAAATATTTGTTTTATGGAAAGCCATTTTGTGGACCTATCTTTTTCAGTCTTTAGGGACTAAATGATGTTAGCAGGTTTTTATCTTTGCTCATCACAGGCATTATTCAAAACTAATTTTATTTTCCCTCTGCAAAGCACCTTCTGTCTTACTCTGAATTATCTCATCATCCTGTCATTGACTTGGAGATATTTCTTGGTTTACACTGTTCATTTATCTCTGAAGTGCATTTCCTTTGGTTTGTTATGACTGATTTTTATTTTTTTTTGGTGCTGTTTCTTCAACATTTCTGCCTTAGTTCTCTTACTTCCCCTTTTTTAGCTGATGATTTCAGTGGTCAGTTCTAGAACCAAACAATCAGAACTTCTTTTACTATCTACCTAGATATTTGTTTTTCTGTTTGTTTGAAATTACTTGAATAACTTTAAAGGAATGCACTGATGACTCCCAGCTTCCTGGTTTACCTCACATGTATTTCTTTGTCTTCAGTCTTACTTCAGCTAAGGCTTTTTACAACCGTGTTATGCAGAGCCTGAAGGGTGCAGTATGTTATGTGAAGCATGGCAGTGGAACCAGGAAACATTAAACTTCGAGTTTGTTTGATGCTGTTTGTTCCAGCTGCATGGGACAGATTCAGGTCTAGACAAAGGTAGCACTTGGTATTTACCACACAGGGACATATTCTGAGTCCCTTTTCTGCCTCTGCGTACCAAGTGTGTACACTGGCATATTCTTCAGGCTTGTTGTTGTAGAGATACAGAAGAGCTGTGTGTTCATAGACAATGTGTCTTCTTGCTTTGAGTGTGCATGGAAGCGTTCCCTTGCATGTACATTTGATGACTGTGGTGTCTTCAAAGGTCTCCATCTGCATGGGATCCAGAATCTGTACAAGTCTCCATAGGCAGCTTTCCTTTAAAAAGAGAAATGGTGCCCATTTTCTTCAGAGTGCCTTCTCCTAGGAAGCAGAAGGCCAAGGTAAAATTCCTTTCTCTGGAAAAGTCAAACACCATTTCTTTTGGATTCAGGACAGCAGAATGTCTGTTGGAATGGATGAGGACAGAATCTGCTTTCCTTTAAAAGTCTTACGGGAACATGACGTCGTTTAGTACAGAAGGAACAAGGTAAAGGAAGACTGCCTGAATTACACACTCCTCTTGGAGGGTAGATTTCTATGTGTTAGTCCCTGCTCTTACGAAAATTTCCGTCTTTTTATTCATTCACTGAGACAAGAAATTCCCTTTCCCTGACTTTGGAAGATTAAAAGCATTGGTTTTTGTTTATACTTTGCTTTTTACTTTTATGCTTAACTACATAGGAGTATTCAGTCATCCTCCACAGCACCCAAGGGGAGAAATTGCAATTACTTGAATCCAGCCAGTGAGTGCTTTTGACATAGTGATTGCCATAACCTAGCAAGCAGACTAGTCAGGAGAGATGCAGGATTCAGCTCATGCACAACAAAGGCAGAAGACAGTTTTGAGTAACAGTAGTTAGCCTGAGGCTTGCATGTGCTTTATAGGACACCCTTGGCTGCAGTCCTCTATATGCAGATTGTAGATCTGTGGGTCCACAGGAAGTTTTCTCCTGGCCCACTTTCTGTGGCAGTGAGGGTACAGGACGGAGAATGTAGTGGGATTTTGCCCAAGCATGGCATGAGAGGGAGTCTGGGGCAGGCATCCAGGCCCCTGAAGCTGGGTTCATTCGATGGTCACAGATATAAATGAAAGAGGAAAACAGCTGTGACATGCTGCATTCAGTTGAAGAGATCTTAGTTTTTAGTAGAATGTAAATCCCAACACATTTTGGTACTCAGCTTCTCATCATTAATGACAGTTGTTTGGAGAGAATACAGGTTGTTCTGTACTGCCCTGACCCAGTGGTCCTGTCTATACTTTCAAGCAGGAGTTCAAATATGTGTGTGTCTGTGATGTTAAGCTCCCTGTGAATTTCTCTTGTATAGGCTGTGCTGTAAATAAGGAGACAAGTTGGGCAGGCAGTGCAAACCCTCTCTATGAGGATTTTCAATATGCTTGTCTCGCAGTGTTGTCACGCTCCCGTTTTTCTCTCCCATTACGTTAGGACAGTGGCAAGTTCAAAAGTTGAACTTGAGGTTCTGTTGAATAAAAGGCCTCAAGAGTCCTGCAGCTGATCATATTTTTGTATGACTGGCATATATTGGTCTGGTGAATCGTGTCACTTTCTGTCACCTTTGAGTGACAAATATTTCCAGGTTCATGATAACAGAAGTAAACCTTCCGGAAGCCTGTTTACCCTGTTAAAAGGAGCTGTGCATGTTTCCAGATTACTGGAAAGCCATATTTTCTTTGTAGATGTGCAAAATAGATTATGTTTTAACTTCTCTTTCCACAAAATACTAGTACATACCTAAGCTTGTCTGCTCACTGTAAAGCTTGTGCTTGGTGACTTACTGTCATCCCTCTCTGTTCCTGTGAGAAGTGGAAACTTAAACAACTGCAGCTTTGTCCTTGTGCTGTTACCCTCACTGGCCCAGAATATTTGCTGTCTTCACACCACCTCACTTGGTGCTTTATTTGGAAGGATGCACATACAAAGTGCACACTGGACACAGTTTTGGGAGAAGGATAAATGGTAAACAAAAGAAACCAAACTGAGCTGTAAAGTCTTCTTTCATTATGTCACTAGCAAAAGTTTATGGGAAAAAGGTGAAAGGAAGTGTATAACAGGTTTGTTTCCGAGATCCACTCATACTGACAAACTTTTAGAGTCTTGGAAAAAGAGCAGTCTAGCCTGTCTTGAGTTGCAACTGTAATCACAAGTATAAATAAGTGTTAAAAATCAATTCCATGAATATCTCACATATTTGGAAAGGAAGAAAAATGCTCTTTTGCACTTCTACATTGGGAATAAAACTGAAATATGAACAAGCAAGCAATATATAACACTTCATCATGTTGATCTGAAAATGTCTGAGTACATGGGGGTGCTGTGTCACTCAAAAGAAAAATCTGCTTCCACAAACAAGATAAATCAAAGAAATGCAAACCCAAGGATAAATAAACAGAGCATTCTCATAAAGATCTCCAAGTGTCCAAAGAAGATGGATGCTTGTAATGCGTAATTCTGTACCAAGAAGAATTAAAGTATCAAGGGGCAGTAAGCAAGCAAACAAGGAGGTGTTCTGCAGTACCAAAGAGAAGGAATGAAAGGTGTTTATAATTTGGCTTCTGAGCCAAGTAAGAAAAGAGCTCATGGAAATGGTGCATATCAATACCGATGGGAGAACTTTAAAGGACATCTTAAAGATAGCAGGTCTTTTCAGAGAGGAAGAAAGGGTGGCATTTTGAGACACCTAATCTAGATTCACTGAGAAACCCATCCTTTTAATGTTTTCTCCTCTTAAGTAGTACTTATTAATAAATGGCATTGGGACTGTGAATTTTTGGTCCCTCTTAATTATTTATAAAGGAGGAAATAAAAAAGAAAATGTGTGCATGATATTGATTTCTGTAAATAAGATACTTCAACAAGTGTAAGGACTGGCATAAATTTACACATACTTATATTTGGAGTCTTGTCTATTACGTGAAATGATGAAGTAGGATACTCATGCAGTTGTAAAGAAAACAAGGTTCCTATCTGACAAGCAATACAATGTGTATGGATTAATTTCCTATAAGTACTTTTCATAGCTGCTTCATCTGAGTTCTTTAAAAATTAATCAGACTTAAAATAAAGACTGTAGGCTTCAGGTACTAAATGTTCTCTTCTAAAGAGATTTCAGTTAGGAGATCTGGATCTCAAAAAAAAAAAAAAAAGGAAATTGACAACCAGATGAAGATTTTGATCATAGGTGCAATCCAAGGGGAACTGCTTTTCTCCTGTATTTACTGATCAACTTTACCTCCTATTCAAGTTGGCAGCAATCATAGGGCCAATGGGCAATGCCATCTCTTTTTCAGTAATAGATATCTATCTTCTGGGTTGCCAGCAATGAAGACAAAGCCAGACTCTTGGAGGCTTGTATCTGAAGGGAAAGAGGCAGTGGATACAACCTGGGACATAGGATTTTTCATCTCCCCTTCCCCCAGGAATGACATGCTCCATTCTCAAGTCTTTCCAAAATGCAGCTGTAGAATATCCTGTGCAATCTGCTTTTATTAGACCCATTATAAGCAGGAGATTGCAGTGAATAAGTAAAGGAGGTTCCCTTACAATATGCATAGTTCTGTAATTGCTAATAAATAGTGAAGTATGAGAAAGTTACAATAATTTACCTGAATCAAGTGATGCAACTGCTTGTTTAAATATTCCATAACAACTGAAAAATGCCCTGTTTATTATCGTACTAAAGCTTTCCTTTGTAAATAGCAAGTAATTAATTTTATTATAGTGTAACTTTTCATTGTAAGAAAAGACTCAGTGACAGTTCCCTGTGACAGTGAAGAGTAATTAAAACATTTGTTTTTCTAGTTAAAGAATCTGAGAGTCACTGTAATGACTCTGACAAAATGTCTGTGTAGCTCTACATTGCCATACTGAAAGTACTAAATAACAAGAATATGAGGACAAATGCCTGCAGGAGGCTGCAAGAGTGTCATCACTTGATGCAGAAGTGTTGTCTTAAAAGATTTTTTCTTACGTGTGTTCAGTCACTTTCTGAACTTATGTAAAACTTTAGAATTCACAGTTTCCTAGGGTGAGAAATTTACAGCTCATTGCACATTATGTGAATAATCACCTCTCTTTGGCTGTTTTGGACACAATTTTTGAGATTTCCGTAAATGGCATCCAGTTTTGGTACTATTTTCCTTTGGGTGGCTATTTACCTTTCCCACAGCATGTGTGGTTTTGCAGATCTCTGTTGTATCTTCCTTATCAGCCATCTTTGTTCCAGGCTAAGTTGTTCTATTCTTTATATAAATATAAATATCCATATTTATATAAATACAAATATCTTTATATGTGTGTTCTTGGGAAAGATGGTGACCAGAGCTGTAGGGTGATATTGATGTCTACTCAACAAAAAAAAAGACTGATTTGAGTAGACTGAATTCCCAGAAGTCCGGAACTGCCAATACATTTGTATTTATTTTTGAAGTCTGGCAGGAGGTATTCCCCGGCCCATGAGCCTCCTAAACTTATGTCATTGTGAGAGTTCCTCTGTGTTAGTAGAACCTCCCATCTCTGAGGAGCCATTGAATACTTCGTGTTCTGGTTTCACAAGAGTGATCTTTCCTCTACAGCACCAAACAGGCTTCCCTGTAAACTAAACGAATCCTTGTTTATCATGAATTAAGGAATCAGAATGAGAATTTAATTCATAGATTTGAAAACAAAATAATCAAAAGTGAACAAGCTTTACTTTATGCTTGCAAGTAATATACCTTTCTAACATTCCTAGTATCTTCATCAAAATATTTGTCTCCTCTCCTTCTCTGATTTGCCTTTTCTCTCTTTTATTCTCCTCCTTTGATACAGATTTCCTCCTCTCTCATTTCCTCCTCCTGTGTTATGCCTATGTTATTCTTTAACTTGTATATCCCACCACTCATGCAATGGGTAGGGTTTATATCTCAACTAAGTCTTAAATCTCTTAACCTCACTCCAGTACCATCTCTCTTATTTGTTACAGCAAAGACAATTTTTCTACACATGGTTCTTTTGTAGCAGCCCTACTTAAGGACTGAGACTCCAGTTTAGATTTTTCTCTTTCCATCCCTGCATGATGAATGGAAGCTGCTATACAAAACTCATACTAATGAGTTTTGTAAGCAAAGGGCATGCCAAATCTGTGATCCATTACAGCTTTTGATAAGCATTACTGCTTATACTGCAATAAGCTAAAATGTGAAGCACGATGACTCCTGAAATGAACAGGAGGTTTCTGAAAATCTTTTTTTTCTTGAACCAAAATATAATTAATTCTGTAACAGTAGAGTACATATAAATTGTGTATCTTTCTCTGTAGATCATGATTTTTATTTTTCAGGATTGGACTCATGATTAAAAGCATGTCCTTTGGCAGATAATGGGAAATCTGCCATGGACTGTTTGTTTGGTTTTTTTTTTTTGTCATTGAGCAAAAAAACTGTGATGTTCTTTAGAGCAAAGGAAATATAATTCCTTTAGTTGTCTCAAGCTCACCCAGGAAGTGCCACAGGACAAGATGGATGAGGGGAGCAGTAATGAAATACATAGGTGTTTATTTCTAGGTCACTTAAATCTGATCCAGGTCAATACTGCCTGAATTTCTTGCAAGTTGATAGCTATTTACTTGAATGTGAAATGAGTTGGCATTGCCCCTAATACATTGTAATTTCTTTATCTTCCTTAATTTTTGAAGCTGGAATTACAGACATTGCAAAAATAAAAGCAACTGCTGATATAATTTTTCTTCAGTTGAATGGATGCCAGTGTTTTATCACAGAAGTAATTCTCTCAGCAAGCTCTATCTGCAAGATTGAGCCTGCAGCCAGGTCCTAACATCGCTGCAGAGATAGGACTTTTTTAATTGCTTGGGTAAATAACTCCTAACCACAGCGTGAGACAACAGTTGACAGGAAATATTTTTATGGAAAGAGGATAGATCCTTAGCAGCTGAAACAGTATTCTCAAGGTAGGTGCCACCTGGACTACCATTTCATATGAAACCTCCTAGGGATACAAACCCTGTAAATTCAAAGTTCTGCACCCTCTTTTCATCATACAAAGCCAAGATGTTCTCGGAGTCCTCTTTCCAACCAGTGTTTTCAAGACTTCAAGGTATCCAGCTGTTCTGTCTACTAAGAGTCTGTGCAGGGTTTTCACAAAATCCTATTTGCATTCATCAAAGGGTTACTAAGCTGGTGATGTCTGGAATGAAATTTTCTTTCACTGGAAAATTTCTGAACAGCTGTTCTCCCAGCAACCTCTGTTTCTAAAGCTGCCTGTATGAAACCCTAATCTCTCTGAAACTGAAGAACCCAGATGATGGATGAATAAAAAATCTTGGAACTAATATGGTGCATGCTAATCTTGGCTCAAACACTAGTCTTTGATATATCACATCCTCTAGCCATCATCTGATAACTGCTTATTTTTGCTGGCTATTTCATTTGTGAGCTCTTTCAGGGATAGATGTCTGCCTAATTTTTCACACTTAGCGCTTTTTAAAACTCTTTAATAATTGCCCTTGTTACTTCCATGAAAGTCATGTGACTAAAAGGAGAGAAGGTTTTCCTCCAGCTTTGGGGTCCAATTCTGGCAGCGCTCTGCCTTTCCTCCAGGCACATCCCTTTTACTCAGCCCTTAGATAGATTAGATTACAAGAGAGGTAAGAGAATATCTTTAGCAAGTAATTAATATATAACGTGGAATTTACTTTCTCCTGATCTGATACGGCAAAACATTTTTTAAGGCCTTATTCAGGCACAATTTAGATTTTTTTGAGGTCCCCAGAGTTACTGTTTATTTTCCAGGATAGAGTCAATTTGTTGATGTCTGTGTGATGGAGTTCTTTCAGAATACCAAAACAAAAAAAAAATACACAGGAGATTATCAGTTTAGAAATGTTCTGCTTGGGTAGTGAAGACAAAATGGTAATGGTCTCCTCTAAAGCATATCTGAAGATCCAGAAGTGATATCTTTTACAGCAGCCTAACCATGTTGATTTTATGAGGTTTGCACATAATTTACCAAGTGCTTATCCTTTCGCAGGGTAGGCTATGCAAGCGCACTCAGGCCCTAGCATTGTGCTCTTGTTTCCTAGATCACACGAAATGTGTAGTACTGAATCGCAATTGATTTCTCAGAGGGAATTTAGGATAACTTAAATGTTTCTAGTACAGGGTAAACAGGGAGAAATGGCTATTAAAGGTGACTTTGTGCATGCATTGAGAAAAATAAGTTTTATTCTCCATTTTGTTTTAATTTCTGCAAGATCAGAAAACTGAACTGTTTTATCTAGTACAAACACAGTAGAAATCCTAATTATGAAAGAAGTCCGTAATAAATCAGAACTCTCTGCATTTAAAAAGTGGTTTATAATTTGAAGAATGTGTAGAAACTTCAAAAGCTGTGTAGAATTCTGTGAGTCAGGGTCCCAGATGCTAGAGGAATGGGTCTATAATGGGGACCATCATTGGGCATATAGGCATGTGCAATACAGTTTATCTTCTCCATGGTAAAGTTTCAGGTCCCTGGATCCAAGCATATTTGAACTTTTAAGAAAGTGATGGCCAATGCTAGATGCCCATGATAGGACAGAGGGTATTACAATCTTTTTGGATTTCAGTACAGTTCTCAATACTGTTTCTCACAGAAGCCTTCTGAACAAAATGGCCAGCACACAGCTGGATAAACACATCACATGGGGGGTGAGCAATTGGCTCACAGTCGAGCACAGAAGGTAATAGTGAGTGGGGTAACATCAGACTGGAGGCCTGTCACTAGTGGTATTCCACAGACCTCCATCTTAGGCCCTTTTATCTTCAACATCTGCATAAATGACTTTGACGCAGGACTGGAATCACAGAATCACAGAATCACAGAATCAACCAGGTTGGAAAAGACCTCCAGGATCATCAAGTCCAACCCTTGATCCAACACTGCTGTGGTTACTAGACCATGGCACTAAGTGCCATATCCAATCTCATCTTAAAAACCTCCAGGGATAGTGAATCCACCGTCTCCCTGGGCAGCCTCTTCCAATGTCTCATCACACTCTCTGTAAAACATTTTTTCCTAATATCTAACCTAAAGCTTCCCTGGCACAGCTTAAGACCTTGCCATCTTGTCCCACCGCTGGTTCCCTGGGAGAAGAGACCGACACCCACCTGGCTACAACCTCCTTTCAGGTAGCTGTAGAGAGTGATGAGGTCTCCCCTGAGCCTCTTCTCCAGGCTCAACACANTCTCCAGGCTAAACAACCCCAGCTCCCTCAATCTCTCCTCATAGGACTTGTGCTCAAGTCCCTTCACCAGCCTTGTTGCACTGGTATGGCCTCACCTTGAATATTGCGTGCAGTTTTGGGCACCACAAGAAAGATATGAAGCTATTAGAGAGTGTCCAAAGGAAGGCAACAAAGATGGTGAAGCACCTTGAGAGGAAGCCGCGTGAGAAGAGGCTGAGGTCACTTGGTCTGTTCAGCCTGGAGAAGAAGAGATGGGAAACCTCATTGCAGTCTACAACTTCCTCGTGAGGGGAAGAGGAAAGACAGACAATGATCCCTTCTCTGTGGTGATCAGTGACAGAACCTAGGGGAGTGGCCTGAAGTTGTGTCAGGAGAGGTTTAGGTTGGATATTAGAAAAATGGTCTTCACCCAGAGGGTAGCTGGGCACTGGAACAGGCTCCCCAGGGAAGTGTTCACAGCACCAAGCCTGTCAGTGTTTAGATGATACTCTCAGGCACATGGTGTGACTCTTGGGAATGGTCCTGTGTAGGGCTAAGGGTTGGACAAGATGATATTTGTGGGTCCCTTCAAACTCGGCATATTCTGCAATATAAAGATGCTGAATTTGATAAAATATCAAAAATTCAGATGTCGCTTCTAGTCTGGAGTTGACTTTCATAATTTTTTAAAAGGTGAAGCATTAAGAATCACATTGCTAGGAAAAAAGTGAAAAGTCGGAAGAGGGCAAAGAGTGTTCACTTTGATTTTTTCTTGAAACCATAAACTCTGTAAATTTTTCTAAATTTATATGTGTGTTTTAAGCCAATATCAGAATATTGTCATATGGAGTGCCTGACTAATTCAAACATAGGACAGAAGTTTAATAATTTGTTCTCTTCCACCCTCTGTAGGTAATGCAGTATAATGATTTGAATTTGGTGTAAATCCCAGTCTGCATGTATGTTTAAACACTTGTTGGAATCACTAAACTGTGACCTTCTTATTGATA
Source organism: Cephalopterus ornatus (assembly GCA_013396775.1). NCBI lineage: Eukaryota > Metazoa > Chordata > Aves > Passeriformes > Cotingidae > Cephalopterus > Cephalopterus ornatus. The sequence continues at coordinate 18,690 of VZRE01005585.1, read as the reverse complement.
AACATTCTGATTAATATTCTTACTGAAGTGAAGGACTCCACAGTGTATCTGTGACAAGAGTGCTTCTGAGTAATTTCAGTGAAATACAAGACAAGTCAGAAAACCAGATACATTAAACAAAAATATCATGTCTTCATCCTCATTTTCTCATTAGCAACTGACTATGATTTACTATAATATCTTATTTTGTTATATTCCAGAAGAAGATGTGCATATTTTCTAAAGAATAAAGGGAATTCATATATTTTTCAGAGGTATGTTGTTGGAGTCAAAGACACATGCTTCAAATTATTAGGCTTCAGCTCTTTAAACTTAATGAATAAACCATAAAAACAACATGAGAAAAAATAACTCAGTCTGATGAAAATTGGATCCTTGGAAACAAAAGAAAAAGATGCCATAGTGCAATAGGCACTGCTCTGCTCAAATATGAGTTCTTGAAAATTTATTAACTGCATGCAGCTACAGTGTGTCTTTTCTGTTGAGGTAGTTTTGTTATCCTGAGGCATTCACCTTCACGAGAAAGACAGTAGGAAAGCTTCAAACAGCCAACTCATTATCATTTTTAGGAGAAGCTATTCGCCATTTCACAGCCAAATCCTGAAGGAAGTAGCAGGGAGCTGATGAATATGGGAACCTGCTGGTGGGACACACAGATGCTCAGGATGGTGAGTGAACACTAATGAGGAGGAAAGGAGTGAAACTGGGGAAAAAAGTCTTGTTACTGGAAATAAAAGGAAAAAGGAAGTTACTGTGAAGGAAGGAGGGCAAATTTGATTGTATCTTTTCAATACAGCCAAACTTCGTATTTTTTCCTTATGAAAAGAAAGAAAAAAACCTCATTCTAGTAATGATTCATGATGCATTAAAAATATCTGATTATACATCTTCAAGACAGTGAGCAGTGGTGCTCTTGGAATTACTTAAAAAGCTGAAAGGTATATCTAAATGGTCCTCTGTAGCAGAATAATGATGCTCTTTGTAGTAAACACAATATTCCATTGATACATGCTATGTAATTTTAGGTGAAAAGTTTTATACAGTCACAGTGAAAAGCCTAGGCATTTGTCTAGAGAAAGAAGAAAGGACCCTGTAGCAGATGAAAAGACAAGTGTAATGATGTGCATAGAACAGCTCTAAGAATAATTATTATGTTGCTGACAAAGTAGAAATCTTAAAATACTTCCTGTTTCAGTCAGAAAAAATTATCTTCTTACTAGAATGACAATCCCTGAAGGTTTTTCTCTGATTGAATTTCTCATCTTCTATTTTTAGTGGAAAATGTTTGGTCTATCATCCTAGAAACATTGGAGGATATCCCAGTGCAGGTGAGGCACCTTGGAGAAGACAGTGAGGCCAAGTGATCACATCAAAAGGTAGGTGGTCAGTGGTGATTTAAGAAGGTGAGGAAGGAGATAGGGTATGGAAATGTGGAGTCACTAAGCTATTTTCAGAGAAATTTCAAGGAGTTATATGCTGGTTTTCTTATAATTGCTGCTTTTCCTTGACAATTACCCTCCCGTGGTACCTGTCTGACCTTACCACCTGTGAGAAGCCCACTGTACCTTTTTGCAACATCTGCTGCCCAGGGAGGAGAGTGGGGAAAGAGACAAGGCTGCAGCTGGGCAAGGCTTTCTCTTGCCAGGGAGATGGCAGTGGGGCAAGGGGTGCTCCAGCGCCTAGCTGCCCCTGCTGCAGAAGAACAATATATGGAAAGGCCTGTGCAGATCTCCAGCTCTTCCTGGGGTAGTGGACCCTGCAAGCATCCCTCACGGAGGGCATACAACTCTGTCTGCTGCTCCCAACAGGCATACCAACCTTTTGCCCACCCTGTGGCCACCCCGGTGCCCAGCCAACAGAAGCTGCCTCTGTCTGTTGAGTTTTCACTTTTTTTTTTTTTTTTTTAAATTTGAGAAATCACTGTCCAAACACTACATTAACCAAAATGCCCATATGCAATTTGACTGCTGAACTTGATATTTTGCATTGGTTATACTCGTTCTCAGTATAATGACAGATCAGCTTGATTTCTTGATAAAACATGCTGACTACTGTTTCAAATAGGAAATCATCTTGTACCTATTTCAACCTGTTAAATACATCATCTGCATTCATTTAAACAACATCAACAATTACTTATTTTGTCTTTAAAGCTAGAAAGTATTTTGAACTTTCCAGTTTCCTATTTTATCTCTCTCAACAAGAAGCAGAAAAGAAACCCCTATATTGACTTATATGGAATTATTTTTCAGGTTTTTCCAACATTTACAGAAATTAAGTAAGTTTCCAATAACTATCCTTTTAAACAGACCAGAATATCCATCTTCTATTGCCATAAAAAATGAAAACCTGTGAGATTAAGTATCCCTGGAGAAGTGTATGGCAGGTGAAAAGAGGACTTAAGTTTCCTGTTTTTCACCATAGTGTTTTCTGTACCAGCACTCCAGATTGCTTAAATCAGTTTTTTCTAATTTTCTGATATGTTAATGCTCTACATTGTCTATGCCACTGAAAATCCAAGCACTGTCTAATGTGCCCAAAGGAAAAGGAAGGACTTCTGAGCTGAGATTTAAGTCCCAGTGATGATTAGATTTAAGAGTCTTACTGTCTTCTATTCAGAATGTAATGCTTGTTACCAATACAACAGGTATGTTGAAAAGGCTCTCTGAAAAAGCTGTGGGGAGTCAGGATGTAAACGAACTTGGTGAGCGTTGGTTAAGGTCTGTGATAATAAACACAATAAACTATGTGAATAGTAGGTTGGTAAAGTCATTTGTTTATATGTTGTCACAAACTCAGTGTTGAGACAAAAAGTGCCTGCTTCAAAGGGTACCTGGCGTAAGGACAGAGGGACGCTTCTTTAATTAAACACAACTCATCCTTGAAGGTGGATTTTAGAAAGGAACTTGCATTATCATTTAGGAAAAGAGTTTACCAAACATAATTGGACAGATACTAGTGAATAAAGTAGCTTTGCAAAAAGTGTGAATTCTGCCATAAAGGCTGAGATGTTCACTGAATCATACAGAATTCAAAAATCTTCTATATTGCTTCTGTATTGCCTACAAATGGGATGCAAAGCTGAATCTAAATTAAAAACTTATTATTGCATAAGTCAATAATGTACAAGATGCATCAAGCAAATTCTGGATAATCGTTGATTTTCATGTATACCGCAAAATGCATGGCAAACACGGTTCTGATACGTCTAAAAAAGGCTTTGCACAAATTTAAATTTGCTAGCAGTAGTAATTTACCATTTTTACTTACCCAGTTGATTACAGGCATGAAAGCAATATGAAGGAAAGTTCCCTAAGTCCATATAACTGCACTTTTAAGATTTTATAAGATTGCATAAAGAATCAAATTAACTGGTGATTGAATTAAGTAGAATCCTCTGTTTGTATTCCTTATTCTCTTCCACTGTGAAAGTCTGTGAATTTTAATAGGGTCATACATTTTTTTGTTTGATTAAAAGCATTTATTAGGCAGGCTGAGAATGTAATTTTGTGAGTGTCATTTCCATCACTCATGAAAAATTACTATAGGAACACTTAAGACCAGAATAATTATGTTTTTAAGAAATTATTTATTGCCTTGATTATATTTTCTTATGCCTAATAAAGCATTTTGTAAATTGAATTTTCATTTCAGTTTCTGAATTTATTGACTAAACAATTTATAGTGTCTACTAATTAAAAGATACCTGGAAGCACTCTTCCATAGCTTAGCTCTTTAGCCTCCTTTTATTCATTGCAAAAACATTGATGATGAGCTGAGAGAGAAATAATTTTCTTGATATCATATATGAAGCTTATGTCATCCACAGTAGTTTCATTTTCATGTTAATTTTCAGTAATTTACAGTCTTTGAATGTCTTTGGGGAGAAACTAATTCATAAATATTCAGATTTGGACGAGTTAAGCAGAGCCAAAATTCTCAAATACTGAGCATTTGCTTTCAAAAAAGCTAGAATAATAGAAAAATAGACCCAAGATCACCAAGAAGGAATACAATATTTACTTTTCTCAGTTATGAATACTGGAAATTACTTTACCTAGCAATGAAAAAAGTTTCAAAGTTTGAGAATTTTTGGGTTAACCTGAGCAAACAAGAATTTGGCTGGTAGCTCAGACCAAGATTAGTTCCAGGAGTGGGATGGGTGAATTCTGTAGATCAGAAGCCCTGCCATTCTAATTCAAAGGAGTCTAAAGTTCTCTGTGTCTATTTTTTATAGTGGAAATATGATTTAGAGGGTTATAGATGCCTAGGTGTATTAATTTTACTATCTTTTCCTCTGAGAGAAAAACTACATGATTTTATCCTTGGAAAAATGATATGAAGGAATAACTTTCAGAAGTTTCTAAAGGGCTTTTCCTGTTACTTCAATTTGTTTGCATAAGCTTCCTGTATCGTAGCGTGATTTGTGTTACGTATTTGTGCCGTAAGAGTGAAATGCAAGTATTATGTTTAGCAAACAGTAATTTGTGCACATGAATGTTGAGTTATTGCATGAACCTAGTGACTGAGCTTGAACACCCACTGGCAGCTTGCACTGTCATGATTGCAGTGGGTGATTTCTTTTTTAATATGTACTTCTATACTGCACAATTCATGAGTATGTGAAGTCGTAAGGAACATTCAGTGAGATTGTCCTGGAAAACTATGAAGAAGATTATACTGGGTTCTAGTGAAAGACATTTGAAGAATAATGCAATCATTAGGCACAGGTTACACTTTCACAGAGGGAAAGTACTGTTTAATTGATTTGATAGCCACGTATGGTAAGGTCCCCTCCCAGTGGGTGAAGGGAATGCAGTGAATCTAGTTTTTTCTGGATTTTAGTAAGTCTGTCCCTCACAGCATCCTTCTAGACAAGTTGTCCAGCTGTGGGATGAGTGGGTTCACAGAGCACTGGGTGAAGAACTGGCTTGATGGCAGGGCTCAAAGGGTTGTAGTGAATGGAGCTAAATCTGGCTGATGACTGGTTGCCAGTAGCATCCCTCAGGGTTCCATTCTAGGATCTGGAGAGCAGCTAGAAATCTTGGGGTGCTGGTCAGCAGAAGGCTCAATGTGAGTCATCAATGTGCCCTGGCAGCCAAGAGAGCAAATAGCATCCGGGGTGCATCAAGGACAGCATGAACAGTGGGTCAAAACAAGTGATTACGCTGCTGTATTCACCATTGGTACAGCCTCATCTTGGGCACTGTGTGCAGTTTTGGGCCCCACAATTTAAGAAGGATGTGAAGATCTTTGACTGCATCCAGAGGAGAGCAACAAAGCTGGTGAAAGGGCTAGAAGCAATGTCCTTATAAGGAGCAGCTGAGGACTTTGGGTTTGCCCAGTTTGGATAGTGAGGAGCAAGCTCATTGCTCTCTGCAGCTTCCTGAGAAGGAGACATGGAGAGGGAGGTGTTGAGCTCCTCTCCCTGATATTCAGTGAAAAGATGTGTGGGAATGGTTCAGTGTGGTTCTAGGTGAGGTTTAGAGTGGACGTTAGGAAGTATTTCTTTACCAAGAGGATGATCAAACAGGCTTTCTAGAGAGGTGATCAGTGTCCCAAGCCTGTCAGTGCTTAAAAGGTGTTGGGACAATAACCTTAATGACATGCTTTAACTTTTGGTTGGTGCTGAAATGGTTGGGAAGTTGAACTAAGTGGTTGCTATAGGTCCTTTCCAACTAGTCTGTTCTATTCTAATACATGTAAGAAGAAAGTTGTAATAGCTGGGATTCAGGTAAAGGATCCCACCTTTTATTTAGGCTGTAATAGCAGCAAGGACTTTGATTTTATGTCCTTCTGGGTAGTTCAATTAAATTTTTAAGAATGGAATCTTGAGACCTATGTACAAGGTCTTATGTAAAAAAGTGCATATATCCATACTATGGAATATGTACATACATACCTACATTCACAAATTATGTAAAAAATACAAAAAATGTCATTTTTGGATGCCCGTACACAGATAACAGAGTTATCTGATTTGCACTAAAATCACAATTACTATTCTGTACAGACAGGCTTTTTACCTTTCTCATGTGACATGAGAAAAGTTACAGGTTCTCTGTAACTTCCATAGTTTTCTTTTTTGGTGTTATATTTTCCCTTTTCTTCTCTGAGAAGAAGCTTCCAGGGACAAAAAAAATTAAATTATTCTTACACTGTTACAGTGTATTGATCCTTCCTGAAAGCCATCACAGGTAGCATTGCTTGATGTGTTGTCTCTTATTGCTTTCTTACTCCATCCTTATTTTCAATCTGTCGTAATAGAATTGTACTAGGTATTTCTGCAGTAATTATTTTCCCATATAACAGAGCAAATAATTACAGGTTTTCTTGCAGAATTTACTATGTAAGGGAATTATACTACAGCTTCTCCTGGGGATAGATGAATCAACGTAATGAACTTTATCCACGTTTTTTTGCAGACATTTTTCTTAGTTTGTCAACAGTTTTAAAACTGAGAATATCTCCTAAATAGTAGATTATCTGGACTGTTTTCAACTTACTGAATGAATATGGCATAAAGCAGGCCTGGGTTACAAGCTGGAATTCTTTATCACCCTGAAAACCCAACTAAAAGGAAAAAAATTGCAAATAAATGTTTGGTGATTGGTGGTGAGTTCACACATTAAAGCTTTCAGTAAGCTTTCAACATTGCCTCCACTTTTGGATGTAATTGCATCTTTGGCATTTTGTATTTAATCCCCTCAAGGACATGCACCCAAGGGAAACACTGCTAATTCTATTTTAATGCCAGCATAGTATTTCTCACTGTAAGAAATGCTGGCTGTATCAGAGCTTCAGGGGAAGAGAGGGAGACAGTCTCACACTGAGCTGCGTTAGGAGCTTGATTTGCTTTGCTGCAGACTGAGGCAACTGACTGCCCCTGTGTCTTTCGGCCTGTTCTTTGCAAGGGAATGAAATGCAGAGATCTTGGAGTGCAATGGTAACTATGCATGGCATACTGCTGTACTGTGTGGAAACCGCTGTCCATCCCAAATCCACAGTGGTGCGCTCCTGGTGAGGCCAGGAGCCATGCCTCCTGGCAGGACCAGCTGGAGTATTTCTGCGCTTCATTAAATTTTCACGTGAAGATTACAACTGGAGAAAGCTGGAAGTGGAGAATAGCAATGGTCTGACTTTAGTCTGCAAAGTTGTTAATATTGCACTACTTGGCCTAGTTCAGGTGGATCAGACTTTTAGGTTACAGTTTATTTAGTGTTTTTGCAAGTCAGCAGAAGCTAAAGAAAAATGGAATTAAAGTGTACTTGCCAGCAACAAAGGCATATTTACATATTTTTTGTTCTTGAACAAAAATAAATGAAGCATTGCTAATGAAAGCTGAAAAAGCTCTTGCAGCAAATAAAATTAATACATTGGAAATACTATTATTCTGGAAATTTACACCGTGATAGAAGAGAAATGAGGGCAAATTAGAAATGTCCAAATCCTCTAACAGCTGTTCAAACATACTATCATGCACAATTTGCTTTCATAAAGTTTTTAAGTAAGTTGTTTTAGGTGAGACGAGCTAGTTATACATGCATCCAGCCTGTGGAAAGGTAATCGTATCTGAAAGGTAATCCATCACATAAAGGTAATCCGTCACATAAAGGTAATCCATCGCATAAACTAGAGTCAGATTTATATAATTTATATTCATATTTGATGCTTTTCTAACTAATTGCCTTGCTAAGACAGTCCAATGACATGATCTGATTACTTTTTGAAATAGTTTTTGGAGTGTTTTTAGATCCATTTCTTTAGCTGTAAGTTTCACTTTTTTTGTGACAGAATCAAAGAATAATGACATTTATCCAAATGAATACTACTACTGTGTGGAACATGGTGGAAAGGACTAGAATCTCAACCCTAAAACTCAGAACTGGAGAGGTTATGAAGGAAAATTCAAAGTTTCAGAACAAGGTTGCAAACCTGATCACTTCCAAAGGACAAATAGATCCATGAGCAGCCTATTGTTTCCCAAAGCTATTTATCATAAACCTAATGTGAGGGGAAGATTTCTCAGAAAAACAAAACTGGCTCCCAATATTTGTTTGGGGTTTTTTTAGTTTTGCTGTTTATTTTGAAATCAGGAGGCCAGTTAAGGCTGGGTGAAATGGTCGGATCCAGGTGCAAAGCGGCTGGAGGTAATACTAACTGAACAGAAAAACAAAGGTGAAGACAATTTACCTTAAGAGGTCCTGAGTCACCTGAATTGTGTGTGGGCTTAATCCTTATGCAAATTAATGGGAATTTCTAATCCAAACCTCAGAACTGTCATTTTTTTAAGGTATCTCCATATGTGCTTCTGCAGAACTTTTACAGCCAATGAAGGACTGCCTTTACTACCTGCTGGTGGTTGATGGTGGACCTGTGGTTGGTTATGGCTACCCTGCAGGTCAATCATATTTTAAAAGTGAAGTACAGGTAATATACCAACCTGCATTCAACACAGAAGGGTACATTTTTAGCTAGTTAGCTGCTACCAGTCAGGCATACAACAAAAACAATGACTCACTTTTGCCATGTGGTGCCATTCGGCAGGAGCTAAAATATAGCTTTTGAGAATGTCAAGAGCTGTTTAGAGAGTATTTGTTATTTGGCAGAACTATGATTTTGTGAAGTTATATAAACCCTAATTCTCAAAGATATGCAGCCTCAGCTGGGTAACAGTGTCTAAAGTGTCCACAACCCCCTGGCTTTTAGCAGGGCTTTTGCTCTGAAGTCATCTATCGTGTTTTTGAAAATATGACCGTATTGTGCCTAAATACAATTGCGGGAGTTTAAATTTAGCTTCTTGTTTTTCAAATGTTTGCCTTCAGTCCTTTAAGCCTTGGCTGAGGCTAGTTTCTCTTTTAGCTTGGAAGTGTAGACCCCTAGGACTAGCAGGTTCATCCCTCAGATACCCTCCCAGATTCACAGCAGTAGTTGTGCATTTTTTTGTATTCAGCAGTGTCTTTCAGATAGGTTCAGATCAAGGTATGATTTTTCCGTGTCTATTTAAATGCTTTACTGTGAATTAGTCGGTACCTACTCTCCCAGCTCTAACATGTACTTTCACAATGGCTCTTCCACTTGTTTAAAAAGCCAGGGGCCACATAGCTGGTAGCCTGCTATGCAGAAGCAGTGTAGAAATGGAGGATGGGAAGGAACTCTGGGTCAGTAGGTCAAAGTCACCTGCCAGCACCTCCTAAAATACCTCTAGAAAATTTTCAGGCTGTATTCTAGAGCCTGGATAGGTTTTCTTGTTCTTATTCATTCTATTAGGAAGCTGTTACAAAATGTTATGTTTGAAAAGTTATCCTTTTAATTGTGAGTGGAAATTATTTATGGTCAATTATTCAGCTGCCAATGTCATAAATACACATTTGCAGTGGTATCGATTGCTATTTGGAACCACTTTTTTTCCTGTCTGGTTTTTGCCTGGACATGTTTACAGAGTAATTAAATGTTTCTGTTTTATGAGACTGAGCAGTGTTCTCCTCCAGCTATTCTATGCCTTATTCCTGGGCTTATTGATTGATTATAGGCCTATTCTTGGGATGCATAAGCTATGGTTTTTAATATGTATGACTGTGGAAGGCTTAGGACCCAAGCTGTCTGGCCAGCTGTGGTGCTTCTTAACTGTTGGACTATCATGGGAAGAAGGGAATCAGTCACTGCTTTTCTAAAGAGTGAAAGGGACCAGTTGTTTGAACAAAAAACATATCAGTGTACAAAAGAATGGTTTTGAATGGTGATTTCTCATAGATGTTTGCATACAGACAGCTAGCTGGACAAGGGATAGTGGGGGTGAATTTCAGGCACGTGCATTCTTCCCTTCACCATTTTCTATTACTAATAGAGGCATCTCACAATTTAGCTGGTTGGAAATCAGAATCACATCCAATTCACTATCTTTCAATGAGCAGAGAGTTTAAGCATTTATTGCAGCCTTGAGAATTTGATTTATGGTGTTGGATATCCGATTTTATCATTGTATTGAATATTGAAATGCATGAATTCCTGTTTGGTTACAACCTTTTTCTGTGGGGCCTGTGCTATGTTATTTAATCCATCTTTGTTGAAGGCTAGTTTGACATGTTTCTTATTGTCTTTGTATTTGCTTTGGAAGACTTTTGATTTTACTTTGTTTTCTTTCCTCTTTTTGCTTTTGTGTTTCTCATCTATGTGGCATAACTGGTGAAGAGCAGCACTTATTATTTTGAAAGACTTCTAGTACTCTTTTATTTCACAGAATATTCCCTCAGGGGACAATCCATTTAGTTCAGTCTCTAGCCTTGTTTACAGACTGAAAGTGGAAAATGATAAATTAATTTGAAGAGAGGCAAGGAGGTTAGCTTTTGAATTTTATTATTTGATTGTATGTCCCTTCAGAAATTGCTCTGTTTCATGAGAAGATTCTCTCTCTAAACTTGTGATAGTGATATTTGGGAAATAAGGGGAGTTGTGAGCCTAATGACTATCCAAAAATTGGCAGATAATTTGCAAATGCAAAGGACTGTACAGAATTATCAAAAGTTACTTCTGTGGGATAATTATGGGTAAAATTTGTTTTGTTTGTAACAGAATTTGTTCATATACTTGCTGTCATTCTCTTCTTAGTGTTCTGGGCCTAGCTCATGATGAAATTTATATATGTTGTTAATCCTGTTTAGAAAAGCCCATACTAATTTATACCATGGTTGAAAGTGTCGAAACAGTCTTCTGAAATGTCTCCCCTCCTAATTATATAATGCTTAGAGCTCCATGGTAAAGCAAATATCAGTTTCACCATAAAGCAGTTTATTCTAGACCTTTTGAAATTTCTCTTTTTTTCTATAATGTCAGTTTTAGTATTGTGGATTGAAATGACATTACAAAGAAAAGGCTTATGTGGAAAGCACATACTAGCGTGAGTGAAAAGACTTGGAAGGGTCTATTATGACCGAGTTACAGGCTGCTGTAACCACTCTGGATTTACATCATGATAGATCAGTACAGCATTCATCTCATGACTGCTTTGATACCGAGTGCAGATTTATGTACCATTCACAAGGTATTGCAGTGAAGGAGAGGTAAATTAAATGGCAATGAGACAATATGGAAAGATGAGAAAACTTTTAATTTACTTCCACTAGGACCACAAATTTCCTGATTGGTGTGTGGAGGTTCAGCAGCTGCTGCTCAACAGGTCTTTGTAAACGCAAAGCAGCTCCTTTCCTACAACAGTCTGAAAGATCAACATGAATTACCCATGTTTGAGCTGAGAGGCCTCACTCAAACCCAGAGGAGATTCACAGAATCTAAACTGAATGAAAGCATCTTAGTTCACCCTACCTCTTCAGAGTAAATAGTTCACAGGCATGTCTAATCTCTGCAGGGAAATCAGAAGGCTGTTAGCAGTTTCTCTGTCTGTTCTCACTGAGATAACCAGGAGCATCCTTGGGTGAGACTTTTTACAGCACATAAACATAATGATGCTGCTTCCAGATGGGTGCCAGTGTTGCTACACGGTATTGCATTGTGCTGTGGTGGGTCCGTTAGCTCAGTACATTTCTTGCTCTGTATTCTACATTCGTGCCCATCTTTCTGACACATTTACGTTCATTCCTTTTATTTTTCTGCCATCTGCAAACTGCAGTAAAAGGAAAAAGAAAACAACAAAAATGACATTATTTTTAGCCCATATGAAAACTAGAAATTAAATACTTCCTAGAAAAGTGGGAATTTGAGATAAGCTAGGTTCAGTGTAGTAACTGTACTGGAGACTGAAATTACTCACTCAGGCTTAAGATTATTTCAATATAATGAATTTAGGCACCAAAATTCTACAATATATAATATAATTCTTTGTCTCAGATACATTGTATTTAGATTTGTTTTCCATTGATAGGAGAAACTTCTTGCTCCCTATATAGTTTTCAGCGTACTAGGGATAATGTAGCTATTTACTGACATAGTGCAATGGTGAAAAAAAAATCAGGATCTGTTTCATCATTGCCTGTTCCTCTTCAGAGCTGATGCCAATGACTGAAATAGAGTGAGTACATCTTACTTGTAAAGACAGACATGTCAAATGTAAAGCTTTTTTTTCTGGCTGCTCTCCTGTTTTGGTGAAATCCTCTTGACTTTGTGAAGAATTGACCACTGACATCTTCACTGGCTTTATTCAGAAAGTGCTTGCCTGGTGTGTCGGGAAATCAAATCTACAGATCAATTAAAACATTGAGTGAATATTGATGAAATATGTTTTGCGGAGTTCATTTATTCTAGAAATTTTTCCAATGGAAATAAATTATGAACAAAACCCCCATGTAAATATAGACTATTAACAGTATAAAATAGAGATGTATTTTTGTAAAAGAAATATAAAATTAAATTATACAATGGTAGATTTAACAAATTCATTGTTGAGTCGTGTTTTATGGTTGGGCAAAGCCAAATATATTTTTGGAGAAAGGGGATTAAAAAGAGACTGAAACAGACAATGGCTACATTAAATGAGCAATGTACCTAGAATGACAGTAGCAGTCCATATTGCTCCTATTCCATTGAAGGACGTGGTCACTGGCCATTTGGAGAGTCAGATAACATTAAAAGCAGCCAAAAGTCTTGAGGTAAACAATTCTGGATCTCAACAATATGTTGTATGAAAAAAAAATTTTTTTTTAAACTTCTTAAGGTTTTTGCCTATTAGTTTTATTGGATGTCCTTTCTGTTTTGTGGCATGAGAAATAGTGAATAACTGTAGCTTATTTACGTTTCACCATTTCATCCCCATGTAATTCAAGTTTTCATAGCCTTCTGTCATGCCCCTCCAATTTTTCTCCCTTCTGTAGGCTGTAGAAGTTGTCTTGAATGTCTAGTCATCTGAACAGTATCTCTGGGTTGTGTGAGGGGTTTTTTTAATTATTTTTTAATTTTTTTTTGGTATGAGTTTTTTCTGAGATGCAGGAAACAATACATGTTACAGAATATTGGTTTTGCACAGTTGTGTTTCTTTCAGTTATTGATGATGAAATTATTGTCATTGCAATGACCATCAGAAGATCCTTTGATCAATCTTGTCAGTTAGGTTTCATTTTCACTACTCTGAATAGTTTTGATATTATCGATAAGCTTTGCCACCTCACTATTCTCTTCCGAATAGTACCAATGCTGACACAGCTCTTGTGGGACATGGCCATTGGTTTTCCTCCAGAGTAGAAACTACTTCTGTGCCCACTTTTGGACCCCTTTCAACAGAGGTGTGACCCTGCAGCGGTACTGGCATGGAGTCAGCCTGCTGTTGGAGCTGCTGCCAGATGTGTAAAGCAGATGTGACTTGACAATGCAGGCAAAATACAAGTGGTTAATACTTTAAAAAATACACTATTATATGAGACAATTGGTTACGGCTACTTTGCAGGAAAAACATTAAGGAAATGGTAGTTTGTGCGTGGGAAAGGGGAATGGGGAAATGTAGCAATGACACAGGGGACCTATCAGCATCTGTGGAAGATTTCAGCAGAGGCTGGTCTGTCTGAGACCGTGAGCTTCCTTCTAGCCTGAATTGTCCTATGACGCTGGAAACTAGGAAGTGACCTCTCTTGTCCAGTTTTGCCAGTTAATCCAAATTCTTCTTCCTCCTGAGAGGTGCTGACATGACCCAATGTAGACTGTAGCAGAAAGCCCCATAATATAGGGGAGTGGAAGACAGTATGTTCAGAATTAGAATCTTGAAGGTCATCTTTAACTTGACTAGGAAATTTTAAATGTCATCATATTGTGGTGTTGTTGCAAGCTCTCTACCCGCTTCCCAAGTCAAAGATCAAATTTCAATCTGTTACTCTTAGTATTAAGGGTCACTTTATTTTATGTGTTAAGGAGTTATGTGATCTGACCTTATCAAACTGGTTGCTCTTTTAATCAAAATTGTATTCGCCTCCCCATTTTCAGCAATTCCACTTTATTAATATTTTCTGCTGCCTCTGGAGTCTGGTATGCTCTTTGTTATGCGTTTGAGAGCACAAAATATTTGATTTGAATACTGTAGTGCTCTGGTGGAAATCAGTCATTTTCAACATCACCTCTTAGCATAACTTAATTTCATGCTCCTTTAGCACCCTACTGTCAAATCTGCTTAATACCTGTACATTAATTTTGCTCACATTTTTCTCCTAAATATGTTTCTGCCAAATGTACTCTTGCCATTAAATTGATAACACAAGGTGTAATCATTGCTTCTGAGAAGCAGTAAGAAAGATTTGCTTCCTGAAAGGGGTTATTATTTCCACACTGGATACATTAACATATATAACCCATTAATATAAGTTTCAAGGAACCAGGGATTATAAATTTTACTGAAATTCACATGGGCTTTTCTTTCCTTTTTTTTTCTTCCTTTTTTTTAAAATTTATTTTCTTTCATTTAAAGTTTTATTATTGTTTTATCCTGGTCATTGGGTACTTTGACCTGATGCTCATGGGAAATTTGGAATAGTTAGATTTGTCCAGATCAAGGCTTTTCTAGCTCTATATGCTGTGTTAAATGCTAGTACATTTTCAGGAAGGAGTAAAAGAGCAGGACAAATATTTCAATAAGTTTTCCAGACATAAACTTCCAGCTTCAAGAGATCTGCAGTTTAAAGGTATGTTTTTGGGATGCTGGGCAACCTGACCTAGTAGGTGGCATTGCTGCCCATGCCAGAGGGGTTGGAAATAGAAGGTCTTTAAAGTCCCTTCTCATCCAAACCGTTCTATAACTCTATTATTTTATTCTATAACTCTATGGTTTTCTTTGTTTTGGTGGGTTTTAGCTAGAGCTGGTATCTGTACCTTTATTTGTCTCTACATTTTTCTGTGATACCCTCATCATTTTTAAATTGTGCACTTTTGGCATCAGTGTGGCTTATGGCAATATGTTATAGAATTTATCATCCCATGATGTGAAAAACTCCTTCCTTTTGATTCTTTTCATCCATTTCTTGATCACTGAATTGACCCCTAATTTCTTTCCTTTGATGGTGAACAGTCATCTTCTATTTACTTTCTCCAAGCTGTGATTTCATGAGCTCCTGTCACATATTTCTTTCCCTTCTGTTTTCAATGACTCAGACCTTCTTTGAGTTCATTGACTTTAATGGAAAAAACCTAATAATTTACATTGGAAGGATGCAGAGGAGTGGCAGACTTTGGATGTAATGTGTACCTTATACATTACAAATCTGTAATCTGTAAAAATTACAGCCAAATCTGTTCAAACGATGAGCTACATTCTGTTATTTACAGTCTTGCTGACCTCTGGATCTGTGGTGGACTGTGAGAAATAGCACAGTGAACACTGCCTTTGTAATCTTTATGTCAATGAGTACCATTATCAAGTTACCTCTGTGATTAGATAAACAATTCCAAGAAACAATATCTAGTAATTTCTGAGATGCCTTCTGGAATTTCTTCTGAAGCTTTACAGAAATTTTTAAATATATTGAATGTTTGCATAAGACATATCTATAGGATCGTGCTTAGATGAAAAAATATTACTTAAATAGCAGTGTGACTATGTGCATTCACCTTTGAAAATAATGGATTGAATGTGGGCTTTGGTAGGTACAGAGTCATTCTCCATAAAATGTGCTTTTGAACTTATAGTTTATTTGATATGGTTAAAATCAGCCTGATTAGAAGTGATAAGAATCTACTTCACTAAAATGGGCTTCATTCACTACTTTAACTTGCAAAAAGTTTTTTTGTGAGTGTGGAAATTTTGATATCAGCTTTCACTTGTGATAACAGCACCAAAGTTAGGATAACAAAAAAACCAGCCAACTTGCATCCATCCAGACTAGCATATCACAGATTATCTGTGGTTACACCACCTCCTACTGAAAAATGGAATGCAAATGTGCTAATTTATTCCTGGCTTCGTGCAGCAGTCTGTTGATGGAGTAAAACAATAACAATTGAAGGACACACCAAAGTAAAAAAAAATCTTTATAACCTCATCTTTTCAACAGCTCTGTCACAGTCAAAGCATATTCTTCCCCAGGAAAGAAAGTGCAGGTAAGGGTCTGCAGTGCCACTCTGTTTCTCATTTGTTAACTTTCACTAAAATAATCAAAGTCTTGCAGCTTTTTTGAACCTTTTCTTTTGCAAAGTTTTTTTTCAGTCTTTCAATATTCTGCAATTTATGCAATCAATCCTAATTAACCAGCACAGCTTGAATTTCAAATATCAAATTATGGCTATCTATCCTAAAATATTTATGAGACACTTTTCTGTAGAAAACCCATTTGCGAAATGCTGTTGGATGCAGAGGTGCTGGATTCAGCTTTTCAGCCAGGTGTTAAAATCACAGAAGAGCCCTGCACCACTACAAGAAACAAAAATTACCTGGAAGAAAATGCTATATACCCAGGCAGTGCGTAAGAACAGAGGATAGGTGATGTTAAATTAATATATAGCTTGCTGTGAGTTAATAACTTATTCTGACTATAAAAAATCCCAGATTATAAAGTTCATGCTGGGAAGCAAAAGGGGCAGTAAAAGCATAAATTTAGTCACCAGCCAAGTATTTGTTCAATTCCTGTCAAACCAACTGATTCATCCTGTTTTAATTAGTCACTGAGGTAGTATAGTTAAATTATAAACTGGTTTTGGCTCATCACAAATTTGTGTAAAAATTTTTTTTTTAAATCTGCAGATAGAAGGAAAACATTCCACACATTTTCATTATACATTATTACTGGTATTTTGAAATTCAAGATAATATTTCATATTTATTGCAACAAATGTCACAGTGAAGCAGCTATTGAAACTATAATTGACAATATAGTTCAGAATTGTGTAAAATTGTTTATATTAACAGATGTTCATGCATATGCTGTTTGTTTTCATAAAGAGAGAAAACAGCATAACAGTTCTAGAGCTTTTATGTTATCAATTTCCAAGGTAGTGAATCTGAAGTGGTTATATGTACATGAGTGTACAGATGAGTGTACAGACAGTAAATGAGCCATCAGTTCATGCTTCATTCACAGGTACAACCTCTGGGATTCCCTTCTGAAACTGCCTGCTTCCCTCTGTCTTTAAACAGAGCCCAGGGTGAGTGACTGGGATCATCTGTTCAGTGTATTCCATTAGTGTCTCCTCCCCTGGAAGACTTTTATCTTTGAAAGTTAAAGACGTCTGACTTCTGTGATTGTTTTCCTAATAAATTCAGTTCTTTGTTCTGCACCCCAGGATACCTCCAGGGGTATTCCTCCAGGATATTTCTCATTCTACTTGTCCAAACTCACAATTTCTCCACTCTTCTTCACATTTAATTTTGATTTGTTTGTGTTTTTTGTTATTGTTTGGACATCTATATATTATATATAATTGGCAAACTGTCTGATCTCATAACTGTATCACCAGTTATAGGATTCATATTAGCAAATAATGTTTTGCCTAGCTCTTTCTGGATACAATTGTGGAGGGACTTTAAATGTAACAGTTTCTTGTTGAGGCACAGATTTACATTGAAAGATAGGAACAAATATCCAAATTTTTTATATGCATCAAATCCAGAGTGTTTTGATTTTAATCTTTTTTTCCTTTGAATTGAGAGTCCTACTTTGTTGTCTTTCACAGCTGCTTCAAACACCAGTTGCTCTTGTAGAATAAATTTATTTTATTAATTTGATTAATTAGCTTTGCATATCTATGCCCAGGCTAGTAGTCCTTATAAACTACTGAGTATATCCTGTGAATCCTTGACAAAAGCTGCAATAGTGCTGGTACTTTAGTGCTGCCTGAACATTTCTGGTTTTCTTATAGTAAGCTAATAATTGTTTAACATGGGCCTTCTGAAGCTTTGTTGTCTGAACTCCTTAGAACATCAGACTCTTTCAAATATTTGCAGCTTCCTGCTGTGGAGCACTGTGCCTTTCGTCTTTGCCTTCCTCTTTTTGCTCCTGATTAGGTCTAGCATAACATTGCAGTTGGCCATTTTGGTAGCTCATTCAGTGAAAAACTATTGATTTTTCCAGAACTTTAAAGGCACGGGCAAGCAAGTAGGAAACTTGATAATAGTGGTGTTTATCATTCTTTAAAAGGGGTTAATCATGCTCATAGTGTCTGGTCATACTGTTCTCACAGTCTGTCATCCACAGGTTTTTAATATCTAGAAGGCAACACGTCTTTCTCTGTGTGACTTCTAAAGATTAAGATCTCTAAGATTGTAATATGGGGGAAGATCTCAATTATATCAACTACTAGAAGAACTGGCATTTTAAAGACACTTCTGATTAACATGTAATACAATTTTACCAGAAACCGTAAGTATTGGTAGCCCTTGATTATTTGGTTTTCTTTTTTTATTTGTCCAGTCAGTTAGCTCCATAATGACCTGCATTACGGGTTCTGAGATTATCTGAGGTGATGTGTCATGCCTGGTTCCCTCCACACAAGCCAGAGAAAAGGCTGACAGATTCAGGACATCTCTACTGAGCCAGTGCAGTGACCGACCTTCCCAAAGGATCAGGCATCAGTTTCTCACGAGCTAACATCAGAAGATCCTAGCAGAATGGTTTGGTTGCTATGTTTGTCATAATTTCTAATATCTTTTTGAACATTCATCACACTTTCCAGGGACAAGACTACTAAGCAGACAGTAGCTTACTGAGGATTTTACCAATTTGAGTGGGTACCATCATCACCATGGCTAGGCTTCACGAACGAAGATTT